>JBBMOE010000031.1:5417723-5548986 GCA_037975065.1 Chaetodon trifasciatus | reverse complement strand
ACATAATAATAATAATAATAATAATAATAATAATAATAATAATAATAATAATAATAATAATAATAATAAGAGTTATTATTATTATTATTATTATTATTAGATACTTAGTATGTTGACAGTACACGCTTTTGGAGTTTGTGTAGAAGAAATGACAGTACCTGTACCTTATTTCACTAACAGGAAATGACCAGACATACAGTAATAGACAAAGACATTAAGATTTGAAAGCTTCAAGAGCAAGAAAAGTTTTTTTTATTTGTTTTTTTAACTGAAAACTGTATGAGAGAGGAGTTGACATAATTTTAACCAGAAGATAGAACAAAGTATTAGAATAGTACTGACATCAGAATATTTTCATGTCTTAAAACATGTGTTTGGGACAAAGGATGCCTTAAAATAAAAAAAGACAGAGGAGAGACGGATGGGGCTAATTCAATATCTTGGCTGTGTGGACACAATTAGATTTATGAATATATGGAATCATATAGAAAGAGCTTCGATGTGACTTTCATGTATTTTTCATCCTTGCAGATTCACCTTGCCAGGACCGTCCCCTCCCCCAGCGTCCACACAGTCCCACTGGCTCTCATGCACACCATATGGACACAGCTCGGGGTATTGACAACTATTTGCCTGCATGGGGAGCAGTGTTGTTTTCTGTTGCTGATCGTGTTGACACTGTTACGGCTAATGACCGTACCATAAAACCGGGAGGCCTCAGGAGGGCTGAAGTTCACATTAAAGTGCAACCATGACATCATGGGAGATCGACCTGATGCTCATGTCTCTGGACGGCATGGCGCTAATATTTGTCTTTGGTGGATGTTATGTAATACAGACTCATATATTTTTGCATGATATTGTTTAGCAACTTTAGCGTCATAGAGGTTTATCTACTGTCAGTAATGCAACTGCCTTTTAGTGATGAGTTCAGTTCTTTTAAATGACCTGGTTTGACTCTTGGCTCTGTATTTTTTAATACCCGAACCCCCACCATTTTTTTCCCCCATCAGGATAAGCCAATCAGAGGCAGAATGGGGTCATTCTGTCAGCATCCTTTTTTGAAATAGAGTTAATGACATATACTGAAGTGATGAATGATCCTCTGCTAACTATGGATTTGGATCTCGGTGCAGCTTTTGACACCATACATCATAGACAGGACATCCAGGACATAGATAGATATACTTCCAGACTGACTCTTGCATGGTTAAAGTCTTACTTATGTGAAAGAACATGGTTTGTGCCCTTAAATCACACAGTGTGAAATATGGAGTTCGTCAGGGCTCTGGTCTTGATCCTCTGCTTTTCTTTCTTTGTACTGTTGCACATTTTAATGCTCTAAAATCCTGATAAAACTTAGACCAGCTTCCTCTGCTGATGTCAGACTCTGTTGAGGCCTTTAAAATCCAAAGGCCTTGTACATGTTACCATTATCCTTCCGGTGGGTTGGTCTAGGTCTCAAAGGATCTTTGAAGTCTCATACTTATAGTTGACATTTTGCTCTGCGGATGAGAAAACTATAAACTTTATGACTTTATCCATTTCATCGCTATAACTGTTTGTTTTTCCATAAGTATAAGACAATGAACCTGTATTAGTATCTCGCCTCGTTTCCTGCCTAGTTTCTCCTCCTTGTCCTCTCTTTTCACTTTGCTGGACCAGCATCTGTCCTGGTTCCAGATGTCAGGGGTCTGGATCTTCATCCTCCAGGACATTCAGCTTGTCCTTTTGTCTCTCTCTCTCTCCCTCTTCCTCCCTGTTGCCTGTTTGACTGGTGTGCTTGATCTTTGCCTCCTCTGTGTTTGTTTAATCTGGCCTATTTCCTGGTGGGCAGGTCACGTGGTTCAGGTCTTATTTGATCAGCTGTACATAGAAGTTGATTTGCTTTCTCCCGGATCCATATTTTACTTTAATTCTGCGGCATAGATCTATCCGTCTCTCCGTCCTAGAGGGATCCCTCCTCTGTTGCTCTGATCAATAATATTATGAATTGCCTTGAGGTACCACAAACTACAGCAGTTAATCAGTGTGTTTTGTACCAGCATGTTGAACCCAAAACATCAGACAAATGGACTCGTTATATTTTACCCAGTCCTGCCCCGTGGTTTATATCAGCTGTCACAAACTCCAGTCTCTTAAAAATTGATTATTACAAGTTATATTTCACCAGTCCCATAAATAAGCTTTTGCTTGTTGAATATTAACTCATCACTGAATGTTCGGCATACCTACTTCTGTTTTCTCACTGATGCTAGTAAAGCATTACTTTAAGCTCCACAAGTGACTGTAACGGGAGATATATCGTCCCACCTGGCTCAGCTCTAAGCGGTGATTTAGCTTCTTATTAGTTTGGTTTTGAACTTCAGGTACACCAGGTTTATCTGTCCTGACACACCTGTTTTCATTGACAATGCTGGGATAAACTCATGATATGCTACCTGTTTAGAACTTAGATTATTGAGCAAGCTAATATAAGTTTAGCTAAAGCTAGCAGGAACCAGCACAGAGCCAAAAGGAGAACGAATGGACCCTTTCAGGTGGGCAGCTATTTTGTGCAAATGTTGCTGCATGTGTAAAAAGGCAATTGTTAGCGAACTCATAGCCATTTTGTATTTGCTAGCAGCATGTTTGACTCACAGCCATGCTGTTAGCAAAAGCAAAATGGCTGTGTCACTTTCTGGGTTCAGATCAGTTGCCAGGAAACCAGTGGAGGCTCCAGGAAGTCACTGGTCTCAGTCAACAAATGTTTCAGCACAAAGAGCCAGCAAACATTTTCACACTTAAATTTTTTTGTACAGATTAAACAAACAACATATAATGTGAGCTGGGAGCTTTAGAGGTGCTGCTTGGCCGTCGGCTCTTTTTAGTTTTTGTGCCAAGCTAAGCTAACAGGCTGCTTTCTTAACCTTTGAGACTTAAATGTGCATTCCTCGTCCTTTGGTTAACCCTCGTCCTACGTGTCCACTCCCTGCACCAAGATAACGTCCAGGACCAAAATGAACCCTGATGTTGGCCCTCAAAGGTAAGACAAGCCCACCTCTCAATGTGTTGCAGTAATGAAGAATACTGGAATCAGTAACTCTTATATGCTTTAGCCGATAGTAGTCTTTACTCAAAAAGTTACCATTTTGTCTTAAATTAGATGGAAGTTTTCAGTATCACGTGGTGCNGTAATACTGTCAGCTGTCTGACTTGAGCTGAAGCATAATGATTGTTTTCTTCCAGCACAGATGTGTCATCAGAATAGAAATGATAATCGAGTCACATTTAATGTTGCCAAGCAGAAGCATAAATGAAACAAAAATAAATGTCCAAGGATTGACCCTTGTGGGACCCCTGACAAAGATTTTGTTTCAGCAGATTTTCCAGCAAATGCATTTCATACTGAGCTGGTCAGAGTGGATGTTCAGCATACGAATGAAACCTGATCAGAGCGTCCAGACTGTGATCGGGTTTAGGCAAACAAAGTAGTGTGGTTAAGGTTAGCAAAAGACGGTGACTGCTGCTCATTTTTCTGTATTAAAACAGACCACGGTCTTTCCCTCACATCAAGCTGGTGCCTGAACGGAACCATGAAAATGCTGTGGTCACTTTCGTGGATGGTGCATTGTACCGCCTCATTTGGTAGAAGACAAATTAAATACTTTAACAGTAAACTTATGTTCAGTATCAGTATTTCTGCCACTTGACAAACTTGACAGCTTCAAAAATGATCTGCTGTTTCTAATTAGTTCAATATGAATGTAATTTCTACAAGACTCACAAAACATCAGAGCCTGACGAGGTGGAAAGTAACAAAGTATGATTGACTTGTTTTATTTTCTTATTTAGTTGAAGAATTGTACTTAAGTACAGTTTGAAGTACTTGCACTTTGCCTGAGTTTTTCCATTTCATGTATTGGACCTCCTCCGGCTGTAGTGATTAGGATCAAGGTGTGTTTTGGCTCACTGCTTTCAATGATAACAGATACTTTGCACAGGTGATAAAATCCATTGGGAGTAAAAAGTAGTAACACAGCAACAGAACTGTCATTTGTCTAATTGTGTTAAACATGACACTTGTGGGACATGTCAAACTGAAAAAATGCTGATACCAAGAGGTGCAGGAGTGCAGTTTATTCAGCTTTTGTTCATAAATACTTGATGAAGTTTGAGGGTATGCAGTTTTATTCACCCACATTGTATTTGAATTAGTTCTCAGTTACAGTAACTGTAACTGTAAAAATGTGGCAAATAAAACTGACATCACACTGGGTTTTTATAGGTTTTATTACGGATTGTGAGATGGCATTATGTCTTATGTTGGTGTATGATACTCTCTTTTATGGTCAAGAGTGCAGAATCCACCATGCATGCAGACATATGTATCTGGGCCACTTTGCTAAAGCGGTTTACCAACTGACTCAATAATGCTAATTTCATAGATACAGGAAATATATGTAGATGAATATGGACAAATCAGCGATGTAGCACATAGCACGGCATAGTCCTCTGAATTTGAGTTAGAATCTGACCTGTGCAGTGTTGGCACAGTCTAACAGTTGGATGAATTGATGGGGTCATCCAGGACTGAAAGAGATAACATTGTTTCTTTTTCAGAGTAAACCACACCTTCAAAGACCTGTAAAAGTGGTTAAGACAGTTATCTTGAGCAAGGTGTGTGTGTGAAAGACTTAAATGGCCCATGATTCAAAGAGAAACTGAACTCTGGCTCATAAAATATGGAACAGCAGTTTGATTCCACGTTTCTTTACTCTTTAGATGATTGCTGCATTATCTTTGCACTTTGGATTTTCTTTCTCAGCAACCAGACATACGGCTGCTTACATCTGCACTACATGTTACTGGAAATCATAGTGGTCCTTATTCCACTCACAGAGGAGCGAAGTACTCTAAACACATCTCAGATAAACTGATTCATGCCTTTATGTAAGTTGATTCAATTACTGTAACGCGCTATTTACTGGCCTCCAGAAACAATCCACTGAGAGCTCATTCAAAACTCTGCAGCTCGACTATTAAGCAGATCCAAGAGGCTGGAGCACATTAGTCCAGTTTTAGCTGCTCTGCACTGACTTCCTGTAAGATTCAGGATTGATTTTAAGGCTTGTCAAAGCTCTGGAACAAACTACCAACAGATATCAGAGAAGCAGCTTACTGAATATTTTTAAAAGAAAGCTAAAAACTGATCACGTTAGCCTTTAACTAGCTTTGACTTCCTGATTCAGGCCTGAACCAGTTACCCACTGCTGCTCTTTATAAATGTTGTATTTTACTTCATTACTACTGTTATTCAGTAGTTTTACTTTCCATCTTATGTTGTACATTGTCTTTATTTCCATCCTTATTCTGTATTTTTTTATTTAGTTTAGTTAATTAGTGTTCTATCCCTGTTTTTATGTTCATTCTACGTTTCTTTATGAGAAGCATTCTTTCTTATATGACAGGTTCTATAGAAATAAATGAAGATGATTTAATGAAGATGATGATTAACTAAGGTCAGGCCTTTACACTTTTATCAGCCCAATCTTTTGAGTCTTGATCTGCTATCAGTACGCCCTGAAACAGTCTGTGGACGTGTGTCTGGACTCACTGACAGAATTTGCTCTCCTAAGCATTTTCATAGGATGAGTGACAGCGGTAATAAGGAAACTGAAGAAATATTCAGGTAGGAAATTCCACTCATGTGGAATTTGGTCGTGTTAATGACAGCTTATGAGACAGCAATGCACTTGTCCATATAGTTAATGTTATCTGTGAGTCAAGGACAATTCCAGCACTTCAAACTAGACCAAGATTTCTCTAATGTGAAACTTAAGTTTCGACTTGAACACTGACGGCCTGAAGACAACCTCAGTAATAAAGGCCCAGCCAACATATCTTCACTTCACTGGTGCTGCCACTATTCATCATGGAAACATGTTTTGGAGTTGTAGTTTATAATAAAACAGTTTAGTCACTGGGAATACGTTTCATTTTGTTTGACTTTACAATTTAATTTTCATCAAGTGTAAATTTACTTTGTATGAGACAAAGATTTGACAATACAGTTTTGGACTGTTTGTCAGACAAAAGAGTTAATTTGAAGACGTCAAACAAAGCTGTGACAGACATTTCTCACAATTTTCTGACCATGAAAACCAGAAATTAACTGAGAAACCAAGAAAACTCTTGAGATGGAGGGTGTAAGCAGGTGATTGTTTGGTGACACGTAAACTCTCAAAACTTCTTTTGCCCCAAAACAGCAAAGAAAAAGATTTTTGTATCTTTAAGAGGGACCATGAACATGAAGCTTTGAGGTCTTTGTCATTTTGGTCTTTACTCTGCTGACATTCTGCATACATGCTACAGTATAGCATGAGTATAGTGTAGAATAATACAGGTAGAAAGTAGAAAGTGGAATATAATATAGTAGATACTGAATATAGTATAAAATGTAACTGAATATATCAACATTATAATGTAAAAGAATTTGCTAAAACTACAGATTCTGATGTTTTTCTTGGGACGACGGTCTCAATTGTTTCTATGTCTGACGTAAAGTGTCGGTTTAATATATGTAATGGCTAAACCATGAATGGTTTATCATGCAATACAGTTAACAGGTCTAATTTATATTATCAATTTGGGAAAAAAAGACTATTTTTAGGCCATGCAATAATGTCACCCAGAGAATTGCACAGGAAACTGTGAAAGTATAAATTCAGCACCACTTTTTCATTTCACCAAATAGCAGCAAACTTTATTTCTCTGTGCTCAGTGACGTGATTCACGCAGGCAGTTTAAAATCTACTGTTCAGAGCAGGAGGACGCAGTAAACCTCATGTCCTGTCACAGCCATGAAGGATTATTTGGATCATGGTGAATGTTGATGCCAGACTCTCTTTAACAAGTGGCCATCAGACACTCCCCGACAAGGCAAGTGAGGCCAGGTCAGTTGACTTTACAGAGAGCGTTTACTTGACAGCTGATAGCACCACCTGATGGCTGATTCTACAGATACAGAGGTGTTGATTCAACTCCATTCAGCCTTTTTTAGCAGCTAAAGAGGCAGACATTTTTCTCTTTATTAAACCACAACGACTGTAAATAAATGTAGGTCTGTGTCTGCTGGACGTGGAAACAGGTAAATGCTTCCTGACACATTACCTGTAAGAAGTTTCTAAGGTGACAATATGTCCATATTGTGTTTACAGCATATTGTGCTGCCCCAAAGTGGCCGTGAATGAATGAAAGTAGACTGACGTGAAGTCTTGAATGCAGGACTTTAACTTGCAGCAGAGGGGACATTGTGGCATTGCTTCTTTTACTCAGAGTAACTGAGTACATTAACTCAAGTACTGTACATAAGTGCAATTTTGAAGTAATCTCCAGACCCCTCAGTTTTATCTTGTGGCCCTTTGGAGTGTTCTTACCACGACTGTGAGACAGGTGGAGAAAGTGATCACAAAACACAGCAATAATTAGAGAAAAGTCCAAAAAATACAAGATGTGCATCAGAATTTTTCTCTTTTTCTTATTTCCTCTCCCATAAAACATCTGTCACTTTAGTCAAAGTATGTCGTCAGGGAAGTGTTGTAGTTGGTTGAGGTCAAACGAATTTATTGTAAAAAATATTACGTTACAAGTAAAAGTCCTGCATTCAAAAAGTCACTAAAGCAAAATTATAATCATGAAAATGTACTTAAAATATTAAAAGTAAAAGTACTGTCAAATAATTGAAGCAAGAAGTACAATACTCAAAAGGTAAGTACAAGTACTTCAAGTAGAGTACTACTTATGTCCAGAAATAGTTTAACCAGAAAAGCATCACCTGGAATCAGAATAACACAAATTGTTGTCCGTCTGTGAAGTGAGCTGAGTAAAGTTTGGCCTTCAAAATAAAAGCGTATATTGCGTCTTTTGATTCTACCGCCTCAGCTTTGTGAAGCCTCCCACCGGAAGTTCTGCCCTCTTTCCGGCGCTGGATCAGCGCTTTTATTTTGACATTCGCCCTACAAAGCTCGGTGTATTTCCTTGAATTTAACTCGGCAGTGGTGCTGCTGCTGAGTCTCAGCAGTGTGTGTGTGAGTGTGTGTGTGGATGGCGGACTGTTCCCGGTGAAAAACACCGACCCCCGGCTTCACGAAAATGCCTCACCACCGCGTGTAAGCGGGCGAAACTCGCGGAGGGAGAGAGTCAGGTCCCCGGGCAGGTTTAGAGGAAAATTAAGGCAGGATGTTGCAAGTTTTAGCTTGTGGCGCCGTAGTTTTCCCCGGTCTCTTCTTCGCCTTCAGGAGGATCCTGCCGTGTGTGTTCAAACACTGGAGCGATGCCGACGTGGTGCTGGTCAGCGAGAGGTAAACTAGCTTAAATTCATCACTTTTCACTATTTAACCCGACAAATAGCACCTGGCTCGGAGCCTCGGTTGACCTCACGGTGTTAGCTCTAGGCTAGTAACGGTTTTTGCTCGTTCAGTTAGCTTAAAGTGCCGTTTTTAGTGTATCGCGATGACTGTTATTTACGTCGCATTAGCAATATGTTTGTTTTCTGTAATTGGTATTTTACGGTTCTGAGTTTATTATTACAAAATGGCTGCTGTAATCCCCAAAGAGTCTTTACAAGGATGATTTAGAGCTATCACAGCAAAACTATGGGCCCCTGTAGGAATATAGAAACCCTGTAAGTCAGTGAAGCCTCAATGAACCAAAGCGGAGTGCACTTCATAGACGTTCACTCACATCTGTGTATGAGCATGATCTGCTTTTGAAAGACACCGCTATAGTGCTAACATGCATGTTGTCACGATGGTCCACAACCAGTAGTTTGGTCTGGGACATCACTAAAACCTTGCATCCACCAGGGGCCTTGTAACTGGTCCACACAGGAAGTGGCATGTTTGTTGGATGTGAACGAACCAGAAGCTGATCGTCATCCATGTGCTCTTATACATTCATGAACAAACAAACCACAGCATTAGGTCTGCAGCCTCCTCCTCTGGGCCTGAACATCTCAGGGGTACTGAGCTGCGAAGTAGTAATTATTAATATAGTTTGTGTGTGTGTGTGTGTGTGTGTGTGTGTGTGTGTGTGTGACGTGCCCTCATGTGCACAGTTCAGTCCAGTGCTCATTTATACGCTGTCACTCTTGCTAATCCTCCTCTGAGCTCCGGTCAGGGCCGACTGCTGAGTTAGCTATGCCCTGGAAAACACTGAACTCTACTCCTGAGTGCAGCTTCCACCGCTTTACTAATGCTCATCTAACGGATAATGTTGTTCTCACAAGCGTCCACGCCTCGGGGGATGTCACACTAAACCAGTCTTTACAGTTCTACTGTATCTGCTCTGCCACGCAGGTCACAAGCTTGGATCGTGTTAGCGTCTTTGATTTTAGTGGAACGGTTTCAGCAGATTCACCAGATTTCACGTTGTTGAAGTCCCAGTGTAGCTGTTGAAAAGTCCTGTATCTAATAAGACTGTGTGATTTTTTTCTTTCCTCCATATTATTCTATTTAATCCCTGTTTCGCTATAAGGCCCAGTGAAAGCGTGCAGTATTTGGGGTTAAAGAGATGAGGATGTAGTGTGACTCTTACATAATGCTGGAGGACAGAATAAAACATTATTAACTTGAGAAACCAAAAAGGGTCAAGCTCCTAAAACAGTGGAGCCTACAATTCCCACAATGCAGTGCATTAGCATCCCTCATTAATCCCTCTTTACATGGTGTAACGCAGGCTTTGTGGTTGGAATTTGACCGCCACAAACAGCCAATGTACCAACTGAACATTATCTGTAAGATAGCCAGCGATGAGTGTGTGTGTGTGTGTGTGTGTGTGTGTGTGTGTGTGTGTGTGTGTGTGTGTGTGTGTGTGTGTGTTCAGCCCAGCTCAGCCCAGCCTGTAACTGACATCTGATTTCAGAAGTCAGCAGGAAGTCCACGTCTCTCTGTCTCCATTTTCCTCTCGTCTCCGCATGTTCGTGCAGCAGATAAATAAAGAGCCGGATTAGCGCCAATGTTTTGCTTTGCACCGTGCACAGGTTTTGTCTTTGCATCCATTCATGCCACTACGCGTGAATTCGCTTTTAAAGCCACACTCACAGGCCGGGTAGTGTGATGAGTGAGCTGTTGTACATGTGTAAAATTGGTGGAATGCGTCCTTTTTTTTGAGCTGCTCAAAGGCTGCGTTTGTTTTCACAGCCATGATGTTTAAAGTAATACTGGTTAAACAGGATGCATGCAAAACCCTGTGCTTGGTCATTAAACTGCAAGTGTATTCAAATGAGCAAGGCTTTCTTATCTCATCTGCTGTGTCGACACTGTGTTCACATCACATTGGATTTATCATAAGGAGGGACATGCACAGGATTGTCTCCGCGGCTCCTGTTGTTTCTGTTCGGAGGTTGATATTGTGGCCCGTGTCAGCGCTGTGACCTTTAATGGAGTGAAATTCATCAGTATTACAAACAACAAATTGTTGATAAGAAGTGAGAATAATCCTCAGTCAGCACAGAAAAAGATAATCCGCACACAGACAGCAGCCAAAGCATTTTTCTCCATATTTGCATCTAGTTTGACATCACTGAGAAGTACGGTGAGCTGTGAGGCTGTTAGGCTCAGAACAGAATTGTTAAAAGGATTAAAAAAGCGAGAGCTTTGCTGTTCTTAAATACAAAAATATAGATTTAGGCATGAGGGTGGCGACAAAGGAAAGGCCGTGTTAGTGTTTATCATCTGAGGCTGCAGCTAATCTGTTAGTTTTTAACAAACGTTTGGTGTTTAAAAAAAGTTCAGTTTAATATCAGATAAATAAAAGCAGCAAATTCTCACATTTAAGAAGCTGGGACTGCTTAACAGTCGGCCTTTGTGCTTCCAAAGTGTCTTAAACCATCAATCAGCTATCAGAGTTGATTAATTTCTGACTAATTGTGTCAGCTGAAATCATCCAGTGGCTGTTCTTGGACATCCCAGACTGGTGTCAGCCTAAGATGCCCTTTGCACTTCCCCACTTCCCTTTATGCGTCCTGTGTGTCTGGAAGAGAGAGAAGTGGGTAATAAGAGTCAGCAGTGACGACCGTCATGACTGAAAGATGAATACTAGTACTGGCCACATTACTTGGTTGACATGTGATCCTTAAGAAGCACCAATAATGCGAATATGAAATCAACAAAAAGGATCAGGTGTGGCCCTAACCTACTTCAGAGAAAAACACTTGACTTCCAAGAGATTATAATGCTCAGCATCAGCCGGCACACGCTGAGCCTTAGAGTCTCGTGGCTACAGTTACCATATGCCTTTAAAGTTGTACACAGCAGCAGCAGCAGTGCTCTTAATGGAGGGACTTTCAGATGGTTAAGAACTGCTTTCTGCCTGTCTGTATGTGCTTCCTCTGCCACTGTTTACTTGTACAGTGGGTCTCAATTGACCACCATCCAAACAACCTAAGCTCATATGAATATTACTGCAAGAACACAGTAAATTAGGTGCTAATTCTTCACTTTAACTCAGTAAATGTATGCGATGTGTACTAAGTATCAGTGTACAAAGTAGTATCAGTACACCTGACGCTGTGGTGCAGTGACACCATAATCTAAAGCATTAAATATTCACACAGAGTGGAATCAATGCTTTAAACAGTTTGTTTCTCGGAGGTAATATTCATCTTATCGCTGCTCTGAGCTGCATGAAGGAAGTGTGTTTTAATTGATTGAACAGGATTGATTCCTTTCTAAAATATGTGGATTTTTCTTTCTATATTGATGGGTTTTTTTTGCCCTATCATCATCATAAGGCAAGAGGCCAAAGTTCACCCACCGTCAGGGCTGCAACTAATGATCAGTTAAGATCACAAAATGTGAAAAACTGATCAGAATTTCTCTAAATTTATAATGATATAAAACAGAGTTAGAAAATTGTCCCATTTTGGGAAGATTGAACCAGTTAGCATTTAAACAATTAATTGATTAGCAAAACTACCAAGACATTTTCCTGTTGATTGTCTGATTAACTGTTTATTTACAACCACCAGAGTGTTTAAGGAGCAGTACAGTTAAGGATGTAGCTGCATCCATCTGTGCCATTGATGGGTGGAGAGCCAGAGAGTTCCTTCTTGCCGTGAAATGCTCTTTACCCTGTTTGCTCTTTTTGCCTCTGCTGTCACTTTTTCTTTTGCTCTGCTGCAGCGCCAGTGGAACCACAAATTACGTAGCCCATTTGCTGGAGGAGCAAAAAAAAACAGCCCACCTCTCCTGACTGTCAGACACTGTGTGCGACAGAACATGAAAGAGCAAGTGGTCCGTGTAGAAGCAAACCGTCAGTAGGAAGACTTAGCGGTGGTGAAAGGGAAGCTGAGGTTGTTCGCCGGCCTGACACAGCAGGAAAAGAAAAGACAACATTGCCGAACAAGGCAGCGAGGCATTCTTCCCTTTTCCCCCTCCACACGCTCCTCACCCCACCAACCTTTCACCAGCAGAGAGAAAGGGGGTTATTGCCGGACACACAATGAATGTGCTGTGTAAAATCTGGGTCTTGTGATCGAGTATGCGACCATACAGCCCTAGAAGGCAGCGAGGCGTGGGGGTAAAATGTGCGTGTGGGGGTAGGTAGAGTTTGTAGGCGAAGCAGGGAGAGAGAGAGGTCTTTTCCAGCTCAGGCCTGTCATTTGGTAGTTGCCGGTCATGTGGCCTTCGTCGCCAGTGTCATGGCCGCATTCCCATGGAGATTGGTGTGAGGTGGCAGCAGGTTTAAGCAGGAAACCCACAAATGCACTCTTTGTTTCTCAGTCTTGCCATTTGTAAGCAACACACTATAACTTGCTAAAAAAAGAGAAAGAAGGCAGTCTTTATCGGCCTTGTTAAACTAGTCGACTCAAAGACGTTCTTGCCGGGGAGAATTCACAGATCCTCTTGCTTCCTACATACTGGGACCTGACCTGAGTCGCACTGGGTCCAAATGACATTCACTGTCATGTCTGCTGGTCAGGGTCCATTTATATTGGTTGGTTTTTGTGACAGTATGTCCAACACCAGCAGGGATCCATGAGGATTTGCTATCAGCTCCCATCATGTGGTGCGTCATTGTCCTTACAGGGCAAAGATGTATTTTCTGAGGCAGGCAGCTGTTTGGATGGACAGTATTCAGGATCTAAGTTTCAGGTCTGTTTCAGATCTTAAGGTCCCTTTTCAATTGGGACACAATGTTTGGAACCTCACGTGACAAACAGCTTACTGATCCTGACAGTGGAGGGGCTAGAAATGTAGAATTTGTCCTGAGGGTGGTCCTGGAAGAAATACCATGTGGCCGGTGAAGTCAGAACATGCTCAGTGGATTTCATGGCAATCTGTTATATTATGAGATGTTATAATTAGTGCACTGTTGGACAAAGTAACTTGAACTATAGCAGAGATTGAACAGTGCCCCAAGTAGAAAAGGTTCCTCCTCTCGCGACCTCGAACAGACCAACCTGGACATCAGATTTTGAGTACTACTTGTGTGATAATTTAAGGAAATTAGGTCATTCGTTTTTGAGATATCAGGGACAAGTGTCTGTCAAAGGTAAATTAGATTAGATTAGATTAGATTTTTTGGTTCTGACTTTTTGACTCAATCTGGACCTTTAAACCCTATGATTCCTTCTACAATCGCTCTTTTTTGATCTAGAAAAGGGTAGTACAAAGAATGTGGCACTATGGGGATATTTATGCAAACATGATTTATTTCTGGTGGTAAAAATTGATCGTCCTCATCTGTTAAGTCCTGTCATAGTGCAGGATTAATCTTAAACAAGGCCTACAAAGCACAAGAAAATGTATAGAATGAGAATTAGTTTTTCCTCCAGCCCACACAAGCCTCTCATCTGTAATGAGCCTGGCCTGAGCGCTTGTCGCACTAGATGCAGTTTCACAAGGTAACCCGTGTTTGCCTCCATTCATCGCTGTAGGTGGTGATGAGTAGGTGGTGATGTAAACCAACCAGCATTTAAACGCAGTGGTGTGTTAAAGGGGCGACTGTCTCTTATGGCTGCTGTGAGTGTCGGGGAATGAATTACATGTTTTCTGATTTCAAAGCAGCTTACTGTCACTGCTGCCAAGCTGGAGAAGAGCCAGGCAGAGAGCTTGTTCTGAGCAGAAGCAGCCATTCATAGTTTGAACCAATTGGTGATGTAATCCAACGGCCTGTTTAAAATGGCCAAAAAGCAACTCTGTTGAACCAGTGGAGGAAAAAAATCTGCATCTCTGGCTGTATGCTGGACATTCATCAAGTTTTTTTTCAGTACAGCTACACAGCATCAGTCAGTAAGGCCTTAAATTCATTACTTGTGAGTACACTCGTGAGGTGCGACGCCTGTGAATGTTGTGTATGCCTTACGCCGCCTCACACAGTGACACTTCAAATAGAGATGTACCAAGTTCTCCTATGTCACAGGTCTGTTTATAGACCAGGAAAGTCGAGGCCCAGCAGTGCTAATCCCATGATGGTGCACTCAACTTGTAGGTCTGACTGCTGGAATCGTTCACCTGAAGGGACTCTTTTTAAAACCTTGACCTAGATTAATCAGGTTCTGCCGTGCTCACGGAGCTATCAATCACATGGATTTGACAACAAATCTAACATCATGTCTTGGTTGGACCAGTGTGGCAGGTTTGCTAAGTGATCTGACTTTCATTTAAAGTCCAGTGTGTGAGATTTAAGGGGATCTGTTGGCAGAAATGGAACATAATGTTCATGTTTTCATTAGTGTAAAATCACCTGAAAGTAAGAATTGTCGTGTTTTTGTTACCTTAGAATGAGCTCTTTATATGCACATCGGGAGCGGGCCTGCCATGTTTCTACAGTAGCCCAGAACGGACAAACCAAACACTTGTACTGGAGATGGCCTTTCACGTTTTTACATAGAAGTGAAGGCCATCATAGACGCTAACTCCTCCACACTGCTCCCTTAATATTGGATATCAGTTAGTTCATGGTGCTAATCTCTTGCTCTTTGTACATTTCACTGAATTGTTATTTGACCAGCAACTGTCCCCATGGGTTCAGTGTCCTTCAGTGGACTGGAGGTCAGAGAAAAAATACAGAATTTATTTTCCAGTGAATGTCAATAACTTCTAGATCAAGCATTTTGTTTTCATTGAGGTTGAAAGGGAAGACCTGCGTAGACCAACAGTTTGTTACAGTGCTAGGCTTCATCCTCTGGGAGTCGTGGATGTCCGAACAAAATTTCATTACAATCCATCCAGCAGTCGTTGAGATGTTTCATTTAAGGCCAAAGTGGTGGACTGACGGACCAGCTTGCACTGAGTCTGTCGCCGTCCAGAGTGTGGTCAGTGAATGTTCATGAACGTCTTGACTCAGTCGCTTTATATGACCTTTCTCTCTTAATGTTTTCATGTGTCTGTCTCTTCCTCAGACTGGTGTCCTCCATCCACGCCATCATGGCAACCACGGCAGGAGTCATCGTCGTGTCATCATGCCGGGGCAACATCATCAACGACAGGTTAGACTTTATGTCATGAATCCAGTTCACGGAACGGTGGCTGCTAGTGCTCACCCCTACACCTCTGACTGGCCTGATTTCTAGCTAGTGTTAGCATAGCATTAGCCTCTCCGTGCTGTTTAGGAAAGTGTGACGCTAAGCTAATGCTAGGCAGAATAATCCCACAGAGTCAGCGGCCAGACCCGGGCAGGCCCAGTTTCAGGCCGCTAATCTCCACCTCCCCTCCCCTCCACCTCCCCTCCCCTCCACCCACAGGGCTTAATCCTCCACAGCGCTGCTCAGTTCTGCTGCCCTGTGACGTGCACAAGGCCTGGAGCTTATCAGACACATGCTCCACGGTCAGACCCATGAATACTCTAATACTCCATCACAATCTGTCACTTCTTTTTGCCTTCATTGCTGCAGTTGCACCAAAGAAAAATAAACTTTGACATCGTTTCAAAACTGCCTCAAACACACTGTGTCTTTGGCATGTCCGTGATGCATTTCCTTCTCTCTGACCAGCCGACAGATACTGTAGGCCGATGTATCTATGATGAGCTAATATTGGCTTGATCGATTCATCAGTCGAACCCTAACAGTCACTTTTGGTTTCATTGGATTTGAAAGTAAAGGAATTAAAAGCAGTGGTAAACAGGTCGGTCTTTAGCTTGGATCTGAAAGTAGTTAGCATCATCTCAAGTCTCATTTCTGTTTTAGCAAATAGAAGTGACCCCTAAAGCTATAAAAACAAGCCCAAAGCTGTAATAGACTGGAATTATCCCTTCAAGGATGTAACCTCACATGACCTTCAGAAATACTCCACCTGCTCTTCGTCCTGATGTTTTACAGAACGGCTCATCAGCGTTCAGTTTAGTTCAGATGTTACTCCTGCTTCGACTCCTCTGGACTACTTTGAACTCATCCTGAAACAGTTGTGTGATCAGTTTGAAGGTGCAGCACAGAACAGGTGTACGGTGCATACCTTGATATGGGGAGGACCAGAGTGTGTCAGTGCTTACTAAAACAGTTTCTGTGTGTTTCCATTGCCCTCAACACGGCACATACAGACGCTGCAGAATGGACTCGTGCAGCCTTCATTCTACCCTGATCTGCTTGTTGTGCCTTTCTGCCCCTAATCTCCATTCACTGACCTTAAGAGCTAAAGAACCCAGTCAGAGGTCAGAGGTCAGCAGCTCAGCTCTGCCCTGCAGCTTTACTCCAGTCTGTCCACATAATTAACCATCACCGTAATCGGCGCTCATTACTGCCGCAGCCGTCCAAGTTGTTTATTATACTTTGCTTACATAAGCCTGCCTTGAAGCCTTTGCATGCTTATGTTAGAGAGGAGAGGCTTGTAGGTGAAACCAGTGTCTGTGTGTTTACTTCTACTGAAACTAAAGGTCAGTCAGTTCACCATTAACTGCTGCTGAACACCATGACAGTACTGCGTCATTAACCCTCAGTCATCATCGACTGTGAGTGATTTGGCCTGTTTACCTTCATGTAACACTGACGATGTTTAATCTGGCTCTGTGGTTAAAATGAGTCAACGTTTTTATGCCTCCACGCCGGCGACGGCTGAGGCATTATGGTTTTGGGTTGACCGTACGTAGGTCTGATTTCTCAGGAACGCCTTCAGGGAATTTCTACAAATTTGGCACAAATGTTCACTTGGACTCAAGGATGAACTGAAGAGGCTAATTCGCTAATTATGACAAAATTTCACATAAACGTCTAATAGGATAAAATGATGTGAAGTCATGACATTTTGTATCCAAAGGTCAAAGTTCAGCTTCACTGTGACATCATGATGTTGTGCAGAAACACTTTTCTGGCCATAATTCAGCACCATAAGTCAGGAGCAGACGGCAGACTGTGGCCATATTTAACATGCTCAGATTCTGTCTTCACTGCGTGTATTAAGAGTCTGGACAGACATGGATGTAAACTGTAATTTGACCGTGAGGCCGCATTGTTCGTGAAAGATGTTTGTTTCATTCACATCGATGTCCTGCCCCACTCTTATTGCTCAGTTGGAGTAACTCACTTGTTATTCGCTGATGGAGGATTTGATTGCTGAATCTCTTTGCTAATGCAAACACGGTGAAATCCTTGTACATTATAATTAACATGATTGTTTTTCTTCCTCAGGCACTGGCTGGCCACTTACTTTGTCATCTGGTACGGTGTGCCTTACATGACGTACGACATCTTCGCCATGTATCTCAGTCACTACTACCGCTTCCGCGTCAAAGGCCACGAGGACTACAAGCAGCATTCGCTGAGGACCGTGAACTCCTTCGTCCGCAGAGAGTTCCTGCTGGTGTTGCATCACATCGCCCTGCTCACCATCCTGCTACCTGTCACACTGGTGAGGAGGGCGGGGGGAGGGTGGGAGGGACTGAGGCAGCAGTTACGAGGTTTTGTTGTTAACAGTCAAAGCCAGTAATTAAAAACAAGGTAATGCAGGCAGCGCTGGTAGCGATGGATCACCAGGTCACTGCTGGTAGGATTCACGGCCCTGCGGAGCCGGCGCTAAAACCATTAGCATCACAGATCACTATCTTTGTTTACACAACGGGCAAGAATCTCAACATGTGACACCGGTTTTACTACATTTTATAGTTATATTCATAGCTACTGTAAAATGAATATGTTTGGGCTGCAGTTTTTTTTAAGCTGCTCAAAGCTCATTCCTGCTGCACGCACTGAGTGTTGTCCAGAATGATTTTGATGATAGCAAGTGAAAACATTTTATTATTTGCATGATTTTAGAGCTGAAATCAGTGGTTGATTAATCAATTAGTCCATCAACAGAAAACTGATTTTAATAATGATTGATTAAGCAGTACTTTGTGCAAAAGTAAGAAAAAATAACTTCTTCCAGCTTCTGAAACGTGAGTTTCTGCTGTTCTGTAACTTCTCCGTGATAGTAAACTGAATATGTTTGGGTCGAGACCAAACAAGGAATTTTTATATGTCGATTTTGGGAAATTGTAATAGTTTCTGACAAATTGATGAATCAATGAATCAGCCCTGCTGAGCTGAAAGCATTATATTACTGCTGTTCTTATTATACAGCACACCTCAACATTTGTAAGCATATTTTACTTTAATGATTTGGAATTTGTGTTTTCCACCTTTCAGGCAGTTATTGATCTCTGTTTGTTTTCTGTAGGCACAAAAATCAGCTTGGAGAAAGTTGAAGGTCTCTTGTGATCAGTGAAGTCGTGTTCTTTCGGTACTGTCCTCTGCCAGTAAAGCAGAGCTCATCCTGAGCTGTAATGTGTGCACCGTTTTCAAATCAATCGTCGCTATAAGCTGCACCGTCTTGCATTGATTACTTAAGTGGCAGCTAAAAACTAGGCCTGATGCTCATTGTCATGGATTACCTGTCGAGTGATTCTCATGTCTCTGCCAGTCAAGTTCAACCTTTCAACTGATATGAAAGAAAGACAGTTTCAATTAAAATGCTGTACTTTGGAAAGTGGTAAGCAGTATATCAAATACACATATGAAGTACTTTAGTGTGTAAACATACTAATCCACCTGTCTCACTGTGCTGTGTATTTAACTGTTTGCTGGCCAGATTGTCTCAGTAACAGTGAGCACACAAGGTTTGAAGCTGCTTGTATCTTATTTATTGTAGTAATTAGAGGTCTTCAGCACATGTTCGGACTCGTCTTTAACACTGAACCGTCAAACTGAACTCAGTGTAATGAATCATCGTTGTCGCTGAGCGAGTCAGTGGCTTTTTGAACCGGTGGTTGAAAGCATCATTATCATGTCAGCTGGGATTCACAGTGTGCTGCTTCCTGTTTAGAAGCTTGAAAGGCCACAAAAGCCGCAGAAACAATCATGATGGGATAACTGGGCTATTAAAGTTTAAACAGTGTTCGTACAGACCTAGGTTGTAATGAAGTGTACAAGAGCAGTTTGAGCCTGCAGCAGACTGAGCTTAATACTGAAGTGCAGAAGAATCAGCGCTAATGCTGAAGTTCACGGTCTGTTGTTTGGACTGAGGTCAGTCTGAACAGCGAGGCCATCACTTATCTTAGAAAAGTCAATAAACTACACGGTCGATGACTCTCTTGATAGTAAGTTGTTGTGGTTTAATGACACACAGAAGTCACGGTTCAGGCCTGGATTAGGAGTCAAGTTTGGAATAACAAGGTGAAAAAATCAAATGCTGAAGGATTTATTTCATTTATTATGAAAGGACAGTAGTACAAGTACATTTCAGACATTTTCTGTAATGCCATGACATTGAAAATACAAAGTAAAAACTGAACTTGTGCATGAGGAGAGGTGTATCGTTCAGTTCGACCTTGGCTGTATTCAAACATTGAAAGCACCCATGAGTTTATGTATTGCTCTGTATTAAGCCATAAAGTTAGCATGTTCTTATGCCTTACAATGGTGGAGGAACACCAACACAACAGCTCATTTAAGGCGCACAGATGGGCCTTACATGAACTTTGGTTCTGCATTACATGCATCAAGCTACACACGGTGTAGTGTATGTGCGCCTGCTGCATCCTGCACCTCGACCCGTTACAGCCCTGTGACTTGATACCATAATCTGTCATTTCTATTATGATGGAACTCCCTTTAGGACAGACTTCAGTCAAAGGTCAGTAAAACGGTCCAAATGAAATCCCGTTGTGACTCCTGAAGGTGGGGTGAAGGCGTCTGTGTATACTCAAAGAGCGTTTGAAGCCCGGCTGATCATACCAGCTTCATGCAGCCATTGGCCAGGTGTGCAGAGGTGTGAGAAAAGGCTCGCAAAGATTGTCTGAAAGCATGCTCCATTACCTCTGTTTGAACGATTAATCGTGTCCACCTCCTCTCGAGGACAGAAGACTGATGAGCCAGTATGCTTTTTATGACTAAATGCCAGTTCTTAAAAACCGAAGCATCAGTCAAACCCTAACCATGAAGTTCAGGTTTGTGTGGTGAAAAACTTGGTTCAGTTTGGTCAATTCAAAGGAACAACGAGGCTTCAGGCTTCAAGGGAGTAAATGGCAGGAAAGGACAGAGAACAGCGAGCCAGCAATTACTGATGAGTCCCTTTGAACAAATGACAGTGAATGATTCTTTATTGTTTTCTTTACATCCTTGAATTGTAAGTTTTGTGAATGGAGAGATGCAATAAGAACGCACAGGAAGAGAGGCTGAAAGGTGCAGCTTGTTTTCTGCTGGGACACGAGGTCTCAGTGTACATGAAAGAGTGAAAGCATGGAAAGAAACGATGAATGGATGAATATTCAGTCAGATGTTAAAGGAGGGCAAGAGAGGAAGCAGCCAATGAAAGAGGAGTGGACCGCGATGACTTTTAGAGCAGTTATGACCAGCAAAGTGTAAAACTACTGAACTGTTCAACCTCAGTGCTCTGCTAACACAGTTTGACAAGTTATGCCAATCTATGGATTATTCCCTTGATTAATCGATTATTTAGTCTATAAATGATCAGAAAATGGTGAAAAATATCAGTCAGTGTTTCCCAAAGCCCAAACGGACGTCCTGAAACCCAAACATACTCAGTTTACTGTCACAGAGGAGTGAGGAAACCAGAAAATATTTGCATTTAAGTCACTGATAACTTTGCTGCAGCTCTGTTCAGGAGTTTGTTCCAGGCTGCGAGGCCGGTTGAGTTTTTAGAGTTGACAGAAGCTTGGTACATAGCCGCTGTCTTTTCCAGGTAGTATCCCAGGTTAGCAGGCCAGGTGCAGAGGAAACCCGGCCCTTTGTTTGCAGTGGCAGTCAGTTGCAATATGAGATCACATTACCCTACATTATTCAGCTCCAGCTGCAGTCATCCTGTCTTTTCTCTAAACTCACCAGCCCTCCCTCTGTTCCTGCTCTTCTCTTCCCACACTCATCAGCTTTATGCCACTCTGGCTTGCCCGGCTAATACATGAGTTGGCAGAGTTATCCAGCAAGCCATTAAAGGACACTGACGTTCAGGACGAGGAATAGACCCAACCTTTAGCTGTAGATGACGTCAGACTTTTTTTCTCGCAAAGCCTTTTGACATGTCACAGTAGGGAAGTCATATTTAAGTCAACATTAATTGATAATCCCATTATCAATGTAGATGTGCCAGTTTAAAGGTCCAAGTGTCCTGCATGTTCGCTCACTAGCCAAATCTATAAGGCTAATCATAAGCGTATTTACAGCTACAAACAAGCTAAACTGGATGAGCTACATGGACAAATGCACTTAGTTAAAGCTAACGCTCTTCTGCAGAGTTTGCATAGCCAAGAAGCAGCTTTCACCAACCTCATTCTGACAGAAACAAGGTTCTACAGGCAGGTGTGTGCTGAGTGAGCTAACAGCTAAGAAGCTAAAACCTCCTTCAGAAAGAGAATCTGTGAAGGAGAGCCTTGTTGCTGCTGTGGAGCTGCTAGCTAGCTGCTAACAAAGTCAAACTCGGGGGGCCAGGGGGGCCAAGGTCATCCTAAGGCCACCCTAACACAACTGCTGGCCCTCCCAAGTGAGCAGTCCCCTCCCAGCCCACACCTGAAGCATTTCTGTGCATGCCACTGAGTGTGGCCCTCGAAGGTTCCCCACCTCTGATACAGATGATAATAAACTGCATCAGCATTAAGAAATACATGATAATAATATGGTAAGTTGGCAAATGAGCCTGAAGTTTTAATTTCAGTTGAGCGTCTACCAACCCCCAAATTATGGTCACTGTGCCTGCTGTGATTTACATTTATTGAGTCATGCTGGGACGCCAACTCAATTTTTCAACTGTAAATCTGAATAAGGTCTAGCTCTGGTTTCAGATCAGCACTCAGTACTGGCACATACCCTGAGGTACATACCAGAATCAGTACCAGGATAGAAAAAGTTGTGTCAGTACATCCTCGGTCACGAGGTTCGGACGTGACCCAGCAGACCTGATTATGGCCAAAAATGTGTAATTCACAGGATTTTTGGACTTTAGAGAAAGACTGAGGGGCTCAGAGGTGGGATGGGTCGAGCATCAGATCAGGCCGCCGGAGTCCTCCTTCTGTGGGTATTCTGGTCAAGTCAAACTAGGAGGAGACCTCGACACGCTGACCTGGGAACGCCTCAGAATACCCCACATGGGGAGAACTGGGATATGAGTGCAGAGGAGCTCTGTTGTAATGAGCTTGCTGTAGCCTGCTCAGCCTGCTCGTTATGATGCAGCTCTGTGTTTAGACAGGTTTTTAATAATGGTGCAACGTGTTGCATCAACACCTCGTCAAGATCACTGGGTTTTTCCAGGTGGACAGTGTGTGATGTTTGAGATTGATTCTATGTTCATGTCAACATTTTAGCCACTAGCTAACCACCGCACTCATGTTGTAAATGCATCTAAATTTAAAAACAAATGAGAAGACCGAGCAGTGCATGAGAAGGAAAAACTGTCAGTGGCCATTTTTAAGAAGTGTGGCAAACATAAGGTGCATTCAAGTCAACAGTTTTTCAGCAGGGTGTTAGTGTTTAATACCTACTGACAGGTAAAATATGTGCAGAGTACAGTTTAAATTACGCCTCTTCCAGGATCTAAAACATTATGTCCACAAAGGTAACACATGGCAGGTGGGGGTGGGATGAGGTAGCCAGGTAGTTCGTCAGGCGCGGTGTAAAGTTCCCCTCTGTGGTCTCAGTCATGCTTTCATGGGCAGATGGCAAGGCCACGTCTGGAGCCGCTCATGCTTTATTCATCATCAGCTCGCAGCAAGCTAGGCTACCAGACAGAGCCTGTCTTTTGTCTGGAGTCTCTTTATCCATCCAGCCTGACTCACCTATTCTAGGATGGCATCTCTAACTGCGCAGCACTGTGCCGCTGGTCAATATTTGAAAGCTTCATTCATTACTTATGTACAGGACATCGCTGCCTCCTCTGGCCCCGCCCACCCCTCGCTGCCATCTTACCATCCTGAAGTTGTGGTAAAATAAGACATCGGCCTTTGTGGTTTTTGGATTAACCTGGAGAGTTTCACACATGGTTGAGTTTGGTGTTGATGAAGATTGTCCCTGTTCTGAAGTGTATTTCTGGACTGGACACCTCATACTGACGATAAAGGGTTTTCCAAATTAAAGGTTCACTAAAACTGAGGCCAAGCAGTGCAGCTTTCTTTTTTTTTTATCTGTGTTTGAAAAACACAGCTGGACTCTTTATCGTGAACTGGTCTCTTGTTTGTTGGAGTTTTCAGGCGATCCTCAACTCTTGAAGTTGGGAAATATCACACGACATCGACATGAGAGACCCTAACATCTCATATTTCATATCACAATCCAAATCATATAACCTGAACTACTCGCGCCAAACTTGTACATGTGATGATCTTGAAACTAGTAAAAGAGAGCTTTGATTTAGTTTTCTTTACTTTAGAGCAAGTTTTATGTTTCAGAGGACCAACCACCACGTGAGTCATGTCATGACCTTAGTGTGAGTTTCAATGGAGAGTTTTAGTGTCACATGGTGGATGAAGCACTGTTTCAGAGGGGTTGCACCATGAGATGTTTGATAGGATTGGTATTTGCTCAAACTGAAAGGTCAACATCTCTTTGGTAGTTTGGCTAACAGCATCTTGAGTCCAAATGTATCCGAGTAAACTTTTACAAACCTGATATTTTCCCACGTCTTCTGAGGCCTCTCTGAGCACTTTTCCAGGGAGACTGTCCCAGAAACTGTCCTTGAATGTCAGCTGTGTGTTTTCCCTTCCTCCTGTTTGTTTTCTCACTGTGTGTGTGCTCCGGTTGTCCACAGTTCTTCAGAAGGGACCAGGGGGATTTCTTCATCGGCTGTTTGTTTCTAACGGAGCTCAGCACACCCTTCGTCTCTCTGGGGAAGATACTTATTCAGGTGAGACAGTGTGAACGTGTGCATTCACCAGGCACGAACTGGAAGTCATTCATCTGCCAGGGACCACATGCTGTCACTTTTTATCTAAAATCCCCAGAGCCAAAGGTTTTGGGACGTTGAGTAAACATCACACGACTGGCCACCATTAGTTTGTCAGACAGGTCAACTAGCATACAGCCCAGTTCAGCAATCATTTACTAAACAAGCAGCGATCGTCCAAGGTCTGTCAAGGTTTGCATTTCCACGAAAGCTGACCTATCAGAGTTCTGCTGTATCTGGCAGCCAAACTCATTATCTTTCATAGCACTGCATTCGCCAGCCTCATCTTAAATGTTTCTTTATCATGCTTACAGGACTGACTGACTGACTCTGCGCTGCACTACAAGAGCAGTGTTGTTTCTGTATGTCCATGTTGTCCACACCATCAGCTGGTGAGGATGTCAGAGACACAGCTTCAGCCTTGTTATGTCATGGACTGACATCAAGAGCACATTTTAGTCAACAAGACACATGAAAAAGTCAACTGGAGACTGCGTTTTAAACTAGAATTAGCATTAGCTTAATTAGCTAAAATCTGCATTTTCAGCTGACGAGCAGGCTAGAAGCGAGCAGCTGCTGTCTGTCCTGTCAGCCCGTCTGAAGTCAGACTGATTGTTTCACAGATGACTAAGAAGTGTTCAGACTGCCAACTTCCTCACTGTAAACACGCACGAATGGAAAGCTTTACAGGTGTGTGAGCCTGCCTTGTTTCCATGCATGTTGGCAGTATTGTGTGTGTTTTCTGGGCCCGCTGTGCTGTATATGTTGTTGCAATGAAAATGGAAATTTGCAGCAGAAAACCAAATACTGGTAATGTGTCATGAAGTTCAACCTGTGCAAAATATACCATCTCAGAGTGGGAAGATGTGCAAAGCAAGTGCTTGTTTTTGATACTTTCATGGTAGAAAATAAAGCCTTGTGGGTGAAACCATCAAAGCAAAGGATAGAAATACATCAGTGGTACGTCACATGTGATATGACCTTAAGTCCTGTAGAACAGTGCTGTGACTCCCTGAGAAACAGAAAGTCATTCATCCTGTTTCTTTCACAGTTCCTGCTCAGGTGCAGTGTTTGCATCATCAAAAACCTGAGCATCTCCATTTCATTTGGGATGTAGCTTGTCACTGTACCATCAATAATTAAGGTGCATGGCTCACCAGAAAAGAAAAACCTTCAGTCAGTGAGAAGTGTTCAGCTGAGAAGCTCCGTCACCGCTCGCTCTCCGCCCGTTAACCCGTCCACAGCAGTCCATGCAGAGGGCGTTTCATCCTGCTGTGCACCCTGACAACACGTGTGCTGCGCAGTCAGAGGCTGAAAAGCCATAATCTAAGGATAAAAGGGTCTCACTGTGTGTCCCAGTGAAGTCAGTGGACCGTGGGGTTTCAGGTCTTTGCTGACATCTGGTGTCAGCAGAGCAAAAGAGCAAAGCACAGCTCCTCTGCTGGTCTGTCTTTAGAGACGCTGCCCTCCTTCGGACCAGATCAGCACTGCCAGACGTTCTCTCTGCTCTCAGTCAGTTCCTGTTGATTCCTGTTGTGTCGACCAGGGCTCCACGCAGTCCTTTACACCAAAGACAAGAAGAAAATCATAGAATCACATATGAAGATGAAGCTGGACATGCTAACAGTAGCATGCTAACATGCTGAACGGAGTGTGTGTGTGTGTGTGTGTGTGTGTGTGTGTGTGTGTGTGTGTGTGGTTCAGGGCCTCTTTGCAGCTCCTCGTTAGTTAACACAGAGAAACAGATCTGGATCTTGATCAGAACTTGTTTTTTATTTCCCCGTGTCTTTAAGCTGCTTTAAAACCTCTCTCTTGTCTCCTCCTCCAGCTCAGCCTCCAGGACTGCTGGCTGCACAAGGCCAACGGCTGCATGGTACTGCTCACCTTCTTCATGTGCCGCATCACCCTCTTCCCCTACATGTACTGGGTGTACGGTCAACACTACGGCATCCCGCTCTACAGCGTGCCCTTCCACCTGCCGCTGTCCGCCAACCTGGGCAGCCTGTGCATCCTGGCGCCGCAGCTCTACTGGTTCGTCCTGCTTTGCCGAAAGGGCTACCGCCTGTACCGGCGCAGCCGCACGCCCGACCCGTCTCCTGCGGCCGCCGTCACTGACAATTCTAAGGACGATTGATACCCAGTTCACGATTGCTCGCTCAAGCCGCACACTCAGCTACTAATGCAACTACTCCTGCAAGGGCACTAGTTTGACTTAACACATTTCAAACCCCACCATCGTACTGTAGTACACCAGGACTGCCTGCTCTCGTCCCACAACTCCTGGGCATTTTCCGAACACTTTAACTCCTCTGTTACAAATCTGCTGCCTAAGTGGACCTCTCCACTGATCCAATTCTACTACTGAAGTTTGATGATTTGGGTTTGTTTTTTTTTGGATTTGGCTCTTGCCTGGATCTCGTTGAAGTGCTACACTGCGTCTGTTAACATTTACAACACTGAAGAAAGATGTTTGCTTCACCGAGAGAGAAACATGGAGGAGAAGCACCAGTGAGTGAAGACGAGCCTCCGTGGAGAGACATTATCTTATCTCTGACTCCTACTGTGTTTACAGCCTCTGCTGATTGGAAAGGTCTGTTACAGCGTGTGTGTGAGAGAGTAGCTGTCGCGACAGGTTGTATTTATTTTAATGGCTTTGCTGTAATGTGTCCAATCTATTCACTAATCACACTGACAAGAGGGATTAGGAATATTGGTGGGTGGTATGCAAATCCAGGCAGTATTAGCAGGAATAACTGTGAGGAATGCACGTCACCTCATCCACACGTGAGAGCTAAAAACAGCTACGTTTTCTAAGATCCTGTAAATGTGATAGTTTCTGACTTTTCAGCCCCGATCATGAGTCTGTAGTTTCCCGTGCAGCATGTCATCATGGCATCGGTTTGCTAACCTGCGGCACGTCTGTGGCCCCGGCTCAGGTGTTTCCAGAAGCCGTCCCCCTCAGCGGGGTGAAGCCCCCACGGATGAACGCTGCACTCGTGTCCTTGGGAAGCTGCGTTTTAACAAAGTTCAGCATTTTCAGGAATTTAGTTTGGCAATATGATCCAGTGTCGGAGTTGGAGAGCGGTGGCACCAACATGGGATTACCTCAGTTGTGGGCTTTCATTTTTCATGAAGTGCATGGCATGAAACATCTCCATGCTGGATTTTTTTTTTTTTTAATTTTAGCCTGAAACTGCAAAGCTCAAAGAATCCCCTTCAGAAAAATACAGAGCAGACTGCTCTCAATGTCTCAAAGATGATATAAAGCCATGATAGGATGAGGTGCGGCCTCTGTCACAGGATACAGTGCATCTGGACTCACTTACAAAGTGCAAAGACAGAAGAAGTTCAGCTGTTGAATCTCTTCTAGCTCTGCAGCCTTTGCGTATGTGAGCTTTTAACCCACTTTCACAGAGCAGACGGTCCGCTAAGTGTCTGCTGACAGATTCATCCTCTGAATCCACCGTCTCAGTTTAGAAACGCCATGATGCTAACAGCAGAGCGGATGCAGGGCAGCTGGGGGACGTCGCAGTCTTTGAGGGTCACTTGTGGTCAGACGTCGAGGCTGTCGGTGAGGAGGACGCGGTGACGCCTCACGTGGGACAAACTCAGGGCCAAGGTCAGAGCAATAAGGTGAGCAGTGGCTCTTCAGGGCAAACTGAAACAGAGGGTTGAAATTTCTGAGCCGCAAAACATCGAGGCTACGAGGAGGCGGATGTTTAGAGGAGGTGACATCCAGGAAGTGTTTTATATGCGCGTGTGTGTCAGCTTCACACACGCCTGTATGTACATCATGTTTTTAGAGATTTACTTCCTTTTAGTTACATCACCAAGAAAGTAGTTTTAAAGCTTGAATCTATATTTAGACTTTGCAGTTAGACCTGAGAGGACCATTTTTTATCATGCAGAGCAATTATTGTTTGTTTGTTTGTTTGTTTGGACTCACAGTTGCATGAAGACGTTTATCTTAAAGACATTTATGAGAGAAAATCAACGCTTTTATTTCTTCATATCGAAGACGAAACAGAGGATATTATTTTGGTAAGAGTGACGCTTCATCTGCGTCTACACACCCGGAGGCTAATTCAGCTCCTCGGATAATATTCCTGCTCGTTCGAGCTTCACAGTGAATTACAGATTAAATATGCATCAATGGCCTTTTTTTATTTACGTCCTGCAAATTCAATCTATGCAAAAGAGGCTGCTGCGGCGCACGTGTCCACACTGATGTCAGCTCATGTCACACGCCTCACCGCTGCGTTCATTCACATGTTTTGGGACCACTCACTTGTTTCTGCTGTGTTTTCCTCTGGGACTCACACCTCAAACGCACCATCTCACCTCCCATTTCAAGTTGGAAATTCTTCGCCGGTCTTCCAAATTTACCTCACTGGTGTTTCAATGAATTCAAGTTCAGAGTATGTTGATCATTTTTAACACTTTTCCAAGTTTACAGCTGCAGAGTTTGACAGTTTGAACAAGTCTGAATCAGCTCGAATGAAACCCGCTCGGCGTGATCCTCAGCTTTGTTGTGGCCAACAGGATAACCGGCATGTTTGCTCTGGAATCCAGAATGTTTCCACGCGTTTCTTTCTCTGATGGTTTTACGGTTTTTAGTTTACGTCACTTCGCTGTGCAGCAGTCAGGTGACGTTAACGTTAAACATTAGCTGACAGTCGCCATTCCAGAGCGGCATGACGTGAGCGACGGTGTGTTTTGGTGCTCATGATTCCACTTTTCACTCACGTGAGGACGCTTGTGTCATTTCTTCTTTCAGGAGTTTCACACACTTGTTTTTTGTCTGGTTTTCTGACGGGATCAAAGTCATTTCTGTGAATTCTCAAATCATTACAGATAAAAAAATCGAGGTTTTTAGTTGTTTCAGGCCGCTTTAACCCGAGGCCGCCCCGTCTGCCTGTTCGGGGGTCTCGCCGTCGGTTTCTGCGCTCGGTTGGTCGGAACAGTGCGGGGGACAGGTGACGAGCGTTCTCATTGGCTGAGGAGCAGCGTGAGGACGAGGCAGTCAGGAGCGCTGAATGATGGGCTTGTCGGTCGGGTTTGGCTGCGGCCCAGCAGAGTGCAGACCTCTTCGGTCCACTGCTGACCAGGCCTCGCCTTCTGGAAGCATCCCAGACTGTCTCGCTCTTTATCTGTCCTGTCCTGTCCTCTCAGCCTCCTCCATCCACTTGTCTCCTCTGACCCGCCCGGGGCTGAGCGACGTGTTTCGGTCATGTCGTCCATCTTTGTCCACAGCCACCGGTTTGAACTCATGTGCTCTGCAGTGACAGGAAGTTGCAGAGAGCGTTGAGGCAGCCCTCCCTCCTCTCTGCTGCCATCTGTCGTCAGGATTATCTGCTTGTCCACTCAGCAGTTTACATCCAGGACCAGCTGGGATTAGGAGCGCCAGGCGGGCATCTCCCGTGTCGCCTCCTGCCTTCACATACATACATATCTCTGTTTGCAGCCGCCACTAAATACACTGAAAAAACTGGCAGTTTTAATGCTTTGGGATCAGTTTAATCTGGTGTTTTTTAAAGAATGGTACAGATTAGATTACCGGTCGTTAGAGACGACGTTTATGCTCTCATGACACCAAACTTTTTGAGGCGCAGTCGTCGTTCCTTAACGCTGAAGTCGAGCCTGTTTGTGTCACTTTTTATTTGTTCAGAAACTCCACTTCGTGCAGGTCCACCTGACAGAAACTCACATTTGACAGATAGTTATAGAAATATCGGTCACATTTGACAGATTGAGTCACGAGGACTGTTGAAATTCAACCATTAAGATTTCAACTCTCGGCTTAGCTCTGAAATCATGGAATAAACATAGAAAACATGACATTCCTCAGTAGATCATAGTCATCATTCTTTTGATTATGGTCTGACCTGAAGCCCAGAGGCCGCCGCACCGACCCGACGACACTGTCCAGCCCTCGTAAGGTTCATAGCCAAGGGAAGACAAGCCACATTATTTCCATCTCGAGCATCAGGATCACTGCCTCATGCAGTCATGTTGCACATAAACAGCATCTGATCCAAAACCTGCCACGCTGACAGGTTGACGGCATGCAGAGTACACGTATCTTAACAGGTGATAGATTCTTAATGTAGAAAGTCTTAAATTCATCCTCTTTGCTCAGGGTTTGATGAAGTTATGTGTGTGTATAGAGGTTTATTGTAAGAAGGTGAAACTGTGAGACTGAAGATGATCACATCTGGAACAGTATGCTGTTTCTTTTCTAGATGATGCTTTTCCTTAGATTTTTCTTCTATTTATGCTTTCAGACGTGGCGTGTGAGACGTGAGCTTCTAAGGGTTGGTAAACCAAAGACTGTCTGGCACTTCAGTTAATCTCACTGTCGTGATAAGAAGCGAGATCCATTTGATTTTCACTCTTTTAGACGTGCTGTGGACGCCGTGACCCACTTCTCATTTAAAAACAAACTGCCCTCCAGTCTTATCCTCTTTCTCTGAGTCCCAGAGAGTCACCGACACGTTGGCTTTGCGGTGGATGTTTCCTCTGAGGACCTAGTGGAAGAAATACAGATTTAGCAGCTGTTAATGTTGATTCTAGATTTAAATCTCCTGTTTGGGACATTTTACTCCATAATTTTAGCGCATTGGTTGTGACACTACATAATCATACTGATAAACCTTTTGCTTTACCCATAACACATCAAAAAAAAACATAAAAATATGCTTTTTATTCCGTGTACTTGTATGTAAAGTTAGAATTGTTTGACTCTTGTTAAATGGGAACATGGACACCAGAATAACACCATGCTAGCACTGTTAGCATAGGCCTACACTATCTGGAGCAATAGTTTTCTTATTGGCAACACTGAGTGACAGTCCACTGCATGCTAACACTTTAGCATCATGCTTATGTTGCGTGGGTGTAGAAGCCATGCTAACACTTCGTCTTACCTTGTTGAATCGTATCAAGCTGGAAGCTAAAGCTCAATATCTGTTGAGTGGTTGTTGACTACAGCTGTAGCACAGGCCTACAGTATGATAAGCATCAGTGAGCTTTTTGCTAATGCTATTTTGAGTCAGACTTCACTCCATGCTAACGTTTCACTCGCAGACATGTTAACACTTTATCTTTTGAGTGCTAGCATGCCCTATCTAGCACTTAATATCGCACACTTATCCATGAGTCCATGCAAATGCCTTATCTTCCACTGTTTAGTATAATAAGCTAACACGTGTCTCACGCTAGGCTTAATGCTAACATTTTAGCACAATTGTTGCATCTTGCTAACTTGATTTTGATTGAGAATACTCTGCTTGCTAACACTTTAGCACATAGTTTTATATGTTTGCTGGTTGCAGACATGTTGACACATTATCTTTTGAGTGCTAGCAAGCGGCACGCTAACGCTTAATATCACACATTGCTACAAATCCATATAAATGCTTGATCTTACACTGTGAAGATCGAGTTAGCATAAACTCCAGGCTAACAATTGATTTATGTTAGTGCTTAATTTCACACACACACACACACACACACCTATAAAACACTAAGTGATAGTCAGCACAATGCTAATACGTTAGCATAGACCTAGCCTGCACCACATCGAGGCTCCTGTCATTGATCTTTCAGTGTTACTGGAAACCAGTGACATCCTCTGAGGCTAGCTTCTGTTCTTTAAAGCTAAATTCTTTCAGTTCTGCTCCCATGAGATCTCGACAGCCCTCCTGAGTCAGACGTTGGATGCTAACACCTTATCAGAAACGCTTTAAGAACAGATGAGGAAATGATAAATGAGGCATGATGGCTTCGAGTTGTCGGCAGTAACACTGAGCTGTAAGTGAAAAACACTACTTTGATCACATTTCAGACAAAATGATGACATATCATCTGGAGGGGCTGCAAAGCGCACAGCAGTCAGCTGTGGTGCTTTGGTGTCTGTGTTCCCATCGTTCTGAATGCTAACAGTATGAAGCTAACTCATATGCAGCTCATACTCATTTTCTGTGGATTGTTGATGTGAATGGGAACGATAACTCACATGTGGGATCTCTCCGGCCCCCGACGACACTTTCTGTATGAGTTTGCTGCTTTGTATTCACACATCGATTCAGGGTCGGTCCCTCTTTCCTGGGGAGTCCGGGATTTTGGGCTGGGGGTGGGCGTCAGTCTTTCCCGCTGACTTTCCAGGCAGCGGGTTTTGATGAAAGCTGAATAAAGGTTTTAAAGTGAATGTTGTGTTCACGTCATGTTGGATGTTGAAGCTGAAGGGTGGAGTAACTTTGACAGGAGGGATCAGACGGCACCACATCAGCTGGGACGACTCAGTGATCCACTAAAAGACCAAAGACAGTTTGACACGGCGACCCACAGAGTCACAGATCACCTTCTCATGCACAACCGTGAAGACAAAGACGTGACTGAACCTGACGTCAGTGATGATGTGGGCGCTCGCCGTCCGGTGGAACAGTGAAGTCGGTCCTTGAACCTCATTTCCCGCTAAATGTGGACTCAAAGCCGTGATTGGCCGGGGTCCATGGCGTGGTCTGCCATGCTTTTTGGCAAAGTCGCGGCAGTAACTTATGAATCTGTGACTGCCTGATCAAAAGGCATCAGTAACCTGATCCCTCGTGCGTTTGTTTACGCAGATCATCAGTGAGAATCACAGAATATAAGATCATGTGAAGTGATTTCTTTAAACCACGATCATCAGTTTTGATGTTTGACATGACGTGAACGCAGCTTTAGGCTCTGAAACGATCAGATTTGGGATGAGTTTGGATCTTTAGCGCTGCAGAAACTGCATGCTGGGACTGATTTTTGATCTGTGGACAGTGAACCAAATTTGGTCTCCAGTGCCTTGTGAAAAATCTATTTGTGATACCCACAAAACTCGGTATGAAAGAGCTAAGTCGGCAGGCAGTGTTTACAGGTTGTGGCTGTATTTATCGTGTTTATCATCATCGTCATCTTATCCTGAAGAAGATTTCCTGTTTCAGTCATTTTGGTGTTCACAGCAATCATCCAGAAACGTCTTATTGTTTCAAAATTATCTTTCATATTTCAACTGGTTGAAGCTGTTTGAAGCAAATTGCTATGCATTTACTGCTGGAATGAGAATAAAAGTTGTCCTTTGATTCTGTTGAAGTTAAGGCCTTCATATTGATGTTTTGTAGTATTTCATATTCTGCAGCATTTAATCTATATTTTAAAATGATCGAGCGAAGCCCATAATGTTGTCTGTCTGAACGGATGTTCATCATTGGAGGCTGAAGCCCTTTACGAGTAGATTTATTGTAGTTTTGAATTTGTTTGCTGTGTTTCTGTTGTTTTAGACCTTTCATCCGTCAGTTTGGAGGACGTGTATGTTTTGCAGATTTTGGAGTTTCATCTTGACCTGCTGTTCATATCACTCACTGTTCTGCTTATGGGTGTGTAACTGACTTAAATGCAGCACCTTCACAACCTTTAACACTTCCTGCCCCACATTATTTTTGATAGCGTTCTAATTTTTCATACATATATATCAGATTTGATGCATCTGTCCTTTTTTGTAGCCTGACCTTTTTGAGAAAATCTGAGAAGAGACTGGATTGTTCTATGAAATAGCTTAAAGGTGTTGATTGAGGAATTATGTACTGTAGCTGCAACTTGTGAATTCAGAGCACCCCTTTAAAATTCAATAAATTTGATTTGATAGACTGTTTTGAACAAGTCTCTGTTTTGTTTTCCTTGTCTTGTTATGTGTAGAAGACAGTTTTGCTTTTTTGGCTTAAAATCTTCAGTATTTCTCTGTGACATTAAATATTCATGTTTCACTTTCTGTAGCCTGCTACTGTGTTACTGTTAGCTGATCGTGTTTTGCTGTTTTGGTTCACTCTCACTGCTCTCACAGCGTCGTTTTTCCACTTTCTTTGGCAAAAAAGCTCTAAAAACCTGCTGAATGCTACCTGCCGAGCACCAGAGACACAGTTAGCAACTAGCTGGTGGACATAGTGGAGCGTTTAGCTTCTAAAGAGCTCAAAGAGAGTGAATATGTTCATCATGGGGGCAGAAACCGGACTCTCTCTTTAACTGCTGTGATGTAAATAAGCAACTGATTGCTAATGAGTTCACATATCAACTTAAAGATGATGTTACACTGCCCCCAAGTGGCCATTCAAATCAGTCGTTGCAGGTTTAAAGGAATAGTATGAAATTTTAAGACCTGCTCGTTTGTTTTCTTGCTGAGAGTTTAATGAGAAGATGAGAAGCTCCTGCCAACAGATGTTATCCTAGCTTAGCATACTGACTGGAAACAGGCAGAAACAGCTAGTCTGACTGTATCTGAGACAAACAAAGTGCAGGCAACCGGCAGAGACTCCAGGAAAGCCTCGCCTCACCTGGCAAACATCCAACTAAAAAACACTTACTCATCTGTTTTTGCACATTTTAGATAAATAAGATATATAATTAGTGACCTTTAGGCACCACAACTACTTGAATGAATCACAGATGTGGGAAACCATTCAGAGACGGAATCTCAGTTATGGTTTAATAATCCCAAGATATTGATCACGACAGGAGAAATCAGATCATGCAGGCTGATTATTTGCTGCAGTTATCCCATGAATATTTAACATTGACAGAGGTCATTTTCTGCGTTTAAACCCAGGGCTCACATGCAGCTCCTCTCTCTGTTTCAGCACATTCGGTGTCTTCGCTTGGTCTCGGTGCCTTCAGGTGATCTTTCAGCTGTAATGTGAAGTCATGGCCACTTAGAGGCGCTGCTGGCTCGATCTGACATCTTAGGCTGAGCTGCTGGGCTGCGGGACTGAAGACTGTGTGAAAGACCTGTGTGGTGATGTCCTGAAGGTCATCTGTGCATCTCTAACAGAAAGTGGACTAATAGTGCTTAAATCTGCTGGTAGAATAAACCGGATTAAACAGCAGCCTAGAAATAATTACCATACTGCAGCTTTCTTAATTGAAATCATATATAATCTCAACACACATGTCTCTGCAAGCTGTCATAGAGGAATCTTTTAAAACATCAACAGTTTATGACATCCTGAAGGTTAATCAGACAGTAATAATAAATATATCAGTGGGTTTAGACTCCGAGCGTCAGTGTAGGTGGGAATAACCCGACCTCTTCTTCATCAGCCTCTATAATAATGCTGATGAGGAATTCTTGATGTTATTGGTTTATACATTCATCCATCTTTTATATATTTGTTTATTCTGAGATTGGCAACATGACGAGAAACCAAATGGAGGGAAGCCTTCAGTGCTGGAAAATACTTTTTTTTAGGTGTTCGGGTGAAACGTAGGAACGGCCAAGAGACCTTAAGAAAACATGCAAATGGAAAAAAAAAACAAGAAAATGAAGACGTCACTTAAAGACAGGAAACACTGTGAGATGCTGGTGCTCTAGTGCAACATCTAGTGGCTGGAAATCTCACATATTGAACTTCTAAGTAACAACAAAGAGCATCGAAGAGCATCAGGGGCCTTTAGGTTTTGAGACGGTTTTTAAAATCTCCAAATAACAGGACCTAAAATCATGACCTTGATGTGTTTGATCTCGACACTGGAGTGAATTTTTAGAGTAACTAAAATATTATCTTCCCTCCCGTGTTACTGGTCAGGTCCTCCTCATGTTTCAGTGAACTCGGCATTCGCTTTGAATAAAGAACAGAACGTCTTGAAATCGACTCCCAACAAAGTGCAGTCACAGTGTAGAACCACGGTTTAACAAGCAGCAAAGAGAGACAAGAACATCTGAATAATCCTGGACCCTCCTCCCCATTTCATCTTTTCCCGCCCCTTTATGTCCCAAAATACAGAAGTGAACCTGTTGCCCCTAATCTTAGCAGACACAGATAGCTCAGATAACACACTGTGCTGGGGCAGCGGGGCTCGACATCCAGGAAACACATAGTCGACGCGCCACCAAAGAGGAAGATGGAACAAAATCGCCTGCCACTTCACCCAGATCCCTCTGAAAGGTTAGTTTGATCATTCCTCAGCTCTTGCATGCACAGAGAACCTGATCTGCCCGTCCGGTGCGTAATCTCTTTTCCCAAGATGACATTGTGCGTGAGTTTTCCGTGGCTTATAAATAACTATTACTCTTACTTTGACCAGATGAGAGGAGAGCGCGAGAGATCACGCACATTGAGAGAAGTCCTCCATGGAGCTTGATGGACTTCAATGAGTTGCTGCCCAGGAGGGAATCTTCCTGCAACCAGAGTCATCCTTTGAAACCCTTTTTGCATCTTCATCTTTGCTGGAAACGTGGTATGGGACAGGGCAGATATCTTTGAAGGTTTTCAGAAGGAAGGAATTAGTAGAAAAATAATTTGGTGAAGAACTCAAACCTTTGATTTCATTTTAAGGAATCAGAGATCGAACTGGACAAGACAAGAAAGGTAGAAGGTTTGGTTCCTGAGCTCCACGCTGACCACCCCATTACTCATTCAACTTGAATTCCAGGGGTGGTGAGGGTCTCTAAAGAAGCCATGGATGTAGCCACAGAGAGTGTTCAGGAGGCGATGGTAAACCAGGCTCTGGTTCAGTTCCAGGCCACATTACAAGCTGCCGTCAGAGAGGTGCACGTGGACGTAAGCGCTTTCAAGCAGCGCATAGAGCAGCGGATCGAGGAGCTGTGCATTTCTAACGGACCCTTGGCCGGAGCCGTGACCAGGCTGCAGGAGGAGAACCTGCAACTAAAGGCGAAGTTGGAGGCCCTCAGCCGCCTGGTGGAGGGTCTCGCCGGGGTGAAGATCGAGAAGAGTCCTGCTGAAGTGAAGGGGAAGAACGTGGAGGAAAGTATAGAGAATGGACATGCACAGATACCGTCCAAGAGCCAGGGAGACCAGAGAGGTCTGGTTAACTGTGGAAGATCAGAGAGCATCCAGTCAAGTCAGTCCATTTCCACAAACCCTGATCCATCAGGGTCAAGTGGAGGATCCGGCCATGCTGCTGCTGCTCCCAGCAACACCCCAGCTCCACCTCCATGGAGAGCAAAGAGACATGCTGAGATTAACGTGAGTCCTCGTTCTGTCTTTCTACGCATACAGTTTACAGAATAAGAACATTACACCAAGAGGGACGCCAACATTTGTCTGTGGTAGAATTCATGCATGTATGGATGAACAAGAGACGCCGGGAGCTGAGAAGCTGTGCGCAAATCAGAATGGGTCACCAAAAAAATGATGCACCTGGTTTCAGCTGTGAAGGACTTCCCTACAATTTCCACCTTCCAGCTAGTCTGTTGGATTGGACAAAAACATACTCGTACAGTAAATATGCAGAGTAACAAGTCAGTATTATGCACCACTTAACTTGAAGATGCACAAAAATACTAATACAAATCTAGATCCCCAACATCAAGAGACACCAGCTCATTATCTTCAATTATCTTCTGTGTTGCATTGATTCAGACTTCGGCTGTTCAGCGAGTTGTTCAGTACTTAGTCCCTGATATGATCCCGACTTGTTAATTACTCAGAATTTTGGGAATCCAGGCTTTCAGCCTCGAGTTGGGTCAGGGTCCTTGCTGCAGCGGCCCGGGTTCGGTTCTGGTCTGGGGGCCTTTGCTGCATGTCGTCCCCTCTGTCCTGCCTTTCCTGTCTCTCTTCAGCTGTCGCTATCAAATAAAACAGAAGTGCTAAAAAAGAATCCTTAAAAGAATATATGGAAAGGGTAAACCGTAGAAAAATACTTCACTGCACGTATCTGATCAATTTTAAATGCAGTTTCCAGACTATTCCACATTGCGTTGTGGCACAAATTTAAATAGCGTAAACTTTATTGCTGGACGTTCCTGCGGTCTCTGTGTTGGCATCCTCACATCGTAATGGCCTCAAGTGAGATGCAGATGAATTTTTCACGTTGTTCAGATGTCAGCCTGAAAATAACCTCGTGGTACTGCACCTCCTGTATAGAACCCTTCCCAGCCGAGGAACCTCAGCAGCTCTGTCTTTGTTTGTTTGGAGGAGGGGACTGTTGAGTCTTTGGCTCGGAACAGGCTCACCTGACTCTGTGGGTCATTTAGGTGTGGTTCACCACATGATCCTTCCAAACATCAGTGCATCATCCACCCACGAACCACCCTGTTCACTGGAACACTGTGGTACATCCAAACCATCAAAGATGCTTACAAACTGAGCTGAAGGGCCACCCAACTAGAACTTGAAGGTTCTGCTCTTCTGTTAGTTTGTCCGTTGTGTGTTTCTACATCTACACCTTTCTACGTCAGCTGCCATCAGTATCAGATGTGTTCATATGATTTCAGTCGCAGACCAAAGATAAGAACATTTAGCATCATTAACCCTGAATATTCAAATCCTTACATTACAGGGATCATATCCGCACATTGACCACATTAATTTAAGAACAGCTCCACCACCTCACTCACATTCTTACACACTGACAGCCTCCCCTCCCCCATCTCAGCCCTCCTCTCATGACCCTCTTTTATAACAGCAGGTCCTCCAAAGGGCACATGTATTTTGGGGTCTGTGATTGGCTCTGACCTGCAGCTCTTTGGCTCTATGTCAACAGTGCTGCAGCTTCCTTCCTTACCGTAAACACACACTGTCTGCACACATGTCTGACAGGCACAGATGCAAGTCTAAACGATCACTTCCTGATTAATAAGCAATATCTGCTCCGCTAATAAAGTCAGGGATGTAGAGAGGTACGCTATGTACCTCTAACAGTGCCTACAGTACACCTATTGTGTATTTTTATGACGTAACTCACACTCACACTCTGAAGGCAGATATATAAATAAATCTCAGTCCCTTAATCGCTCAGGAATCTCGCTTCCCAGCCAATCCGAGTCTCAGATCTCCAAATGGAAAGTTGAATTGCGTCTACGTCCCTGTCAGTAATACCCCCAGTCCACACGCTGAGAGGACAACCAGCTGTCCTGTCGAAACACACACCCTGCCAACATTCCTGTCCGCTGAGATCACCTGGTCTCTCTCCACCTGTCGCACCACTCTGACGTACCACAGTTCAGCCCCGGCACCAAGATAGCCCTCTGATTCGTCACTTAATGCTCCATCATGTCCAAAGTTGACATCTCAAATCTGTTCAGTTCATCATTTTCCTTGATAGCAGCTACATGTAGCAATGGTAAGCCTGGATTGGGGAGGACTGTTGGGGGGCTACGTCCAACATTTTTGTCACTTTGAATGAATTAAAAGATTATTGTGTCTCAACCCGTGTTGCTACCAACCTGACGCCAATGCCAAGTGCATGAGGACGTGCTGTAGTACCACAAATGGCCACTAGATGCTAGCTCCTGAGTCCTGTTCTGTTGCTCCATACTAAGTTGTTACGGTGGATCTGTTAGCAAATTATTAGCAGACACAAAACAACATTAGGATTTACTTGGAGGCCTGTTTTTGCATCCAAACTCTCCTTTTAGTTCTGTTTTGGTCTCAACCAGCTCCTGAGAAACATCTGGCTCTAGCTGCTAAATGCTCCGTCGTGTTCACCACGTAGTCACTAGCTTTGTCTGTGCTAGCATACAGTTGGTTTCTAATCTTTTTACTGAACACAGCTGGAAATTAGATTGATGAGAACAGTGAGATTGAACCAAACTGGGAAGATCACGGAAGATCACATCAACACCTTTTAGGCCAACACATCGCCATGCTACGTCCAGGTGTGTTAGCTTGTCTCATCCAGTTACCTGGTTGGACGATGCAGTGTGTATCTACTTCATGAACTGAATGGATTTTAAATCTTAAGTAAAAATTGTGAACGTTTTAAAAAGCTCAGTAGCATAAAGTGCTATTTCCTCGTAGCCCCTAACGATCAGAATCATCCTCAGTGGTGCTACAAATAATTTGGTATTCATTTCTAGATTAATCGACGTCACTGTGTTTGTATGTTTTGTGTGTTTCTAAGACACAGCCACAGTGATGTGGAGGGGATAGGGGATAAGCAGGGTCAGACAGAGTCAGACGGTGGAGCTGCCGTGGAGCCCACAGATCACCGTGGTGTTAATCTCCCTGCTGACGACGAGCTGACGGACGGGCTGAAACGGTTCTGTCACGTGGATGCCAGACCGCTGCCTGTCTCTGGAAAGCAGAAAGCTCGGGGGGGGGGCAGACCGCCCAAGCTCCAGGCTGATATACTTAGGTGCTATTTGAACTGTTGAGGCTAACTCGCTGGTTTCCAAAGCATCCATTTGGGGCTATATTGGGATGTAAGAAGAGTGGAGCGGAAACTCTTGCAAAGTGGCCGATTGCAAAATCTAAAATAGCCTTTCAGTGGGAACATGGGTTTGTGGCCACAGCTGTCATTAGAGAAGATGTTTTCAGCTGTTAGCGCGTGCACACACACACACACACACACACACACACACACACACACACACACACACACACACACATATTTATCACAGATGAAAAAAGCCTAAAATTAATTTTAGCTCTGCAGCAGGCAGCAGTCTGAGAGACAAAGAACCGTCTTTGTTTGTTGTGAGCAAACGAAGGTTGAACCCAGTTTGTTTCAGAGACACAGACACAATCAGCTGCATGTCTCAAATAACCACCTAAACACTAAACTGTTCCCACAATGCACCTCTTTAAAAGTGAGAGTCCTGCCAGGAAGCATCAGAACCGCCACACAGAGCATCCTGGATCAGTATGAACAGCAGCTCTGATTAGAATTCAAAGATTTTAACTTGCATGAATATGTAAACATATATGTACATATTGTTGTTGTTGTTGTTGTTCTTCTTCTTCTTCTTGTTCTTCTTCTCCTTCTTCTTAGGTTAATCACGTTGTTGCCCTGTCATGTCATCCCTCCGTTAGCTTGCTGTGAACGACCCTTCCTGTGTGGATGTCTTTTATTCATGAACGCTCGCTCACAGTGTCCTTCCTGTCTTTCCTGAACAGGGCGCCGATGCAAAGGGAGAGAAAACTGTTTCCCACTTTGCCACGACGGCACAAGAGAATGGAAACTCAGGTATATGGATGATCTGAGAGCGTCCTCACAGGTAACCTGGCAGGCTGAACTCACCTTTGGATGTTTGGTTTTGTCTCCTCAGAGAGCTCATCGGTGGACTCGGTCCAGACCGCTGAAGCTGTTTGTCAGTCCCACTGGCCTCTCACCTCCACCATGAAACCAGGCCCAGAGTCCTCCACCAGAACTCCTCAGCCTGTCGTGGAAACCCCCGACACGCCCGGTCAGTTTTAATAAAAGCTTTATTTTTGACAGCTTTACCAGAACGACCTGCGAGATGAGTTTGAAGCTCCACGAGGACAATACTGCAGCAACTGATTGAAAACGTCCAAAAAGACGCTTCAGACCATAAAATCAAGGCAGATTAGATTCCTTTTATTACATACAATCAGAATTATTGTGTTTTCATACGCGTTGAAGTCAGTGTAAAGTTGGAGGGTTGAATCAGCACATAAAAATAGTGATTGTTGATCAACCGCCATCACCGTCAATGACCGTTTTATTGATTGAACGAATGATCTTTTGTCCTCCAGACCAGGAAGGGTCAGGTCGTCTGACCAGACCCCATCAGCCCCTCACCGCAGTGACAAAAGTGAACTCTGAAGCTGCAGCTGTTCCCGCGTCAGCGCCCAAAGCAGGAAAAGAAACTCAGGGGAAATCAGTCGAGTCTCCTGATGAACGTGGTGAGTGGAGGATCTTTTTCTCCTCCTTCGTTTAAGTCGACAATCCGCTTTGCCGCTCAGGTGGGAAGTCTACCTGGAGGCTCGCACTTTGATACTCGGGCGCTGTTCATTCCACTTTGACGTCACTCTTTATTCAGATGAACTGCAGCCCCATCAGCCCGTCACTGCCATGATGACCAAACCCGGTCCAGAAGGTCTGAGTGCCACCAAAGCTGCCCAGCCTCCAGCACCGGGTCCTAAAGCAGACGCTCCAACAGCAGAGGCAGGAGAATATCCCTTTTCACGAGGTCAGACAGAAAGAAATTTTATTTTAACTTCTCTTAGTCACTGTATTTCACATGCAACTTCAGCTTTTCCTCACTTCTATTTCAGTTATTTCATATTTCAACTGCAAATTTTCAGCAGCCGTAAAGTTTCTCGAGAAGTTCTGATTCTTTCTGGTTGTTCCGCCTTCACCTGTGCAGGTGCATCTGCAGCGAAGGAGCCGAGGTCTCAGGTGTCTCAGGAGCAGTCAGGCTCTGCATCTCAGGCTTTGGCTCATCTTCCTCTCACAGCTGTGACCAGAAACTGCTCTGAGACTTCTGCTGCACCCAGATCTGATCAGAGTCCTGCAGCTGCACCGAATCTGTCCACGTCAGAGTCCCCGACAGTGAAGAGGGCAGAATACCCGTTCAGACGCGGTGCGCTCAACGCTCGGTCTTATGTCTTAAATACTAAAGGATCATCACAGTCAGACACAGTAAAGGTGTTGGAACATGAGCTTCATGTCTTTTTTCTCGTCATTAGAAGCCGCCCAGCCAAAGCCACACCTGCCTCTGTCGGCCATGACCACATGCAGCACTGAGTCTTCATCACCTGCAGCTCCAAGTCTGTCAGCATCACAAGAACCTGCAGTGAAACCCGGAGAATATCCCTTTAAACGGGGTCAGTTCAGCCTGTCTCTCTGTTCCTTTTTTAAGGTTTTTCTTAATTTTCTGCTTCTCAACATTCTCCACTTTGTCTCGTCTCATGTCAGTCCCGGTTCTGAAGACTCCGAGTCCCAGTCTGAAGAGAAGTGTGAGCTTTCCTCAGCCTGCAGGTAAAACAGACTGAACCCTCATCAGGCCTGTTTGAGCAGATCAGATGAGACTTTCCTGGTCTGGAAGCACAAAGTGATTTTTCTTTTTGTCTCTTTTTATTATCCTTTCATGTTTCTTCTTTTTCTGTTCCTGCAGAAAAACTACTTCCCTCCAAATCAATCATCAAATCTGGATTCTCACCAAGTTTGGACAAGTAAGACACGTGTTCTGCAGCATGCAGTGAACTCACAGCTGACTTTTAGTAGCTTCGGTCCAAACGTCTTTCTATCTGCTGTTTTCTCTGCAGGAAGGTGAACAAAGCCGGCGGCGTCGAGTTTAAGCAGGATGTGATGAAATCACAAACGCTTCCACGCTCCAACGGCGCTCAGGCCAAGCGTGCCCTCTTTGAGAGGATGAACTCAGAGCCCGCAAAGTGAGTGCGCTTAAAATGTTTTCCATGTCGTCTTAATCCATATCTGCAGCCCCTGATATCAGTGACACACGGTCACACGGTGAGTTATGTTTCTCATGATTAGACCAAAGGACTCAAAGCCGAAGCTGAAGCGCTCGCAGAGCTTCGGGGTGTCGAGTGCCAGCGGAATAAAACAGATCCTGTTGGAGTGGTGCCGCTCAAAAACCATCGGCTATCAGGTACGATCAAACGTTCTTTAATCAATGAAATGATGTCATGTAACAGCCGACGTACATTCTTTGACGTTCTTGTTCTGGAAGATGTATTTTTAGTGATTCTGAGGAAACAGTTGCCTGTTTAGTTGCTGTTTTATGGTTTTTGATCATCTCACATAGTCGTCAGCAGCTCGTTGATGCTCAAATTCTTATTTTTTCTGGCACTAACGTGTGAAACAGCGGCTTTTATAGCCGTCCTGGAGCTGCTGATCACATCACACGATCCTCATCAGCAGATGTCCAGCTGTCACTGTCACAATAGAGATTTTAACACCTTCACTTCCACAACTGAGCAAACATAAAAGCATAAAACAGCAGTACTGAGCAGCTGCTGACGTCCTGAGCATGGGCAGCCTGCAGCGGCTGCAGAAGAAAGCTCTGTGCTTACTTGTCAGGACTTTCTTTAGTCACATTTAAGAGTTTACTTTTCCAACAAGGCCTGAAAGGTGATTTCATCTACTGAACCAAGTTAACACCTGACAGTTCAGTGTTTGAAATACAGTTACTGACCAAAGAAAACACATTTGAAATAAAGAGCAGAGCAGAACCAGCTCATGAAAACAGGTCGGGAAGCAGAAAAGATGCTAAATTAGCTTTGAAGAGGCTTTGCTCTTATGCTGTAGACGTCAGATCAATGAGGGAAACTAAATTTAAAAGCACGTGAAGATGTAACGGGACGCTGTCATCACGTCTCTCTCAGAACATTGACATCCAGAACTTCTCGTCCAGCTGGAGTGACGGCTTGGCTTTCTGCGCTCTCGTCCATTCCTTCTTCCCTCTGGACTTTGACTACAACTCGCTGGACTCTGCAAACCGCAAACACAACCTGCAGCTGGCCTTCACCACCGCAGAGTAAGCCGGCTCCAGTGTGCAGACTCTGACTTGCGTGATTATAAATGCACTTCTTTCCGTTCCTTTCATCTTTACCTTTTATGCTTCAGGGAGCAGGCTGACTGCCTGCGTCTGATCGAGGTGGAGGACATGCTGGAGATGGGGGACAAGCCAGACCCCATGTGTGTGTTTACGTACGTCCAGTCCCTCTACAACCACCTGAAGAAGTTTGAGTAACTCTGCATCAGAGTGGACGGCAAAGCCTCCGTGAAACGAGTGAACGAGTGAACTGATGGAGCCATGAACCAGACAAGCAAACCAACAGGAAACTGCTGCTGATCCAATCAGGAACAAGCAGCTTTAAACTGTTTGTGTTATTGACCAGTGTCTCTGAGGCGTCCCAGTGTGCTGACGCTGGCTCTGAACATGCAGTTTCTCATGGCGTGGGCTCAGATGTGTTTGGCTATGATGTTGCTTTGTTTAACAAAGGGAGGCTGGTTTTTTCTGTCGCTCTTAAATCAATAAAAATGCTGTAATCGCAGATGGAAGAATGAGCCGTCAGTTGAAGAATGATGACAGTCTGTAACAGCTGCTGTTGGTCAATCAGTGTTTGGAGGGATGACCACAGAGTTATGAACCAGCACAGAAAAGCTCTAGAGTCCTGCCTGAGGCTTTCATGTGGCAAAATAAAACAATTTTCTAATATTTTTCATTGTTGGTGTGAATGTTTTACATTGTTGAGGTGAATTACAGAGCAGAGACAAATAAGGTCAAGAGACAGATTTGATGGATTTCATATTTCAGATATATTTAAGATTTAACAGAGTATTTTTACACTGTAGTATTAGTACTCTTACTTGAGTAAAGGATGTGCATACTTCCACCACTGCAAACTACCCTTTTCAAGAATAAACTTTAATGTTTGACGTCTGTCGTTACTCCCCAAACATCTGTCTGACTAAATCTTCTGGAAACTTCGACGAGAGATGCTGACATGTTTATGTAATGATGTGATTCTAAATATGAAGACGAAGAGGATGATGTGGTGAACCAGGCCGTTCATCATCCACGACCAACCCACAACCTGTCAGCTAAGTTATTAGAAGTATTCAAGAGTCCCACTGACACACTCAGTCAGAGAAGCTGTGATGGATGGATGGATGGATGGATGGATGGATGGATGGATATTTTACCTGTTTTTTTGGTCTTTTTGCAGCCACTGTCAGAGATAAGTTCGTTACTGGAGTGTACGCTGCCATCTAGTGGAAGAATAAATGTGGTGCAAGAGGCTACTGACCTAAAATCTTTAATATTTCTTTATCTTTGCTGTTTTAAGCCCCCTCCCCATGTGTGCTGAGATTATGCAAGATGAGACAGTTTTTACCCATCGTTTAGCTTTCAGGTGGAGGTCGAATACTACATATTAATGTCACGTCGGTTCAAACTTTACTAAACTAAACTGGAGCTGAAAATCTCACAAATTTACCTTATTGAGATTTCACAACTCACAACTTGACACTTCAATTGTTTTTTTTATATCTTACGGTCAGAAAATGCAATGTGAGCAGTTTAAAAGCCGATTAGGAGCAACTAAAACCTGCAGAAAAGTTTAATTATGGTGCGTTTACGGCCTCGGAGTTGATGGAACACAAGCTGAGAAAAAAATCACGTGCGTGCATTGAGCTACCGCGTCTTCTGGCTTATTCCTGTGGACTTTAAAAATTCTCATTTAGTACAACAATTAATGGAAGAGGGGCTCGATAAATAACGGACAGCAGCTGTTAAAACTGCTGCGATCTAAACGATGTAGAAGAGGCGGTTTATCGTATTTACGATGTTTTCCTGGGTACATGAACGCAGCGCTTCCCATTGACCAGCATCCCTTCCGGTAGATGAGGTCAACTTTTCCCCAGATCCGCCATTTCAGTCCTGGAGTTTCTTGTTGCACATTAGTTTTATATATTTTTTTTATTTTAGTCATTTTAACGCTTAAGCTGTTGACTGTCGGCTCTCGTGGAGCCACAGAAGTTCCGTGAACTTAAACGCTTTGACGTTACTCGTGGAAGTGGCCTAAACTCGCGGTGTTGTGCCGTTTATTCAGGAACAGCGTTAGTCAACCAAAGTTTTGTATGAGTTGCGGATAGGGAGAGGCGAAGGGGAAAGGCCTCAAGCCTCGGACAGGATTTCACAACCATGGCCGGTAATTTTGATGCCGAAGACCGTGCTAGCTGGTACTGGGGAAGGCTAAGCCGCCAGGAGGCAGTTTCTCTTTTGCAGGGACAGAGACACGGCGTTTTCCTGGTGAGGGACTCGATCACCAGCCCTGGAGACTACGTGCTGTCCGTTTCAGAGAACTCCAAAGTGTCCCATTATATAATCAACAGCATCAGTAACAACCGGCAATCCGGCTCAGGTAACGCTCTGTTGTTTGTCACCTGGAGAGGTACTTAGCTGAGCTTGCTACACACGTTCACCCAACACTATCGTTACAATACGTATTTTCATTCTAAATCTCTTCTGCTTGGAGCCAGTGCCACTCTCATGTCACGCCAAACGCCCATTACGAATTGTGCAATTTAAGTTGATCTTGATAAAATGGAAATATCTCTGCCCTTAACTACTGGCGTTTGAGTATTTCTTGTGTTTTCGGGTGGTACTCTTCGAGTCGGCAGGTATATAACATAACAATATTCACTCTTATGTGCTAAAATGAGAACTTTTATGTGTGGTCGACGCTGCTCGCTGCCGCCCTGTATTTGGTACCATGTAGCGTTAGCTAACTGGCTAGCTACTGTGTGTAGGGGAGAAGAGTCAGTCTGAAGTGGTACCACCAGTGACTGAAATTACATGTTGGTATTGAGGCTAATCGTCATGTGTTGGGTGAATCAGCCGAGCCAAGCAATTAAATCAAATCTTAAGTAACGTTAACGCTGGTGCCCAAAATGTGTGCTTTTTGGAATAGCAAAGTTAAGTGGGCTGCTTTTTGAACGGAGTTTGGTGTCTAGCTAGCTAACGGTAGCTACAGCAGCCAATCAGACTTTATTTATTCAGCCACGGTAGTTGGGCTCATTTATGAGTGTTTCCTGGCTGCGGGTTGAGGCGGTGTTTTGTCCATGTGTAGGCAGCAGGACGGAGGCTCAGCGGCCAGCGGCGGTGAGGTGGGCAGGGCTGCCGCCGCCGCTGCAGGCGCTGAATGGAACTGAATGGAACTGGGCAGGCTGGGCTGTCACAACTGGAGGATGACTGGCCAGATTGGCGTTTCAGGAATGTCTGTGATCCTGCCCTGTTGCTCGTACATAGCCCTGCTTCCAGGTCTGCTGCTGCTGTGCTTGGAGCTCTTTGTCCTTTCTGGGCTTCTTCAGCACTGGATCATTTTATCCGCCTCTCTGTAGTAAATCATCAATTGTTGGGTTATTACAGCAGACATGTCATTATCCTGGTCTGCTAGAGAAGATCTGACAAATATCTTAAGTAATAATGGGCTTTTAAAATCTCAGTTAAGTAGGTGGATGATTTGTAGGGACAGCACAGTTTTTTTGGGCTGTTGTTTGAACTAAAGTAAAGCCTTTAGCAGATGCTAACTCCTGCATTTCTCTGCCTAAATGAAACCGACTCAAATATAACTGGACTTACTGCCTGAACATGTTGGCTAAAAAATGTCCAGTGTTGCACAAAACGATGTGGGCTGAAGCCACTTCACGCTGTCCTGATAAGACCGTGATACCGTGGTGTAAGTTTGTCAACCTGTGGAGATTTTGCTGTTATTTCCACTGAGTAAACTCCTTTTCACATCTCTGCTTGTGTAATCCTTTCGTGGACGGAGTCTGTAAATCGTACACAGGTTTGCTTTGTGGCAGATTTGGATTTACGGGATTTTTGCATGAATGTGCTGAATTATCTGGATTTGTCCTGCATTTAAATCACTGATTTATCCCAAACCAGACATCTGGGTTAATGTTTTTATAAAGAAGTTCTCTTTAGATTTACTATATGGTGATATAAAATCCCATCAGCCTCATTTTGGATTGTACGCTGGAGCCTCGTTGCCCCTCTGATGCATTGGTGTCCTTAAACGTTGTTGATTAGTTTGATTTTCTTGTTTTACCTTCAGCAAACTAACAGAGTCACTTTCCTTCGTCAGGTTTGGCTCCTCCTCGGTTTCGGATCGGGGATCAGGAGTTTGAGGCGCTGCCGGCCCTGCTAGAGTTTTATAAGATCCACTACCTGGACACCACCACGCTCATAGAGCCCATCAGCAAGGCCAAGCACACGGGATTCATCAGCTCCTCTGCTGGCGTCCCGCAGCAGCCCGAGGAGGCGGAGTTTGTCCGGGCGCTGTTCGACTTCCCGGGCAACGATGAGGAGGACCTCCCCTTCCGCAAGGGCGACATCCTGCGCGTGCTGGAGAAGCCGGAGGAGCAGTGGTGGAACGCTGCTAACCAGGAGGGCCGAGCCGGAATGATCCCCGTGCCCTACGTGGAGAAGTACCGGCCCGCCTCGCCCACCGCTGCTGGCCTGGGTCCCCCTGCTGTAGGGACTGGACAGGGGGTGCAGGTTGGAGGGGTAGCGGGCAGCACAGACGGAACAGGGGCCCCTCAGGCCAACCCTCTGGGGGACCCAGGCCAGTACGCTCAGCCTGTGGTCAACGCCCAGCTCCCTAACCTACAGAACGGGCCCGTCTATGCCCGAGCCATTCAGAAGAGGGTGCCCAACGCCTACGACAAGACGGCGCTCGCTCTGGAGGTAGAGATCCCACCCAGCTTTCATTTCCTCCAGGGCTGTCCTTCTGTTCACTGTTAACCTCTTTCTGTTTTCTTTTTCTGGGTCTCAGCTGAGGCGGCGTCGATTGTCCTCATTGTTATTGGCTTACTCATGCATGTGAGCATACACACAAAGTGTCTTTACAAATGCAGGCTGACAGAGCGCATGAAGACACTGCAGATGAGACGGCGCTGTAGAGAGACAGACACAGATCCTTGACACTGGCGTCTCTTTATGTTCACATCGTGGCCCTCTTGGATTAATGTGAGCGTTATATTGTACATTCATCACCACTGAAGTCCAGTGACACAAGGCTCAGTTTCAGCTGTTTACTTGGAGCGCAGAGATAAACAGTCTTCAGATCAGTAAATAAAACAACGTTAAAGGTCAATAAAGGCAGTTTGACATTCATCCTGTTTAAAGTAAATGAGCTTAGCCTCCTAACTCACAGCTCAGAGGCTCTGTGGATTACAGCTGCTGAGACGCAGCTCGTCGTTAGCCGTCATGTCGTTTAATTAAGAAACATGCTAACAGCTGTGATGTGGTTGTGTTGGTTTTCTCTCAGCGCTTCCTTCTGCGAACTTGTCTCCGTCAGTGATTCATGCAGCGTTACAGTGCGAAACCACAGAATCTGAAGCTGAAATCAGTGAAATCACTTTGAAGCTGACGTAAATGTGATCAGCCCTCACGGTCCACCTCTGGACCAGCGCTGATGGTTGGGGTTCGTGTTGTTTCTCCGTGGAGCTCCATTTATTTGAGTCTTCTCAAGAAACACAGGCGCCGCCGTTTTATTTGAGATAACGAGCGTGGAAGACGGCGTGTGTGTGCGTGTGTGTGCCTCTGTGTGAGATAAAGCAGGCGGCATGACATGACGCTGTTTATGAACCTCTGCTGCTGCCAAAGTATAGACCGTGAAACAGTGAAGTCAGGATTCACAGAGCCGCACACGACGCTTCGCTGACGATCAGGACCAGCAATTATTGGGTGATTTCCAGCAGCTGGGGGTGTTATTCTGAATTTAAATCCTATTTAAAGGTTATAAAGCATCCTGTAAAAGTTTCATCTACTTGCTGTAATTTTTAGTTTCTAACATAAAAAGCATGAACATTAAAAGTTGACAGTTAAAGCACCACAGCGTCAGACACTGCAGCGAGGACTCGCCTGCCATCGTCTCCTGCAGTCGATGAATTCACCCTTCAGCATTACAGATTGGTCTGCTGTTACACACAATATTGTTCCCAGTTGGAGAAACGGTCGGCCAGTAGGTCGTTTGTTGTCACGTGACAAATTGTTGAATTCAGATGGAGGGCAGGAAGTGAACACAGCAATGGACGAGATGAAGGAGAGTTCTAGTTTAGATTATGAGAGAAAGGTTTAGAAACATATGCTGAATGTGACCTTTATGTTATGAAGAAAAGCGATTTTCCACCTGAACATGTTCCCAGTGTTGCTGCTTCTGAGGCAGCAGATAAAACAACTAGCTGCTCATTCAGACGTCGTTCTGCTCGAGAAAATGAAAAAACGTCTGGAGGCAAACACCTTTTCTCTTCTCCTCGTGCTTTCTTGGTTTGATCCATCTGAGCAACCGTATACAATGCCAAACATCTGCATTTTGAGTGTGTTATAGCGTTTCCTATGTAGACAATCACTTCCTGCCCTCCATCTGCAGTTTACACCGCAACAAAAGAGTCACATGATGTCGTCTGCGAACAGCCTATTGTAGCTCTGCAGGCAGTGTGGATGTCGGAGCTCTGCGTGGATGGTGATGTCTAGAAGAGGGCTGCAGAAGCGTGACGCAGCCCTACAGATCGCTGTTAGTCAGTTTACCACTCTTAAATCTGTGTCTCTTTGATTGGAATGAAAAACACCAGCAGCCGCTACCGCGGCGTCCATCCAGACTGAGCGTGAACGCTGACGTTGTTCCTGTGAGTCAGTCAGACTGGCTGCTGTGCTGCAGCCGTAGTGACGACTTGAGCTTCGACTTGCATCAGCTGATCCTGCCGGTTGATGCGGAGCAGAGAGAGTAAAAGTGTTCGTATTGTATCCGCTCTGATCTTGTGCTTTGACATTCGACAGGTGGGAGACATGGTGAAAGTGACCAAGATCAACGTGAACGGCCAATGGGAGGGCGAGTGCAAGGGCAAACGAGGCCACTTCCCCTTCACCCACGTCCGACTGTTGGAACAACACCATCCGGACGACGAGAGCTGAGAAACAAACGCTCCCATCACCCCGACAGCGTCCAGCACATCCCTTCTCCCGCGGTCATTTCGTCACGCTCGGAAAGAAAAAGATTTCTACAAGCACACAGTTTCTGAACCAATGAGCTACACCGGTCAGGCCCTCCTGGCCCAGCCAATGAAAGACGTGCTGGGCGATCGTACCTAATGTCGTTATGAAGAGTTTACACTAAGGTCACACTGATATCGGTTCGCCTACAAACTGGCTGCCAGCGGGCCTCCTCCTCCACTGCAGCCGCGTAAACATCCTCCCATTAAATGTCTCATATTCAGATAGACAGCAGCATTCATTGTCTTAATATTTATGAATGCTGCGTTTGCTTACCAGCAATCACAACGGAAAATTCAGTTTCATCTCTGCATTCAGTCCAGAGATGAGTGTGTTTAGCTTAGCTTAGCTTAGCTTAGCTTAGCTTAGCTGAGCTGAGTCCAGAGAGGAACATGACAACATCTCCTCAGCAGCTCCTCACTGGTTGGTTCTGGGGTTCGGTTCACTCTGGCTGCTGTGACAGATGTTCAGACTGCGTGAAGAGTAGGATTTCAGCCCGTTCTTCACTCAAACTCTGGTGTTTGTTTGTTTGTTTGTTTGGTGTGAAGGCAAAGCAGACCAGCCTCTCGATTCTGTGATGATGTGAATTTTATCATGAAAGCTAAACTGATACCAAATCCATCTGTTGTCATGGTCTCTGTGATACAGTTCAGTGAAGGTCTGCATGACCTGCTGATAGTCACTGAGATTTGATTCCTCCTCTTGGTTTATGGAGCGCTGATGATGAGGACTGACACCTCGTGGTCAGTCTGTACTCATTGGTCGATACGCTCCTGTCCAACCGAAGTCTCAGATAATCAGATAGTGTTGTGGGCGGGACATCGAGCGAGACGACAGAATGGTTTCGTGTGGATCAGTTCAGGGTTGAGGTGCATCAGAGCCAGAGTGGCAGAGACAACATGCAGGTTTCCTTTCCCCTGTCGATGAGCTGATTGGTCGAACACTAAGTAGAATTTCACTCAACCAAGATTTTCATTGGTTGGCTGCAGCTCTGCGTATGATGTTACCAGAACTGTCCCGTCAGTGGCGTACCCGTCGGGTCACATCACTTCCTGCTGACGCGTTTTACTCGTTTGTAGTAAGTCAGCGTCACAGGAAGTGGAGCCAGACTGGTCCAGACTGAATGGACCAAACTGCAGGTGTGAAACTGCACCTATTTCTTGATGAACACCTGGTGATGCTGTGATTGAACGCAGCATCCATCCCAGCAGAAGCTCGTCGCCCTGAACGAATCAGTTCTGAGGGGAATCAAAGGCTTTAGGAGACGTTCAGCGGAAAGGGACGAGAATCAAACATCAGTTTGACACCGCTTTGATTCAGAGGGGCAGTTTGAGGCGCCGGAAACCGATATCAGTCGAGCCCTAGTCTACACACCTCCAGCCCAGTATTGAAGTCTGCACCACACACACACACACACACACAGAGCGGAGTCAACCTCCTCTTCTTCCTGCGGCGTCTGTGTATCTTCACCCACATCATTTCATTCATGCGCAGAAGGGAAAAAATCGATCGCCCGCAGGAGACGAAACACTCGGCTTCTCTCACAGAATCATGAATCAGTGAGTTTTTGTAGAGCTGGACTGTGAAACGAGCAAAGACTTGTCCCGGTGACGCCGTCTCGTGGAGGAGGATGTCCCTCCTCGCCAAGACGACTCCGCCAACTTACTACATCCCACACTACCAACCAAGTCCTCTTTTTTTGTACTAAAAGTGGAAAATATTATGATAGAGTTGACTATATATACACACACCTTACATGCTAAATAGTGTAAACATTTTTCCTTCCTTTATATTTTACTTTTGTTACCAGAGACTGTGTACTTTTTATTTTATGTTCCTCTTTTGAAACACTATTCAGTGCCAACATGGACGACTTCAAATGCAGCAGTGTGAGAGAACAAAATCAGCCCCTTTCAAGGAGGAAGACGTTTCCCCTGAGGCTGCTTTAGAGGAAGAGGAGAAAGGTTGACGGGTTTTATTTTTGTCTTCCAGCAGGCTTTTTATGACATCGTCATTCAGAGATGCAGATAAAATCCACCCTGAAACACTATTATCACTGCTGTTGTTATGTGTACCTGGTGAAACAGACATTATGTCACTTTATGGCACGCTGTGAGGGTCATTTTTCTGTAGGTTTATCAGCTTTTTCCTCATCAATTACACATAAAGCTTTTCTAAACACTCACACGCCCGCTGAGCTTTATGTCAGCATGAGAATAAACCGTTAAATGGTCTGTTAGTGTAGGAATTTCGCTCGTCTTACCTATTTTTCCAGCATCCTGCAGGTAGATGCCAGCTCGGGGTGTCCTTCACATTATCCCTGTTGTTACTCTGGGTAACATAGTGAACACTAATTAGCTGCAGTAAACAGCCGTGGTCACAGTCCTTGACTCACCGATTACAGCAAGCGAAGGTTGGGTCGCACCTTCTCCTCTCCCTTAAATGCAGCGGCTGCTTCTTGTATGCTAACAATGCTAAACAGAAGCGGGAGCATGCTGAGTGACAAACCCCAGCTGCACGTTGAAATATTTGTTGTCCTTCACGGGAGGATCTGCAGAGTTACATCCTCTCTACCTCATGTCTGCCTTTGGAAAAGATGAGGAGTGTTGGTAGGAACTTGCTGGCCTGAAGCCTAAGCCTCCATCAGCCAGTCAGTATTGTTTTTGATATTTTAAGATGAACAACACGCAGCCAAATAGTTTCCGTAGTGCTCACATAAATACATTTTGTCTGTGTGCTTTCCAAATCAAGATGAACGGCGTGCAGGGGTCAGATGTGTAAACAGCGGCGATGCACAGAAATCATTAATGCGTCACGTCCAGCAGCGTCCAGGACGTTCAGGATGGTGAGCAGCTGTACATCCATCAGAGGAGCGTAGACCTGAACACCTTCTGTATGTCTGTATGGATGCAGTGATTCCCGCTGCATGCTGTTGGAGAACATGCAGCTGTTTTCTGCATCTGACCCCGATATCCTGAAATACAGTCTGAGTTTACAGTGTTTTTTTAAAAATAGTGACATCTTCCCTCCATCTTTTGTTATTGAGACTCAAATTTGATGAATTATTTTTTGTACGCCACATTAATGCCATATTTTTTATTATCCTGATATGTTTATTAAGAAATTTGAGCCACACCTGTGGGTCACATACAGCCCTGTGTATGTTAATAAACACATGCCCCATATTTCATGTTTGTTAAGGTGGAATATTTGAGCTCAGCAAAGCACACACAGCGGTTCATGTGCTGATACGCCGGTTTTAAAGGCGATCTGGTGTAACTGGATCCCAAAACACAGCAGCATGTCACATATTGTTTGAGGAACTCTAAATTATCTGCTGTATACCTTGTGATGACAAACTTGCAGAAATCTGAACTGAAAATACAAAATGTGATGTCGAGTGTCGTCATTGTTTTGCATCAGTCGGATCAAAAAGATCTTTGTTGCTTCTGTCTGTTCTGTCCTGGTATCACTTTATTTTTTTTTTACGTTTTTTCATCCTATTTTTCTATTTTTTCTACTTCCTTTATGCAAAGCGTTCAGCGGGTATTACATCCAGATGTGTGGCATTGAACTCTCACTAAGAGTTGAGAGAAAATATCCTCATTTCATGATTTCATCTGAGCTGCGCCACAGCAGCGAAGACCAGTGAGTTCTTCAAAAAGGTTTTAGAAGACGCCACTGAAGATCCTACGATGTGCACCTTATCTCCTCCACAGCTCGAGACGACACACGTGAAGTCTCTTCATGCCAAATAATGCTGAAATGTTCTTTTAGCTTTTCATAACGATCATCTGTTTTTCCTTTTGTGCCATTTCACCCCGACTTTGAAGAGGACCTGAACAAGCAAACATAGGATTTTTTAAAGAGTACAATGTGTCCACGTGTTATGGAAATATATTATTTGAAGTTAAAATCAACCTTTTTTTTATTTTCTGTAGCATGTAATGTGTTAATATACCTAGTCAATAAAAATGTACCAGATTGTCAGTTTGGCTTTTACATTACTGTCTCCAATTCTTCTGCAATGCCTTTACATTGAATTCTGTTTATTACTGTAAGCCATTACTACACTGTCACACCATAGTGATTAGCATATATATTTATATGTGTAAATAAGAAAATAAGCTTCTTGCGAGATAGGCTTATATTTGATAATTGAAATCTGTATTTTAATTATATTTACTGCAAAATGGAAAATATTGAGTAGTGTAAGTATAAAATTCGAGACATATATATAATATATAAATATTTTGGCTTTAAGAAATGATCATTCAGGCATGTACAATTACTAATTTTTTCACTTTACATCAATTTAACGGTTTATTTCATGATTTTTCTTATTGATGCAGCGTTTTTGGTAAAATATTACATCAGCTCAAACATACAAAAGGCCAGTATCACTGTGAAAATCACAAGTTAAAATATCTAAATAAATGCTTATTTGTGGTTTATATGTATGCCGAATGGAAGAGTTATTAGATTTGAATAAAAATAGCGGCATCGTTGAGATGTTAGATGTGTTCAGAGGTTATTTGATACTGGATTCGTCGATATTTGAATGGAGTTTAATGGGGTAATCTCACAGAGTGCCTTATTTTGGGACTTGGCACGAGGGCGTAGGCGGGGATGAAGACTGCTGCGTGGGTTTCCCGGATGGAGCAGCGACGCCATCTTTACGCCAGTGCTACCGGTGGGTCTTCGGTTCAGCGGAGCGACAGGGCTGTTGCTGATCCACCACCAGGAATCGCCGAGCAGCCGATAATCCTCCCTTTGCACCGGGACGTCGCGAACAGTCCCAGTACCCGAGCACCATGGCAGATAGAGACAACCAAGTGTACCAGGCGAAACTCGCCGAACAAGCGGAGAGATATGACGGTAAGGCTCCGAAGAAGTAAGTTAACGGCCATTGTAGAACGCCTGGCCCCTCTTCCCCCTCTGTCTCCCTGCGCAGGGGGCTTGGAGACGCAGGTAAAGCTGTTCACATGGATTTGTTGGGTGAGAGACAAAATGGCGGAGATTTCTTCAGCAGAATGAATCAGTAAACGTTTAAATCGTCTTCGGTTCAGAAGGAACGCGCGTTTTTTGCGGGACGAAACGCGCGCTGTGTCGCGTGCCCCGCTGCCCAGATAACGTTTAGCTTGTTAGGCGCTGAGCTAAGCTACGATCCGCTATCCTTCGTTAGCGGACACTAGCTACCCAGATTGCTAACTAGCTGGCTAGCCTTTCTTCAGCCCCGACACGCGTCACGCCGAACTCCATTCAGAAAAACAACGCTGCAGCAAATGTCCACACCCCACCAAACACGAGCTGTGCCAAAGTGGAATCTGCTGAATCTGATCCATCAATCAGAAGCTTCAGCAGAAAAATATATTCAAAAAATGTGCCACAGTTAATGCTAACGTACCGCCCCCACCAAGTGTTGTGATCAGTGAAGCTCCTTCCAGCCTGGCAGGCTAGTGAAAGCCAAACGAAACTTAAGTTGGACTTAAGTTCTTAACTTCGTGTCGGGATCACGCCGAATTTAAGAGTGGCGTTACCTTTTTATGAGCTACCTTTTAATATCTAGTCTAAGGTAAACAGTCTGTGCTGTCCCAGGTGAATTTATGTGACAATACAAAGCAGCGTTTTAGTTTAAAGCTGTAAAATGTGATTATTTCGCCCTGTTCTTTATAACCAGGCTGACATTCCGTCTGCTGCTCTTAATGAGGCCAACATCGCCCTGCGTGCTGGCCTGTGTATTGATTGATAGGTGTTTAACCAATGGCGCGCCGGACTAGGCGGGGCAGAGAATATGGCTACTATGTGATTGGTGGCTGAGCGGCAAACTCAGCCAGAAGTTTAGCTTGAGCCAACATTTATTTCTGTGACTGGAAGTCGTCTCACCAGTAGTTTATGGAGCTGTTTACTGGTAAAGGCACAGTATAGCTGGTTTACCTCCACTGTCAGCACACATTTATAACATCAGTTTCTTTTGCTTGATAGTTTGTTGATCAGTTCAGCTTCAGATGACACAGACATACTCCCATATTGTGTCAGTAAAACAGAAAAGCAGCTTGAGTGACATCAGAAAGTGCTCATAAATCTAGTCAAACATTGTAGTGACAGCAGATACACGCCTGCGTGCTGCATTAACTGCTGGAGTGAGTCAAAGTCCAGTTTATGGAGGGGTCAAGTGAGCACAGCTGTTCACAACAGCAGATCCTCAGTTCACTAATGTGAGGAAGAAGACGCCGGCCACACATTGTGCTGCGTCAACTTATGCCTGTAATGCACATTAGATAGTATGTTAGTAGGCTACTGGTGCAGTACTGGGGAACAGTATCTTGAAAGGAAAACCACTGCAGGTGTGATAATAGCAAGAAGATCAAGAGTCTGAAGCCAAGTTTTCATTTTATAGTCGTTTTAACTCAAAGCACCTGATCATTTTCACTATCGATTCATTTGTAGTTTTTTTTCCAAGTAATCATTTTGCCTGGTAGTTTTTGAGAATATAATGATAAATACCCATAAGTCACCACAGCCCAAAGTTTTCAGGCTCCTGAGATCTCGTTCTATATAATAATCAGTGATTATTTAATATTTTTACGCTGCAGCTTCGTGAACTGATGATGGTGACAGCCACGAGCTACCTGGGTCGTGTAGATAGGTAGCTTAGCTGTGCTCATTAACTGAACAAATTTAACTTTTGTCATCGTTGGAGAAGGTTCTGCTCTGTCTGGAGTCTCAGTCTGACATAAATTATGGAATAGTTTCTCATCCTCAGTGACTGCTTTGTTTGCCTTGCAGCCACTCCCCATTTATGTGTGATAAAGGTACAGACAGTTGAAACGAGCAGGCCAATAAGAAGTCAGCACATTGTGTTAACCTGTCGTCTCACACGTTAAGTTCTCACAGCTCCACTTTTATGGCCAAATGTTAGTTAAATCACTGTTACTCATCAACAACCCTGTCGAGCACCAGTGTGGTCGTGTTGTGCTGTGGAGCTACACAGTCTTACCCCTCGTGTCCACCCGACATTGCTGCATTGTGTTTGGGCGGTGCTGCGGCTGCCGGTGTCAGTTTCAACCATTCTTTTCAGTGCGTCAACGAGGTGCACGTCAGTCATCGCTCTGTTCGGTGCGCTGGTCTCTACATGCAGCTGGTCTATTTTTGATGCGTATAAAGACATTGATTTGTATACAGCTGACATCATTTTATTTACTATCTCATTCAGGAGTTAGTGATTGTATAAATGAAAACAGGTATTACTGCTTTTACATAATCTGTGACTTCCAGTTGAAGAGACAGAAAGAGAAACACACTGTTCAGAGACGCCAAAATCCAGGAGAAATGAACAAAATAACCCCAAAAACTGGTTACAGAAGAACAGTCTGCTTGATTCGTGTCATTTTTTAGGCTTTCAGTGGATACTGGAACCACAGTTAGGCCGTGTTCAGACCAATTTGTAATGTTGCACATGCGCCATAGGGGACACATTTAATCTTTGACGTGACACGCATGCTGTCTCAGCTCTAAGCAGCAATGAAATGATTATATGTCACAGTCACTGTTGCTCAATCGGTTGCTTTTTATAGCGTTCATTACACAAAGCACAGCTTTGAAGACTGACTGTAATGCCCTTTGTAGCATCTCTCGAAGTTGGCGTCCAAATCAGGGCGGGAGTTGTGAAGTGGGAGGAGCTATTTTGGGCTCCACTGGTTCTGGACGTAAAAGTTCCATTCATTTCTCCCATAGACCACGTTACATGAGTCACAGTTGAAGCTCTTCTGCAGTCTGGCTCTGCATGAAACTCTGTTAAATAATCCACACAGTTCATTTATGGATTTACAACTATGACTCCCAAGGTGCATTTCAACATCCGTCCAATCGCAGAGCATAAAAATCTGTTGAATGTGCTGCTAACGGTGGGTGGAAGCTAAAGATAATGGCGTTTAGAAAACTGAAAGCTTAAGTCAGTGTATTTTTAGATTCTGGGTGTATTGTGATTGAATTCTGGGGCGGCGTTTTGTTCTACGACGAAGCATTTTAAATTTGCTGCTGCTCTGATTCGCTGAGGCTCATGGGTATTGTAGTATTAAGAGCCCTCAGTTATGTTATCTCAGAAATAATGTTAAAATAAATAACTAAAATCACCTAAATCTGTACGATTCCTGCATCATTCGGCAGAGTCAAGTGTTTTTATGTTCGGTAACACTGAAGACTAAAAGAAAAACTGAAATAAGAACACAGCGTTGGGGGTGAAACACCTCTGGAACCAGCAGCCCCCCCCAAAAGTCTCCTGAAGCTCGCTGGCTGTTGATCTGGAGCCCGTAATGCTGAGAAAATGTTGAAAAAGCACAGAGAGGTCATTCAGCTTGAGTGCAGGCCAGGCTGGAGGGTAAAGCGATCAAAGCAGCATAGTGCTCCTCCTGGCTGAAACCATCAAGTATCGGGTTTCGCCAGCACGCTGCACGGAGAGCTGCAATTGGCCTCTGCAGATAACACCCTGTCTGAAGTGAAAAGCCAAATGATTGACACACTGCTCCTACCTCCAGGCTAGCGTGTTTAGCATGTTTAGCATGCGAGGTTGTGACCAGTCTGCAGCTTGTGCATTTTCATGTTAAGCATGGAAGTAGAACGTGTTGTTTCCGGTTGATCCAGAAATGACACCACAAATGTTCCTGACAGCCGCACAGCCAGTTGATTTTATGTAGGTCCTTATGTTCTGCACGTCTCCTCGTCATTTCATTGAATAGCCCACAGACTGTATTGTGGCTCTTTTGTTAATCTCCTGAGAAACGGCGTGATGTGCTGATTAGCGGCTCCTTCAAAGCAGCGTCGAATCGCCTTCATTTCATCCCTGGACTCTAGATTCAGTTTTCAGACCACACCCTCCTGCTTCACCTTGAAGATTTGAAATGTGCAAGACAGAAATCACATCTGATCCTGCTCCTCCCGCTGGTTCATTGTCCTGGCTCCGGTCCCGCAGTAGGTGTCCATACGTGGACAGTCTGCATTAGAGGAGCTTGTGCTCGGGCAGTTTCCCAGGCACTCCATTAACAAAATACTGAGGACGACAGAAACCTTTCAAGACTCCGCTCTGTGCTTTAAACTCTTCGTTAATGGAGGGAAGATGTGCTTATTCTCAATCAAGAAAATCAATTTTTGAGCCTCTTACCCCAAAAATGTTTGTAATTATAACAGAGGAGACGGTTTTAGATATCAGCCCAAATCACAGGAACATATTTTCACATTTACCTGCAGTGGCATTGAGCCCTGCAGGTGGTTTTTGTTTCCTTTGGCGGGTTTGAGACGTCAGACCTCAAACACCCAGGGAGGTGCTGGAACTTTGTTTGGCATTGAAACAGCATTTCTCTCCAGAAACAGCCTCCCTGTTACTCTGAATAATCCACAAAATACACCACCAGCAGCTTTCATAGCAACAATGTCTTCAGTAGAAATTAGCTCCAGTGAAACCAGTTCGCCCAGTATGAACTTAAACACCCTTAAAAGCTGAACGTCAGCATTGAAACATCGCACTCACGATGAGCTGCAGTAAAGCGAAAGCTTCTCTAATGCATTTGTTCAGAGACTCTGTGGCTCATCAGACACAGCAGGTCACCTTCAGTGGACTGTGATGGAGACTGAGGATTTCATAATCTACGTGATGATGACGTGGCAGTCGATCTGCAGGTGGTGAGCACGCTTGGCTGTTTGAAGTATCTGAAACAGTTTGTCGGCCGTTACTCCTTTCTGACCTAAACACGTGGCCTAAAGGCACGTTTTTAAAGATCATTTAAAGGTGTTTAAGTAAACTAACGAGAGGAACTTATGTGCAGAATGACTCCTCGAGGCGCGAGACCAAGCGGGTTTCTTCCTCATTTGCAAAGCGGTCTTCTTCTTCGCTGTCATTGTTGGCGCTTTGTTGCATATCCTGGCACATTACCGCCACCTGCAGGTCAGTGGAACAGTGAAACCATTGGTTGGAGTGTGTGTTGCTTCACTCACTGTTAAAGATAAAAACCCCAGGTGTTAAATTTGGTTATTAAAGAATTAAAACCAACGTTTCTGCTGAGGTTAAAAGTTCATTTAACAGTTGAAAGCTAAACTTGATTGAGGTCCAGTTAGTCTATTGGAAAGACTGGTGGATGTAGAGGGTGGTGGTGGCTGGACAGCAGGCCACTGCTGAAGCGACCTGTCAGGTGGGACCAGCCAACGTGTCTCAGCCTAAACACAGACACAGTGGAGATAAAAGGCCCAGTCGACCCGAGGAGTGTCTGCTCTTTGCTTGGCTGAGTGTTGGATTCAAAGGAAGTTTAAAGGTACATTAGGTCAGGGGTAAAGAGTTGCTTCACCTGTCAGAGGCTCAGGAGATTTATGACGGCACAGCCTGATACCGACTGAGACCTGACGATGGGTCAAAATGTCATTTAACACCAGGACTGTGCTGCTGTGGGAATGCTCACCCGACGCTTGACACGTTTCACCATGTGAATTGATAAATGTTCTGTACCGGGCTTAAAAATAAACTCTGGACTCTGGCAGAGTCTTCACAGGGCCGGTGAACAACTAACCCAAACCTTATGTGAGTGTGTCGGTGATCTCTAATGAGATAAAAACAGCTACTAATATCACACATGCTGGTGTGTTTATCAGGCTCTAAATGCAACGACTTAATGGTGCAGTGTTAAGGTGCTGTTTGTGCTGTGGGGGGGGGGGTGGTCTCGACGTGCCAAAACTGATGTCATTTGTGTCCCTGTGTCTCTCAGAAATGGTGGAGTCGATGAAGAAGGTGGCCAGCATGGACGTGGAGCTGACGGTGGAGGAGAGGAACCTGCTGTCAGTAGCATACAAGAACGTGATCGGAGCCCGGAGAGCCTCCTGGAGGATAATCAGCAGCCTCGAACAGAAAGAAGAAAACAAAGGCGGAGAAGACAAACTAAAGATGATCCGAGAATACAGGAAAACGGTCAGCCGCTGTCAGAAAGCCAAACAGCTTTTAGTGATTGGAAGCAGTGTGAGATTTTTCTGAATTTGGTCTGGATCATGAAAATTCACCACGTTTCTCTCACTGAAAACCGTCTAAACAAACTTCTTCAGAGCCAAACCTTGAACCACACTTTACATAACCAATGCTAACCAATTCCTCCTTTTGTGAAAAGTTGATGAGAACCTGAAAGCTTTGAGTGGCTGCAGTCCATTTTCTGCCCGTTTTGTTCTTGTGTTGGTGAAACAGAATCACAGCTGTGCTCTTTGTGCTGATGTCAGACGCCTTGCTGCAATATACAGATTTGGTGGAAAGTTGGAGCCCCTCACAGATCGCCTTCCACTAGTTCATAGAGCAAATATAACTGATTTTAATGCTCTCAGAGTCCTGCACGGGACTGCAGTGGTGCATTGAAGTAGAGCTGATTTGAAGTTGCTTCCTACCTTTACTTCATGGAGATGAGTTGATGCTCTCTCAGGTAATCACATTTTCATATCCAGTTGAAGAGATGCCGGAGATTCTTTACTCTTCTTGGTCGGCTTTCCAAACTCTCCTCTGGTTGGCGTCTCCACTTTGAGAGGAATTGGTGTGATTTCACAGCCTCAACACTGCTCTGAGTGAAGTAATGAGGCAGGCAGCTTTAAATCAGGTTTCTGCTGCAGACTTTCTGCTGGTGGATTCTGTCTTTCAGAGATCTGAGACTTTGAACATTAAATGCCAAACTGTGGAAACTTCTGAGGACTGTTAGCATTTGATGGCTCTGTCTTTTGTGTCCTCTGCCTCTAGAAGTTGCATATCTGCAGTGTGGACTTATTTAACATCTTATTTAGAAATGAAAGCAAATGTGACCAAAGTTACCAACTTTCTAAAATTCACCCAAGTCACCACAAAGGTCTCGTCCAAAGAAAGAGCTGTTTTATTTGCAGAGGACGTGTTGCCATGCAGTGATGTGAGAAATGGTGCTGACCTTAGACCTGAGTCGTTCAGTCTGTGTCTCCAACAAATGCGTCCACGGAGACGGACCCAGAAGCTGCTCTGAACGTCTCTGCTGCTGCGGGAATTTTGTTGTCAGTGCTTGAAATACAAAGGTTAAATCTGAGTTTATTTGGATCTCAGCTGGATCGTATGGAGTCAGCTCAGCAGGACTTCAGAGCTCAGGTGAACTTTGGTTCTGTGTGACCACACGGTTTGACGGCTGCGTTTGTGTGTTTCCTCCTGCAGGTTGAGAAAGAGCTGAAATCAATCTGCAACGACATTCTGGATGTACTGGACAAGCACCTCATCTTAGCTGCAACCACGGGAGAATCCAAGGTTTTCTACTACAAAATGTATGTATGTGATGAATGTGTGTGTTTCTGCTGTAAACGTTCGTGCTAATGACACGAACACTTTGAATTATTTTCATTTCTAATCAGCATTATCTTATCCGGCTGGCATCAACCTGCTTTTCTGGGTTACTCTCTGGGCTGCGGGTCAGAATGGGTTTCCCCTTGTTCAGGCAGAATGCAGATTGCTGCTCACCTCTGCTCCTCCTGCCAGTTAATTATTATCATAAGTATGTGTCTGTCTGAGCCACTTCCTGTTAGACTTAGCGTGCAGTGGATCTGAAGTTGATCCCTAACTGAGTAATTAAATATGCCTGGCTGAGCGGCATTGAATCCAAAGCACAGCTGTGAGTGCAGAGTTAGTGTCATTGCATTAATTATTGGACTGTTGTGTCGTCATGTCGTGCAAACAGAGAGGTGTTTCACTTAAGGTCGAGAGTGTTTTGTTCATTTCTAATCACAGTTTTGCTCTCTGGTATTAATTATGCATTATGCATTATGGTTTTTGGCAGAATCAGAGTTGTTTTGAGTAAACCAGACCCTGCCCCGTTGAAAACGCTCATGCAGTGATAGTGATGCTGAGGAGGGACAGCCGGCGCTCTTCGCTCGTCCTGCCCTCGATCAGGCCTCCTGGAACACGAGTCTCTGCCACACAGATGATGTGCCTGTGCGTGAAACAGTAGCTGTCCTACATAAATAAGCAGATGATTCAAGTCAAGGCACCAGCTTTCAAACAGATGAAACGTCTCCATCCGCCATCGTCTGCGCCGCCGTCTGCTGACAGAAGCTCTGCCATCACACCGAGCTCACACTTTGAATTCAGGCTCTTACTTTCAATCAGCAGTGAAATGTTTGCTGATTGTTCCGACTTGGTTTACTCTAAACGCAGTCTGGAAGCTGCTGTGCTGTCCCCTCAGGGCTGCAGGCGTCTTTTGATTGCACTTCTACCAAACACATCAGGAGTCTGTATTTACTTTGCCCATCTGAGCCGGAGATACTGATCTGACTCTGACTCTGAAAGTTCTTGATAAACAGAAGTGTTAAACTTTGCTTCATTTCACCTCAGTTAAACAGCTTCCTTTAAAAGTGGCTTCATAGCTGCTTTTCTGTGTAAGTTTAAACACCAGCATGAGAGAAGAACCCACAGACGGTCATCATGTCGTTACTAAAAGACAGCAGTAACTCTGACTGTGGGTCAGTGTTTTAATGGTACGCTGCGACTGAGGAAACATTAACAAATGAATTCAGAAAGATGCAAATATGTGAGCAGTGCTGTGGACTCTGTGGCTGTACTTCGTGTTTGTGCTGAACTGTGTCGTTCCTCTGCTCAGGAAGGGAGATTACCACAGGTACCTGGCAGAGTTTGCCACAGGCAACGACAGGAAGGAGGCAGCAGAGAACAGTTTGGTTGCATACAAAGCTGCTAGCGACATCGCCTTGATCGAACTCCCTCCAACGCACCCCATTCGTCTGGGATTGGCCCTTAACTTTTCAGTTTTCTATTACGAAATCCTCAACTCGCCAGACCGCGCTTGCAGGTAGGTGTGACGGTTTTCTGTCTAACTGGTATTTGATGTGTTTCTGTTTAATGAGCAGGTTGAATTGAGTGTTTCCTGTGTAAAAAAAAAAGTACATAAAATGTTAGAGAGTAAGAAAAACTCATCTCAAGACGCTCACTGTGCGTTACACACCTCAAATATGAGACACCTGAGGTCAAAGGTGTCGTGTGCTGCGCTCTCATTGGCTCAGGTTTGGTTCTTCACGTCTCACATTGGACTCTCTGAACGTGTCTCATCAGGATAAAACCACTGTGTGTCACGTTAAAGGAGTTGTGGAGAGTTATTTCTTCACTCTGCTCAACTTTTCATTTTGGTTGTTTTTTGTGGCACCTTTACTGTCATGAACACCTGTCGGCAGGTGAGAGAAGAGCTCACCCGCAGCCAGGCATTTTCTCTGGAGCTAAAAGGGGGAAGAATATTGGATTTCTGTTTTTTCTGCCCCTCAGAGGCTGAAAGTCCCCGGTGGTGTGCAGTTTGCCGTGTTTGTCCACACGCTGAAGGAGAAGCTCCTCCTTTTCAGACCCCACATGAAAAGAAAGTGTTCCAGCTGTTGGCCGGGACGCTCGGGGCCGGTGGCTAAATGACTCTCAGGAACCTGGCAACTTGAAAGCTGTCCTGAAAGGGAACAGATTGTTAATTTCCCTCCTGGCTCAGACCCTCACTGCCTCTGCAGTGGAGCTGCGATCAGAATCCAAAACGGCCCGTCAGACGAGGAAGTCCAGTGAAGACGAGTCGTGTAGATTCGACCTGTGCGTGCGTCGCCACCTGTTTACCGTGTGACCGTGTCCTCTTGTGTCCTCTCTGACAGGTTGGCGAAGGAAGCTTTTGACAACGCCATTGCAGAACTGGATACGCTGAGCGAGGAGAGCTATAAGGACTCAACACTTATCATGCAGTTGCTACGTGACAACTTGACACTATGGACCTCAGACGTGCAGGGAGACGGTGAGACAGCCTTTTCTTTCTTCTCACGGCTTCAGTTACAGCTGCTCGAATAGACGGCGGCCGTTGGTATTATGTCGTTCATTCCTGGGTGATACTGACTGCTGATTGGCTCCTTATTATCAGCGTCGTCAGCCGATCTGCTCCTTTAAGCCCCTCACGGCCTTCGGTCGCAGCTCAGGACAAAAATGAAAACTATGAGGAACGATTGATTATTTTCCAAGAAAGTTTCTGAAATATTCCTCGTGTGCTCAGACTAAAAGCATCGAGGAGGCGTCTAACTTTCCTGTAACCTTCCCCTCAGCTCGCTGGTTTCTCTCCCTCTGACTCACTCATCTCTAATGATCTCTCATCTCGTTCTTCTGTAGAGTCTTAAGGACAGCCCTCTTCCTTCACTCTTCCTCCATTAAACGAGTGTGTTTTGTAAGTCCTTCCTCCTGTCTTTGGCTTCTCCACCTCCAGCTGTCTCTCCTGTCTCACCGCCCTGACATCCCTCACTAACCTCCTCACATTAAGTCCAGCCTTGTTGAATGTTTTGGTGTTGAGAGGAGATGACTTCCTCTCCTTTGCCCACAGCTCAGAGCTGCACTTATTTAAAATGTATGTATCTATGATCGTTTTCACCTCTTCTTCACCTTTTTCTGCACGCGTGAACTTGAGTGCTGTGTGTTTTAACGTCTGCAGGGTGTTCGCAGGTCTAAATCATGCCGGGCTGTGTTTACACCTCACCAGGACAACAGCTTGTACAACAATAGAGAGCACAGGTCCCGACTTGACTTCCCGGCGAGCTGCTGCTCCACCAGCTCGTGTGACTCAGCGTAATGTCTCACTGAGGTTTTCTTTTTTGAGCTGTAACCATTTTTTAAGATGAAAATCGTTCTTTAGACAGCAGCCAGATGTCCGTTTGAGCACTGAAGCAGGTTTCACATTCTGTGATCTCCCGCGTGATGCTGAGGACACGACGTGAAGTCTGCGTTCAGTTTGTCTGGAGTTAATGCGAGGCTTCAGCTGATTGGTCTAAAACTGACTGCTGAGAGCTCTCATTCAGCGTGCGTGAGGGCGCCTGACTGTTGTGTTGGTGGAAGTGTTTTTTTGAATGACAGCCCTGCAAACCTGTTTAGCGCTGATCTGGTGTCAGTCCACCGTGCTGGTGACAAATGGTGTTTGTTAAATGCTGCTAACAGCAGAAATATTCAACGGTGATGTTGCATCATTTGGTAAACATTTCCACTTCCTGTCTGCACAAACGCAGCGCCCCTCCCGACACGCCGTGTTTGTTTGAGCAAATATTCCAGAGTTTAGTTAGTTCAGTTCAGCACTTTGGATGTTTTATGGCTGTCTTAGTCCTGCAGGTTCATGTTTCACTGCAGCTCCCTGTGAAAGAGAAAGGTAGCTCCACATTTAATTGGGCAATGTGAGCAGAAACACGAGCTAAGTTTTCCACCATGACGGATAAAGATTTGAATCTAGGAGTGATTTGAGACCTTGCGGACACCCTGCTCCTCCGCCGCTGAACGCAGCCCGCCGGGGCAGATTGGAAACCTGTGAACGCAGCTTATTGAAGTGTGATATAACGACAAGCTGCAGGAGCGGCGTGTGAGGCTGCCGCTCCATCTCCTGTGGCTTCCTCACATCCCAGTTAGCCGCGCTGCTAATGAGCGCTGTTACGGTTTCTATTTTAATCATGATGGATTCTCAAGCCTTTGTTATTTGTGCCTCTTAATTCTTCATTACACGGATGGCTGTGCTGTCTCTATGGTAACCTTTCTAAGCAACCAGTGGTACAGGCCCACAAGGCATTTTATCCCCTCAGTAAATCTGACCACGGCTTGTTGGGAAGGCGCTGTGGATTAACTCTTGCTCACTGGGCTGCATGTTGACACGACCGGCGGTAAACACTGCAGAACACTTAAAATGTTGGACTTATTTGTAGCATGACTGACTGATCTCTGCTCCGGTGGTGTCTAACAGAAAGATGGCTGCACACTGAACTCACCACAATTTCAGTTTGACTCTTTAAAATGAGGGTTTCTCACCGTAAACCTGTCAGCACCTCGTTACGGCCTCTGAACGCTGCGTTATTTTGGCAGATGACGCACATGAAACTACAGTTTTGTGAGTTTGAATCCGACTAAAGGTGCCACAGGTCACACTTCTCCTCCTTTCCTTTTGAACTCATTTCATTTGTATTCACCAAACTGAAAACAGGTCTGGGATCAGTGTGAAACGGCACAGTCTCACAAACGATTCACACTTTATTAGACAGTTAGGAAACTCCACGTGATCGTTCCCTTTTGATAAACTTCATGGTAGCGCTAACTGTTAGCTGCAGCAACGCTAACAACACACACTCGTAAAACAAGACAACACAACGTCTTTGCATCACATGAATCAGTCAACGGCATAAAAATCTAATCATGTGAAGCGTTTGTGAGTTGAAAAAGAAAGGAGGAGAAACGTGACCTGTGGCACCTTCAGTCAGGCTCGCTGGTTAAGTTGCGTTGACCGTCCCTACGCTGTAGTTCAGGAATTGATTTAGTGCATAAATGATGATGATGATGATGATGATGGTGATGGTAAACAGCAGGAGGAAGACGTTCAGCTGCAGCCTCCATGATTGTTGGTGCTTCTGTCGTTACTTCAGGTGAAGAACAGAACAAAGAAGCACTGCAGGATGCGGAGGAAGAGACCCAGCAAGACTGAGCAACACGAGACAAGCCCTCCTCCTCCTCCTCCTCCTCTTCCTCTTCCTCCTCTTCCTCTTCTTCTTCCTCCTCCCAGCACTAGCTCCTGTCCCCAGCCACAGTTTTCAGCTGGGTTTATACTGCAGCCCACACTCTTTCTCTACCTTTTCGTCCATTTCTTCCCGTCTGTCTCACCTTCTCTCCTCGTATGCACGCCATCTCCCAGCCCCCCTCAGGGCCCCCTCGGGGTCTTCGTTTTCACTCTCCAGGGGTCCCACCTTCTTTTTGATGACTCATTTTGCAAGCCTGTACCCTTTAAGGTCCACGTCCTCTTTTACTGTTTTTATTTGCTTTACTTTGCTGTATCATCTGTTGCCAAGTACGCTCGCCTGTATTTGTAACACACATATGCAAAAGTTTATTTAAAGACAATACTTTGCTGTTCGACTTTATCCTGTGTATGTGTGTTCATGAACGGTATTCTGTCCATGCTTCTGTCAGTCGGTTTTGAGTCATTTCAGTTTGCAAATTGAGGAAACATAGCAGCGATGGGAGGTTTAAAAGGGATGCGTTAAAGCTTTTAGGAAGAACTAAGTGCCCTCTTTACTTTGTGGTTACCAAACCTGCTCCTTCAACACATCAATAGGTCTTTTTTTAATGGCAAACAGCAGAATGTCCCCCGTCTCCGAGCATCACTCTGACCTCTATTCTTGTCCACTCTCGGACCAAGTATTGTGCTGCGAGGCTGTAGCGCTTTGCTAATGGCAGATAGTTAGGTAATGGCTTTTTAGCAGACAAACTGTGCGTGTGTGTGTGCGTGGGAGGGGAATGCTCAACACTCTTGATTGTAATGTAATGCAGTTTTGCATTGGCACTATATTAAAAAAAAAAAAAAAAAAAAAAAAAAAAAGTTTGGGAAATAGAGGCCTGCTGTATCTTTACTCCCCTGACTCTTTCAGGTTTTCCTCGTCTCGACTCCGTCTCCTTCCTCTCATTTCCTCTCTTCCTTCTGTTCAGTATGTGTAACGTGAATCTGATTTGTACTACTGGATGTTCTCACCGGAGCCACAAGTACCATCTGTATTCTTACTGAAACACAGCATGGAATTAACATTAAACTTCAAATTGAAAAATGTTAAATTAACACGTCTGAGATGTTTTCTTTAAGTGGTTGGATGGATTTTAACTTTAACGGCTGATTTGTGACCACTAGGGGGCAGTGCAGGCTACCAGGACAAAGAGTCCCAGGTTCAGTGCAGTGATTCTGCATTTATCCTGTTTTCCTTTAGTTTGTTTTATTGGCAGTGCTGTAGTAAAAGTACTAATACCATAATGTAAAAATAGTGCATTAAAAGTAAAATGCTACATTCAGAATCCAATGACTGATATTATAAAGAACACTATTAACCTGTCAGCACCCTGAATTGCTGTGGAGAAGTGTATAGCATAAGAAATACTCAAGTACAAGTACCTGTGAGTTGTACTTAAACAGCACATGAGTAACTTCCACAGCTGGTTACTGGAATGACTCACTTTTCACCTGTGAGTATCTACATTTTAATCTTTAACATTGTACTCATGTAGAGACCTCAGTGATAATTTTATCTCTGTACCAGTGCAGTAAAAATGAGCCGAAAACACCTAAAACAAAAAGAAGTTGAGCACACTTCCACAGTGTTCAGTATATTTAAATATGTTAGCCTTATTAGCTGGAAAACACATTGGGACCACAGCATGAAGCCTTACACTTGTCCAAACTCAATAAAAACTGCTATCATTACAACAGTAAGTGAATATTTTCATGGTTTCTCTGAGAGAAAAAAAAGGCATGTATGTATGTATGTATGTATGTATGTATGTATGTATGTATGTATGTATGTATGTATGTATGTATGTATGTATGTATATTCATGAAATTAAAATTTGGCCTCTAAATTCATATTTAAGATACATATATATATTACAGCTGTCTCTATATTCAGGCCTTTTACAATATTTATATCAGATTGTTTGTTTTCATTTTTGTATGTGGAGATTTTAGTGAACTGACTTCTCGCCGTGGTCAGAATTTCATTGGCTATTAGAAGTGTCAATCATCTGCAAAACCGATCTCACACAGAAGAAGAGAAGGTGGTCCCTCAGCTCAGACTGACTGTTTATTGGCTTTTGAAGTTGCTAGGTTTCATACAGCAGAGGTGATTGGTCAAGTGAGGTCTCATTTGAAACCCGAGACTCCATTGGACAGAAGATGGCGCTTTTTGCACATTGCCAGAAATTGAAACGGAAACCGTAGAAGATAAGTGGATTAGCGAATTACTGCTAATTTGAAAGAAAAAAACATATCACTGTGATTTATTTCCATGTTTTGGACTAAATATTTTACTGCGGTGGATCTTCTGGACCTTTGTCGATGTTTCCAGATCGTTTTTGTCGGAGTTTTATCGACCTGTGGATCACAGAAAGACGAAATCGGTGAGTTGTTTTAATTTCACAAACAGTTGTTTGTTGTTGGTGTTCGCTGTGCCTTCTGCCGTGGTTGTATCTTGAAATAATTTCCATTAACCGATTCACAACGATCTTATCTTTCTAACTGTTCGAGTGTGAACATTAGCGTCGCGTTTGTGTCACTAAACGGAAGAACAAACAACAGAAAACTGTTCTCCGGCCAGCAGGCGGACCTCTGGCTCAGTGAGGAGTTCTGACTAAGGTTAATTAAAGCAGCAGCTTAATTCAAACGGATTTATCATCTGTGTGTTTCACTGAATGTGTCCGTAATGAGACCTCAGCTTAAAATTGAGCGGGAAACCAGCGAACAGGAAGTAATGTGTAAAATGTTTGTCGTGCGTCTTGACGTCGCCAGCACGTGATGCGGAGCGCTACAGCTGATAGGTCACAGGGACAGTCCACGTGAGTGTTGCTCACGGTTGCTGCTCAGTCACTGGTTGAGTGTGTTGTTGCCGTTGTTATGGTTACTGTCGCCAGATAGTAAGATAGGATAAGACTTTATCGATCCCTTAACGGGGAAATTAAGTCGTTACAGCCAGAAAGTATAACAAAGAGCAAAATGAGAGGCACAGAAGGGTCAAGATAAAAAGCATACAGGATAGAAAAACAACTGTGTATGTGTTTGGGAATTTTATGTTTTCTAATTAATTGCTGCTTTCTCAAACTCTCCAAAATGATTGTTCTTACACTGTGTACAGCTGATGGAATGTGTAAAGGTTTGATTGTAGGAGGATTTAATCATTTCATGTGACGTTGGGGCAGATGTTTTAACTTATACTAATTTAAATAATTGTAACTTTATGTAGTGCAAATAAACATTTAACATGCTGCTGAAATAATGAACTGAAATCGACTTCAGAATAAAACCAAATGGACTGATCGCCCTCTTCTCGTCTGTGGAGCCACATGTACTTTGTATTCTTGTATGAGCTTCCTGCAGTTTGACCTTCATCGTGAAGGTGAACTGAAGGAGGAACACGAGTCCTCTGCAGCGTTTAACATCTGCCAAGATTAAATCTGATTTTTCTTTACATTACTCAGATTTTCTTCTCTTTCTGCTGGCTTAACTGTCATGTATTCACAGGTATGACTTCTTGGTATATGTATATATGTGTACATGTATCCCCTTCATACAGTGGTGGAGTAAGTAGTAAGATTAGAGTAAGATTTCACTAACAAAAAAAAAAAAAAAAAAATACCAGTGTACAAGTAAAAGTACTCATTATACAGAATAACTCATTTCAGAACAAAGTATATGGATGACTTAATTATGATTATTGATACATTTATATGTACATCATTTTTACTATATGTACTGCTGGGTAGTTTGTGAATTTCACCAAAGCACCAATATCTGAATCAATATCTTGACCTATAATAGCACATCAAAATGTGTTTGTTTTTCAGATTTTGTGTTCTTAACCTGAATGTGCAAATTATCTCGTGACCAACAGCATCAATTAAATGTGGAGTAGAAAGAACAATATTTCCATGTGAATTGTTGTGAAGTACCAGAAAATGTAAATACTCAAGTGTAGTACTTGAGTATTTACTCAAGTATTTAGTTATCAACAGATGTTAGCCTGCTAAGCAGCTAGCCCCAGCTCTAGACTTCACTAATTAACATGTTGTATTATTCGTTTGGTCTAAGCTCCAAACTGTCAGGTTATATATTTTTTTAATGTGCTGGACTACTTCCTGAGAGCAAATTAGCGTATTTCCAAACACGTTGAACTCTTCCTTTAAGGCCTGTGTAATGGCAGCGGATGTTTTAATGGTGCATATTTGTAAAGTCTCAATTAATCAAATTATTACCAATTGTGACTCAGGAAATCTGAGGCTTTTGGTGGCCCCTGGAGATCCGGGGCCCCAGGGAGTCATGAGGACCCGGGGCTAGTTGACATATTTTACTGTCAGGACATAAACATCAACCAAAGAACGACACAGCACTTTGCTATTTGAAATTTCTTTTTACTTAAAAAAGATCAAAATAAAGATTTACAATTGAACCAAAATACGACGCCATATTACACTTCAGCTCTAAAGACGGATGGCAGGACAAAAAGGCATGACCTGAAATATTTCAGCTGGTTTCTCCGCCGCAGACGTCCCCCGTCCGGCCACAGCGTGTGCGCGGGGACCAGATGAGAACCGGGATTAACCAAAACATTAAGAACCAACAGCATCGCCAGCTGGTGTTGCTGAAGATGTGGCGTCTTGTGTCCTATTGCAGATTGTCCCTCAGTTTATGCAAAGGAGACGAGGACGCTTCAGTGGGTGAGACTGGAGCAAATACATTTCTGCTACAGCGTGTCCAGCCTCCCTGCAGGTTCCACAGTGTTTCAATGAGGAAGGGCCCCAATCAGCATACAAACAGCTCGGGTTCCACGTCGTACTGGAAATAGCATAGACACTTCAAATAACATACAGTGAGAGAAATGGCATTTTTTTTCTTCGTTTTTTTCAATTTCGCGTCCTCGCGTGGACACATAATGGTCTAAAAGATCTACCCAGATAGTACTTGACTGTCGACATTTAAAACCAGGAGACGGACAGTTTCTTTTTCTTTTCTCCGTACAAAAAATAGATCAAAGAATGAGAAAAATAGTTCTATTCTGACGGCAGAAGCTTGGTTTCTAAAGCTCTGCTCGCGAGCTCTGTCCGGGTCTACGTCTGCACAGTGAGGGGCGTGGTTTAAGGGTTGGGGGTGGAGCTACTTAACATTCATCGTTGAATATATTAATGAATTTGTATGTTAACAGGTATCAGAATATTTGGGCAGTTGATACCCTTCACATTTAGAGTTTGAATATTCCTATATAGTACAGTTAAGTATTCAACACGTCACAGATTTCAACACTGCCGTCCACACGTCTCCTCCTTTAAGTGGCATCATCCTTTTCGTTATTGCGATGAATAAAATCTTTAAAGATGATTTACAAAAGAACTGTCTGTCTGTCTGTCCACTACAGTATCTGCTATGTACATCTGTTTAAAAAGCAAGCATGTGACCCAGTCGTCCCTATGTACAGCTAGATTCCTCAGTTTGTTTTTCACTGAATATACATATTTACTTATGTTCACAGTTTCCTATGTTTGCTCATATATTCAATATCAATAGATTTCGTTTTCGTTATTATGAATACAAATCTTTTTCCTCGTATCGTCATGGCACTGAGCTACAGCTCTCCCAGTGTCGCTCGTTGATATCTAGCGATTGTTGTCTCTTGAACGCTGCTCACGTCGCGCAGCCAATACTGTCCAGTCTGAAAACAATCTTGATTGTGGTTCAGTTTTTGTCCGTTCACAGCGATCCAAGAAAATGCACAGTTTTGAGTTTCAAGTTTACAGTTTTCTGGTCTTCGTCGTTATCATATATCATGATATTATTCGTTGCCTTCCTCGCTGCTCCTCTTCCGTCACTGGAGCAGGAAAGCTTGAATTCCCGTGAGCCTTTGATTCAAACGTTCGCTGTGTCACCACGCAAGTCAAGAGTCCAGATTGTTCTGCCTCTGGTTTCCACAGATTTCTGAGGGAAACGTCGATCCTCAACAGGTGGTGAGCTCTAACAGTGGGATTGGTTGTTTGCGCCTCGCCTGTCGGTCCCGCCTCGCCCACTGGAGGTGGCCTGTTGGGTGTGTGAATCCTGTTTCTTTGTGATTAGTTTCTGGTTGTTTCGTGGACGGTGTGATTATTGTTTTTCTTGCTATTGGAATAAGGCACTTGAGAGGTTTTTGGTTTTCACGGGAGCTCAGAGGAGACCAGGGCGAGGCCGGAGCTCTGGCGGAGGGGAGGCCCGGTGTGGACGGCCTTGGGACAGTCGGGCGTCAGCACCCGTCCGTTCTCCCCGACGCTGCCTGTGATGGACAGACGGGCCTTGTTCCTCATGGCTTCTGTAAATGTTAGCTGAGGACAGAACAGAGAGATGTGTTTGTGTGGGGAGAAGATGAAGACAAGAAAACTTGTACGTTTGCAGATTGGAGTTTTAGGACGGGCTCGTACCAAATGGGCTCAGAAATTATCCTCGATCAAGAGAAAACTTCCTGTAAAGCGGAACGTTTTTTAAAGAGACAGAGCTAAAATTTTAGAAATGAACGAGGGAAACCCTGTTTGTCCCATCCAGAATGATGACATGCTCACAAAAACTACAGTGAGCTTTTGCTTTTCAGCTCAGCAGATTTCAGCTGTCACTCTGCTGATTAGAACTTACGCAGAAAATAAAACCACAGGTGTAGTAAACCTCGGGTTTCTGTTAAATCACAAAGATCCACTGAACTGTGTCTGCTTATGAGTTCTGCTGAAGCTCAGTGAAAAAACATGAGAGATAAAACAAAGAGGAACGTTTTCGCTTTAGATGTTAACTCAGGAAATGGAACCTGGCTGTACGATGCAGTCAAAGTAGTTAAACTTAAACTTGTGTGGCGTATTTAAATTTGGACCAGCGTCTTGTTGCCTTTCAGATTTCTTTAAAGCCGGGCAGACAGTGCACAGATTAAACCCCATGTTAACCCCAAACTGGTCGCTCTTGACTTATATCGGTTGGTTTGTGGCCTGTCAGAAGGTCAGTCTGTCTCGCACAAGTTCAATGGTCCAGTTTCCCCGTAAACCTGTTAATGAGCCTGTTCTAACATTACTGGATTGTATTTTACAGCTTGTGGTTAAAACTGTCGTCTTGAGACTGCTGTGAAGTGGAACTTCGCTGCAGAACAGACACCATCTTGTCTGTATCTTCCAGCCATCTGTGGCTCCATATTTTCCCTTTTTTCTCTTCAGTTTCTGTTCACAGAGTTGCACAAAGTCACTTTGCCTTTCTCTCTTTTTATCGTCTCGTTTGGATAAACTTAATCGGAACTGGGAGTGGATAAAACCGACCCGGGGTTCAGTGTTTACGTTCAGCGTGAGCTCCATGTCGTGGTCGATCAGCTGATCCCTACAGCGTGATTAAAACATAGATGAACAAAAACGCAGCATCTGCCCGGTTTAACATGTTCATTGAGCTCCTTCTCCAAGAGCTAAAACTCCAGTCTGCTTCAACATTATCTATCAAACAGCAGCTGCACAAGTACATATTTATATACAGTCGTGTAGCAGAAAACACCTTTTATAGCTGTTCAGTACAGTATCAAGCCAGCCTGTACTGCATGTAAATCCATCAGCGACAGAATTATTACACAGTGAGTGATAGTTGCAGGCGGTGGGACAGGGAAGCTGACTAAGCAACAGTCAAGCTAATGAAGAGTTTGTGCTGATGGGGGACACATAACCACGCTGGACAGATATACACCGAACGTGAAAAGATATTTGAAAGTCTAATGGTCAAGGACCTGAGGGAAATATCCGGAGAAAACAGCTCACATCAATAAAAACAGCTCGGCTCGAGGGACTCCTCGCTCTGTTGGCTTTAGCCTTACAATGTATAGTGTTTAAACATGGCGTTATTACATAGGGCTTCCTGTGTGCTCAGGGCCGGCCGCTCATTAAATTTGTCCTCTGGCTGTACACTGTGCTCTATTGTAAGTGACAGACGTGAGACAGTGAAGTCCCTGAGCTGCAGCATGTACTACTCAGGCTTAAGTGTTCGCTGTGAGAGGAGAAGGGGCAGACTGGACATTAGATGGACGAATGTGCTGCAGCTTGATGAAATGTCCTCACAAGAGTAGACGTTTGTACAAGTAAGACGTTGGTCCTCATTTAACAGGCCTTTCCTACCTGTTCATGTGCTGCAGGTGTGAACGTTGAGAGCGGCGTGTTGACGTCTAAAACATTTCTAAATGCATTTTAAGACTTCTTCCTCTGCCAATGAAACTACGCAATCTTACTGAATTTGGTTAAACTTGCGTTTTGATTCTCACATTTTATCCTCATGAACTCAAAAACATGACCTCCTGATCAAATTGCAGATTCTGATGAGGCCGATCGATCATCATATTTATCAAGTACTTTCAGCCCTTTCGAATAACAGCATGAGTATTATCTTCTCGCCGAGCTCAGAGTGAGTAATACGTTTTGGATTTTGGCAGGAAAATGGGTCACACGGTTTGCTCGCTTGATAAATGAGGGCCAACGTCTGCAGCCACACAAGCTGCGAAGCGGTAGAGGCGACGTCATGTCTGAGGATGACTCATCGCTTCCTGTCACATTGAGAAAAAGCTCCAACGCAGACCAGGACGTCACATGACCACATAGTTAGCAGATAAGACAGAGAGGTGGGAAGCGCTTGGCCACTGGTCACGACAGTCACTCAGCACGGCGAAGCTAGCACGAGGACACGATGGGGTTCACTTACAGTCTCTGTGCAGGGAGCTAGTGAGGGGGCAGCAAAGGCTCGAGCGGACCCTCTACCAAAACCCCAACTACATCTTATCAGCGTCCCCATCGCTGCCATACCCATTCAAACCCTCGCTAAACTCGGCTAAGTTGGGGACGCCGGGGCCGGGCCTCGGACTCTGGCTTTGGTTTTGGCTAGGCTCGGGGCTATGGCGGGGGCTGCCTGTCTGGCAGGGGTAGCAGTGGTGGTGGTGATGGTGGTAATGGGGGTGTTGGGACTGGGCCTCCACCTTCATTCTCTTGGCCTCGTTGCGCGACTTGTAGCAGAATTCAATGAGGGCCACCAGCATGGCCAGGCCCAGGCCCCCGACGAGGATGTAGAAGACCCCCGCCACGTTGCTCAGGCTGAGGGCCTGGGACGACTTGTCCTGCAGCCGACGGGGACAAAAACACAAAGTGAGCTCTGGTTTTAGCAGAGGCAGCAGTTAGCATACAAACACACAACACTTATACACAAATAAGACAACAAGGAAAAATCTCACATCAACTTCACTTCGTGCACACACACACACACACACACACACACACACACACACACTTGCACAACACTGATCATTTATCACTGCTCTGCCTCTGTCCTGTCTGCTGTTGCACAGCTGCCTGTCGCCATGCTGGAAAAACAATCCTGCTAACGGCCTACAGACGAGTCCGTTCAACCAAATCACAAAGAGTCTTTTCTCTCTTTCCTCCGGCGCTGCTCGACGTGCAGATAGTTTTAGTTACGTGCACCACGGAGACTTCTGCCTCCACCTCAGTGCAGTGGAGCTAACTGAAATTCATTTTGTGGTACTCGCAGCACTGAAAACTTCATTTTCTTTCCAGAAACACGTCCTTTGGATGATCCACACTGTGGTCAGGTTTCATCTCAAGGCGCCTTTACACTGTGCGAGAACATCTTGGGTGAGTGTCCATCCACCTGTCTCTATGGGCACTTTTAATAAAAAGCCTCACTGGAAATAAAAACTCAGAAAGGCTTAGCTGATGGGAAAACTGGTGTATCGATAAAAGCAAAATAAATCAGGACGTACGTGAAGCGTGTGACTTAAACATCCACTGAAGCGTCCGACATCTTCCTCTGCGATGGTTTTAATGGCACCCAACTGGAGAATGAGCGCTGTTCATCTCAACAAACCAGTGATCACGTCATAGTAGAGGACAGAAACGTGGACTCATTCTCATCTTCTTCTGTCCATTTTCTCATAATCTGGTTATGTTTTACCTGCCTGTGTCAGACTGATAATGTCAATCTCAGGTGTTTTTACCTAAACTTACGAGGTGGCACTCGTGAGCTGGGCCAGGATTTAGCTGCAGACCAGCTGTTGGTGGACGTCTCTCACAGTGCGCTCTGGCATCATTTTGGATTGTTGACCAAACATTTTAGCACATTTCTCTTCGATTGTCAGCTTTTGTCTCAGATAGCTCAGACTTGCACAGCGTAAAGTGGCCTCAAACCGGTTTCCAGCGTAGTGACGCTCCCTAAGAAAAGTGCTGAGCGCGTCGTCTGTGGATCATCTAAAGCAACACGGACGCTGTTCCTGCAAAGAGATGTTTCTGTTGATATTTAAAACGCAATTAAAATTATCTGCACACTCTGCCTGGAGCTAAATGAGAAGATGTTTTTGTAACCAGGATGAACGCTCCTTTTCATTTCCCTGCCTCTCAGTTCTGACACCCACCTTTTAACCCCCTTTATTCAAATGCATGCAGCTGATCTCTGAGCTCTGACTCCTGCTGCCATTTATCTCCCTCCCATAAATCACCTGCGTCCTTAAGGGGCGTTCAGCTATTACCTCGACACAGAAAGACTGCCTGTCATGCATAGCCTCATTTGCAGGTGATAGTGTGTGTGTGTGTGTGTGTGTCCTGCACCTAAGGATCTGATTACGAGGACATGAACGATGTGGAAGCTGCATGCTGCTGTATTCTAGACGTGGCAGCTCTCTGCATTCTCCTGTGAGTCAACAACGTGGATCAGTCTCGACTGTGCTGCTACAGCTGAGGCTTACAGCGGGCTGACATCTAGGCGTGACACGCAGTAACGTCTGAACATGCCCTGGGACCATCTCAGGTGACAACCAGTGTGAGTGTGATCCTTCATCTGCGGTTGCAACACATAGCTTAGCTGCTGTAAAACTGTTAGCGCTGCACCATGCCTTGTTTCTGTCATGCTGTATCCCTCAGGCTACGCCTTAAGTCTCTACCTGCATGTCTGTCACTCGCTGTTTCTCAGAGTATTATGTGTGTGCGTCATATCAGCCAGCCTGCTGCAATAACACAACAGTACTGCCAGCGTTAGAAAAGTGTGCATAGAGACAAAGAGGGGAGGGGAGGCTCCCGGGCTGGTGGAGACTGACCTTACTTCCCGAGTCCTTGGGTCCACACTCCCCTTTATCGTACCACCATTTGTTTTTCAGTTTGTCTAAGACTCCTGCTTCACTCAGTTTCAATACGGCAAGGTTTACAGGCGTTCTTCAAATCACGGGGGGCGGGGAAGGGTGGGGTGGGGAAAATAACATAAATAACATCATAGGACATGTTATTTTATGTTATTCAATCAGAAGAAGCCCAACAAGAGCAGCTCAGTACTCTTCACAAAGTGACGAAGCCGGGAAAGGGCCCCACTGACGCTACATGTCTCTTTGCTCGTCGGTGACCGGAGCTGTTGGCTGGGTCGGGTTTGATGGGAGATATTTCGGGGAGGGGGCAGAGCTAACAGACATATAAACGTGGGGCCCCCGGCTGCATCGCTTTCCAGGAACAGGCACATACTGCCGGGACCTTTCTTACAACAAGCACGGAGGCTAGTACTGTCGACCCAAAACTACTGGCCAGAAAACGTACTTTATGCTTCGCAGTAGACCCCCAATATGGGACTCATGTCATATTCTGAGATGCTTATTTTAAACAAGGTGCTCATGGTGCTAACTTTCAGGGACCCTTTCAACCGTTTTCCGATCAATGGCTACAGAAGCAGTACAGCGAATATTTCTGCTTCGACAGTACTCGCTCTCCTCTCCACATTGAACATTTAAGCAGCGTAACTGCGACGATCGACCCGGCAGATGCTCCTGTTACCAACAAAACACATTTCACTTTTACCCGCATCAAGGTCACATGGGCATAGCGACATAGCGGCTAACCTTCTCGCCACCGCCTCCGCTGCCACACTCTCCTTTGTCGTACCACCACTTGTTTTTCAATTTGTCCAACAGGCCTTGCTCATTGAGTTTTAACACTGCCAGGTTAACTGCACTTCTTGAAAACGATAAAACATATTTGGTGAGAGGGGGTGAGTATGCTGTCCAATTTGGGAGGGAAGGAAGAGAGGGGGAGAGGGGAAGGGAGGAGTAGCAGTAAGAGAGGGACAAGGGTGGAAAAGTGCATTAATGCTCTAAACGGTTACATCCCAGGACCCGAAAACACACTGAGCGCAAAGCTCTCCCTTTAAATGTGCTGTCTTTACTAAAATAACATTAATATCACGTACGCTTCCACTAGCGTTAACCTGCTAGACCGGCCAGCGCTTCTTTTCTAATTAAAAATCTAATATAAATCATGGAGATTTACAGTTAGCATTAGCTTATGCTAGCTAGCTACTGCTGATGAGCAGCCAACAAAATCCACACTCGTCGGCTGACGTTAGAAACAAAGACAGTTTTCAGCCAAATCGTGGAGTTTTTTTAGCGTTAGCGTTAGCCCACGCTGGCTAGCTGCAGCCATCAGCGCACAACGCCAGCTGGAAATGAAAAGCCTGCTTTTGTTTACCGTCATTTTCAAAAACCCTGAATTTATTTCTGACATGTTGATTGAAGAATGCATGCAGGGTTACAAACACAGGAGCACAATGCTTAATTGAATTTTGTTTTGTTTTGCGTGGAAATTGTTCGCTTTGTAACATTAAATATTGGCGTAAAATGTTGGCAATCATCACAGTCAGTCCCAAAATATCTGCATCAGCCGGCGCTTTGAGAAGCAGACTCCTCTAAATAATTTGGACCTGTTTTACACATGTATATAGTGTATGTATGTCAGCCAATTCAGAGCTCACAGGATTTCTGAGCATTAAGCTGTTCTGGAAAATCTTGATTGACTTGCATAAAACGACTATGAAAAGCTGTTTAAAATAAGTGTGTATTTGAATTTCATGGGTTCTTTTGAAGGCTGCTGTAGTGATGTCTGAAGATGCAGAGGGAGAGATTTGCCTCGGCGTGCATTTTGATCCTTTTAATTCATTTGCATCATTATGAAAAATAAAGACAGTCAGAAATGGAGATGGATCAGACACAAAGCGACGCAGCTAATATTCAGTCTCAGCTGTTTGAGGAGCCACGTGAAATAACAGCCTTGACCAACAGTGGTGCCTTCTCCTCGTGTTGCTGGTGTGTTTCCTCGCTGATATCCGGACAAGTGACTGACAGAAGATGATAATCCCCCAAATAACAAGATGGAGGCCTGGAGGAGGGGACTACCGTGATCTGTCAGGGACTCTTCCTGGTCAAAGCAGTGGCTGAAAACAACCAGTAGCTGCTCTACTTCAGGCTTCACGGGCAGAGGAATTTACAGAAAACGACTGACAGGGTTTGATGCGGCGGCTGTGAGGAGTTGGCTGCTTTGGAACGAATCACCTGTGGGCACCTCCTCTCAAACACCTTAACCTGTGGCTGCTGTTTTTGGTGCATTCTCTAGTTGCACGCGGTCAGATGGTCGAGTATCTGTTTACGCTGCAGAGCTGCTCCCAGCTTCTCTAAAAACACACTCTTCCTGGTAGTTTCTAACATGTCTTTGCTCTCGAACCTCAACAGGAATAAATGAAAGTGCAAGTAATCATGGAGCTGTTCTCCACTGGTGTGCAGACATGGACACGCACACAGCGGTGAAGTTTTGCCTTTAGTATATTCATCCGTTCCCTTCAGTGAGACCTCGCCGGCGGGCTTTGATCGATGAGCGTGTGGATTGAAAGTGCAACTCCCCACAGTAATGACACTGTATTCTGTGGCAGGTCTGTAAATTCCACTATGTGCAGGAGGCAGTGACAGAGCCTGGCAGAGTTACTCAGGGCTGAGCATTCAAATGGCTCCCAAAACACTATTTCAGTCATTTAGTTGAAAAGAAAGAGCGAGTCAACCGTGAAGGAAAGCTGAAGTAGCATTAGCGACATATCTCTACTAATTACACCTGTGTATAAAAATGCAAATGATCTAAATAAGACATTTTCAGATGAGCTGACTGCAGCCTGGAGCATGCCATCCCAAACAGCAAGCACGAGCACAAAGGTTTACCTGGCGTGGAGAGCTGCAAAGACAAAAAAGCAAATAACCACCCCTGCATCATCACCGTGACCCCCACGAGCATGCAACACACACAGATGTCAAAGCCACGACCTCTGCCCTAAAGCAAACACAGAAACGCCCCACCCACCCACACCGAGCAGTGGAGACAGATAGAGATAGAAAAGGCGGCACACCAGGGAAGGTGGAATACCATAACAACACGTGGAACATATTGTTACACTATTCCACCCACCTTAACTGTGAACCCTTGGGTGTAGCTACTCCGTAGCCTTTGGAGTCCAAGTTGCCTCCCACTTTCATTGTGTCGCACGGCTTGCGTTGCTCGGTGTATTCATTCATGGTGGACTCCAGCAGGAAGGCGTATTTCCCTTTGGACTTGCGGACCCGCGCCACGCCCTCGGCCGTGGTCTTGGTGAAGACCGTGGGCTCGGCCGACTTCATGTACCCCCACATCTTCTCGTAGACGGCGATTTTTGACCGCTGTGGGGTTTTAATGGAGGTTCAAGGGCAGATGTGGTGTGAGAGAAAGCAAATACATACAACAGACAACTCCAGGTAGAGAAAACATGGAGGATCAGTTCAAAAGAGGCCACTTCACCATGTTCTTATCGAGTGTACGCCGTGCAACGAAACTGTCTTTGTATGAACTACCTGTATGACTTTCCATGTTTATTGGGACACCTTGAAAATATTCCTCATGCTGGGTTCTTTAAGGGTCAGTTCACTAAAATTGCTGCACTGGGATCCAGCCATGCAGATCATTCTGGTTTTACTGGTCCTGGTTTTTCTGTCCTGACGTGTCTGAGGAGATGTTTTTGATGTGTTACATGGACCTTTGACAGCTGTGTCTCAGAAATTATATGCCAATAATTTACAACAGCAAATACATTCAGGGAGAAGTGTAATGACTAATTATCACTATTAACTCATGTGATACTTTATCCACTTGTACCAACAATATCTCAATGTCCCTGTCCCAAAAACTGAGGCTCTGTTTCCTCTAAAATGTATTTTACAAAACAAATTAGGATGAACTAATCTTCAGTTCTAGGATTCGGGGTAGTCTTGGAGACCCTCAGAGCCCCTTTGTGTTCCTGTGTGTGACGGCCTTTTCTCTGGTGTGTAAAAGATGTGAGGGCTGCTCGGGGTCCCCCACCTGTGAGAGTGGACCACTAACCCCAGTGACTCACCCTGAAGAACTCTTTGGTGGAGCCAGAGTCCAGAGTGCCGTAGGCGATGTCCGTCTGCTTGGCCAGATCCTCGGCGCTCTCGATGGGGGAAACCATCCTCTCCACGGTGAGGAAGGCAGCCAGGTTGGCCGTGTAGGACGAGATGATGATGAGAGTGAAGAACCACCACACTCCTCCCACGATTCGACCGGATAACGATCTTGGAGAGCAAAACGAGGGAGGTGGAAGAGAGAGGAAGAACGTCGCGGGGACAGTTTGGAAGGATTAGAAGGCAGAGGGAATGCAGAGGATGGACAAGATAAAAATAAGAGGAGCAGAAGGAGGGAATTGGCAGAAAATAGAGCCAGGAAAATGATTATTGGAGAGGTGTAGGAGGGGAAATAAGGGTGAGGAGGCGAGGAGGAAGAGGGATCAGTGGGGTAAGATAGAGAGACATAGAAAACAGTCAGTCAGTGTTGGAAAAGACAGCTAGAGTAGACAAACAGAGGGGATGAGATGTGACTGTAAAGCATGGAGAGACGAGCCACCAAAATGCTAATGTGCCACCACAAGGTGGAGCTCCGACAACACTCAAGCCTGCCGGAGCTGTATTTACCCCTCATTAGTGCAGATTGCCTCATGAAAAAACCCCACATGCTCGTGTTGACCAGCTCTGATAAAGAGAAGGTTGGCTACCTCTGGCCCCGTCCCCCCCCCGCCCCCCGCCTCCCCCTCTTTCTGTTTATTGGTGGGATGAAAAGAGCTGCAGGTCCCCCGGCCGGTGTGACGGCGGCACTGTTCTTTTCTTGTTTGTTCGCTCAGGGGAGACAGATAGCCCGCTGCTCAGGAGCAGCAGAAGGTCGTGAGGAGAATCTTAAAACATAAATGCTGCATTGAGGAGAACAAACAAGATCTCCCCTCGGTGCAAATCAAACAGCAGAGGATACAAAACCCTCCGGCCTCCTTGTCAGATGGAGAGAGAGAGAGAGATGGGGGTATGAGGAGGGGAGGAGAGAGACATCTGCAACAGTCAGGCTTTTCTTGGCTGGTGTTTCCACTGTGTCTTATTGCAGCCTGGCTGTTTTCCATTGTCCCCAGTATACAGCGGGTCCTGTGTTCTCAGTGCATGTGCATAAAAAGGGGTGATAGCATCCTCTTCCTCACCTGATTCACAGCCCAGTGCTGTGGCCCAACACTTGAAGGACCCGTGATTACCAGCATTGCTAAAGAACCCTTTGAAGAAACATTCAGGGTACTTTATTCTAACAAATATGAGGGTTCTGCCACAGAAGCGCCGGTCTGACCACAGAACGGGCGAGGAAACCTCCGTTTTCTCGCTCCGTACCGATGAAAGCGCCTGTAGCGGCTCAGGCGACTTCCAATAGAGAAGTGCTGCAGCAGAGCATGTCTCCTTCCACATACGCAGGAAGCTTTGCCCATGAAATAGACTTACTTGACGTATTAGCTCTGGATTTGAATACAAATGACTTCCCTCTCTTTTTCTCCCCACACTCCATTTTCCTTCTCCTTGAGACGATTGAGTGTTTCTGCGGCTTTTCAGCACAGAGACTTTAACTGTAAAATAATGAGTGAAGGGGCGGAGGGTGTGCGCGATAAGATGCGTGGATGACTTCTATCCTCTCTCGTCTCTCTGCTGCTTTATTTCTACTCTATTTCCTTTTCCAACCTGCCAAAATCCCCTCATTCCCTCTATCAGATCATCTGCATCTTTCTTGCTTCTTTCCACGCCAGCAGCAGTGGATTGTGGGAGTGTAATAATGGGACCAGAGGAGGAGTGTCTCTTCGCCTTCCCTCCACCCCTCTGTGCTGTGTGTTTGCTGGCTGATACCACTGACTTTGATCCACAGTGACACTCTGCTGTGTCTTGATGGGCCTGCAGTAAACAGAGGGAGGCTGGGGGGTGGGGGGTCGGGGCTTAGCGCTGTGAGTTTGGCTAATTTCCAGGCCACGTTAGCTCTTCCAGTGTTTTCATTATTCTCTGAACATGCTAACGGCACCTACATCATATACATTATGACGATAAAGGCTCGACTCACAGGGGTGTCCATCTTTAGACTTTTATTTAATCCACTGCTCATTAGACAATTCATTTGAGATAATCCTTTGACAGAGTTAAGAGTTAAGTCCAGGCTCTGAGGTTTCTGGCTGACATCAAATAGGTCGCCTGTATATATCTGCAATAATGTGTAGCCTCAGCCTGCCTCTGTTCAGCCTGTGGGAAGTGTTTTCAGTGTGTTGAATTGCTTTTTCTTCTTCTTTTATCACAAAGTTTTTCTGTAATCATTTAGTTCATTATCGAAGTTCAGGGGCCCATCATCTAAATATGTATAATACTTTACTGAATAGAAAATATGCACCATTATCTCCATTTTTACGTCTCCTCCATCTCTATAACAGCCAGCTTTTCACCCCACGTTGAGCGCGTCGTACGATAAACACTTTGAATTCTGTTCGAGTATAAAGATCCATAACCTTCCCGAGGTTCCTCATCCACAAATGCTGAGCATACTGAGCCGCCCGTAAGTGAAATATAAACTGAACAGTGCAAGTGTCGTCATATTGTTTCAGTCTATATTGTGCACCACAAACCAATCGCCATGTGTTGAACCTGAAGGCATCGGCCCCTGGAGGGTCGCCTGCTGTCTTTGGTTGTAATCCTGCTTTGCCTCATTTTCATGTGCTGTGCAGCCTTACGCACTGACTGCATGTGAAGGAGTGCATGTGCATCCAGCGACCTTTGGGCCACTAAAACTGTCCAAAAACTGAAATCTTGTCCATCAGAAAACCTCAAAAATTGAGTAGAACTGTTTGATGGCGCAGGAGTCGTTAAAGTCAGGGTTGTGTTTTTAGCTCTGAGGGCTGTGATGACCGTTAAATCGTTCACATCTCTAGTAATACAAGTTCCTCACCGAGCGTGGTCAGTGCACGTGTGTTTGTGCAATATAAAGCTCAGCAAAAGAAACCTAAAGTTGGATTTTGTGAACGTTGTTGGAAACGTTGGGGAGAACTTGACTCTAATGATGAATGAGCTCAGTTTTCCCACGAGTGGAGGAAGCAAGAAAAGCAGATGGGGGAAGTATTAGAAGAAATAAAGTGGAAACAAAACAGAAATTGGCTCCAGTGTTTCGTCGCTGCGGTCCAGGAAGCCTCAGGGTATAAAGAAGACTAAATGTTAAAAAAATAGAATAAAAAAAGAGAGAGAGAGAATAATTTCAGCAATTATGCAGCAATTAGTCAGCACTTTTCCCCCCACTGCTTAACTCACTTAAATGAAATTGTATTTATTGAACAGGATAGAAGAGATGTGAAGAGGCTGGCATGGTCTGCATGTTGGCTGGGTGGCATTTCTGCACTCCTCTGCAGCAGTTTCTGTAATTTATGTCCACATGTAAATGAGCTGAAGCAAAGATAGAACGGTTATTATCCTGTATGAGAAAGAGTCCGAGCCAGAAACACGCAGCTTATCAATGTCATCTATTAAGTGACCACAAAAAGGAAAAACTCATATTGTGAACATTATTTGAAATGTTGTATTTTTATGTTTCCAGATATGCTAAACATGGCTGGATGAATTATGGGGAAAACATGGAAAAATGATGCACAAGACATCTAGAGCATTTGATGCGACTGTGCAGACACAGAAACAGTGTGTTGGGTGTAAATTCTTCACACAGTGTGTGCATCACATAGCTTCAAAGAATTCTGGAACAAGCAGCATATAGAACATACTGTATATGATGCTGTCACACAGTGTGGAATAATGTTCATTTTCTCAGTCTGAAGCCAATAAAAGGGACATTTAATGTGAAAATAATGCTGAGTAAGTGGAGGGAAAATCTCATCTCAGGGTTAAAACACAATATGGTTCACATTAATATCAGTGACCAATCAGAAACTGTCTGCCGTCATGTGACGCGACGAAGCGAACTTTAATGCTGCGCTTGTTTCTCTAATGTCCTCTGATGTGAGAGAAACGCTGAAATAAAAAGCTGCTGTCGGAGACGAGTGGAGGCAGCTTTTCCTCAGGATTTAAGGACTGTTCGTGGGACAGATAGAGAGAAATGGGGCAGCGACATGAAGCGGAGGAGGTGATGAAGTGAAAGAGGTGGAGAGGGAGGTGACCTTGAGCAGAGCCTAAATAAATGAGGAGGTGCTAGTACGCTCCCAGGGTGATACCTGGGGCGAGGCCACACAGTTTGACTTATTCATAGCAGCCACACTGTCACTCCAGATCCCTCTCTCCACGTCCTGTCCTCAGCTCCACCTCAGCCGCTGCTCTGAAATAAGACTTTACAATCTGTGTGTTACTGTAAATTCTCAAATAAAAGCCTGGTCTCAAATAACAACCAGCATGCTGCAGCTGGGTGCAAATCACAGGCTGCTGTGGAGCCAGCTGTGCGCTAGTAGCTCACATGGTAAATTCAGTGTAATGCACATTTCTTCAACGATACAACAGCAGGCCTGTAATATTGCTGCTCTTATTAACAGAAATGTTCATTTCTTTCACATATTATTCCAAATTGCTTCTTCTTTTCAGCTCTTTAGATCATTGTTAAACTACAGACAGCAAAACTCAGCTCTTCCTGTGGATTTTTCACATTAAAAGCCTGGTTGAAAATGGGGGCAGATTATGCCCTTTGAGCTACTGGAAAAGATTTTATTTTGAAATTTAGGAGGTGTTGAGTTTTGTCAGTGGTAATTAAAAAAAAAAAAACTGCCGTCCCGAAGTTAATTAAAATGGGAGCAGATCAGAAACACTATTAAGATCAAAGGCTAAAGGATGCCTCGAGTATAAGTCTGTTTCAAATAAAGGCATCTGTGTGAAATAAATAAAGGCCCCGGGCCACTATTTGAGACTTTACAAACCCAAACGTTTCATGATCCTTCGCTCTGACATCTGCTTGCTCATATGGCAGCACTGGCTGCTGAGAGGGCCTACAGGGTGGTGATATACCATCCACGGTAATCCAGGCTCTGAGGAACCCATCGTTTATGATCGTAGTAGTTTATATCACAATATAATGCAGATGTTTATTAATTTGTTAACAATGTGTCAACAATGACAACTCTGCCCGTGAGCATCGGTAAGTCTAAACAGATGATAAATGACAATACAGTAAAACAGTTGTGATAATAAAAAATATTTTCTGTCTTCACAGGAGAAGTTATTGTTGTCAAATACTGTATTCTAATAAACACTTAAAAAGTCCTTATATCTGCTTACAACTCCAGCATTTATTACATGTTTATATGCTGCTTCTAAATGCTAAATAGAGGGAGTTAAAGTGTGTAAATCAAGTTTATTATTAGGGGCCGTGACACAGTGTGCTTCTGTTTACTTCTTTAATGTGACTTAGTTTCATGAACGAAACTTTCAGCAGTTCAGAGTGAACACAGATATGGTGTTAAGACCCTCGGGATGCGTCCAGAGATAAAATGAGATGATTTCTACAGCAGGAAATGAGAAAAGTAAAAGTCTCTTACTGAACATTGTGTATTTTTCAAACTTTTCTTTCCTCTTTTTTTGTGAAATTCTGTTTAAGTTTATCTCCTAAGGCCACTAAAAATGGTTCAAATGAGCATCACAAGCAAAAAAAAAGGTTGAACTGAGGCTACACAAACAAGAAATGTTTGTGTTTGATGGAAGCTACATACTTAGCAATTGTTAACACAATCTAAAAGCAGGAAACACTAAATTGGCTCTTGACTTTGAAGCTGCAGACCGCAATTGTACATACAGATGCAATCAGAGCCTCGAGCAACGGCAATAATATGAAAGAGTGCTGCAACAAATCAACCGAGTGTAACGAAGGACAAGCACTGCTGACACAAGCAGCGAGCGACGCGGCAGAGCAGCAGCGTGTCAGCTGGATAACAAAGCTAATTGGCATTGAATTAATAGAATAATGAGAATCTTGCAGATAGACCTCTTGAAAGTCATTCCTCCTTTTCAAGCGCAGCTTTTGTTGGCCTAAACCCACGGCTCAAATTAAAAGTTACGCTTCATCTGTCGCCATCAGGAAATTTGCCATCAGTGTGCGCTCACTCTGAGCTAATCAGGATTAATCAAGCCAATCGCTGCATTCTCATTAGCTCGCCAGAGATGTGGCGACTGTGACTCAGCAGAAGAGACAAACATAATCCATCTGAGGCAATGAGACGGAGGTGACTGACAACACCTGGAACGGCCATGACCAATCACAGCGTCACGGCGCCGCAGACGGCCGCCTTGATATTTGAATTGATATTTTCTGACTGGCGGTTCAGTGAAGTGACATCCTGCCGTCTCAGGAGAAAACACCAGAATAACTTCTATCCATCTGGGACATGTAGTCAATTAAAAAGACTATCATGTCACCGTTTCATTTAAGCTCCCCTCTTCTCCCGCTTCCACGGAGACATCACCAATGGAGACCAGGATATTAATCACTGCATTAATTATTATGGGCTGCCTTGAGGGAGCAGAAGGGGGTATTAACCCTTATTAAGAGAGAGGGAGGGGGGAGGAAGACGTCCTGTGCTCCCTCAGCACTGCTCCTCCTGTTGGAGCTGCGTCATGAGCCAAAAACACCACCAAGAAAAGCAGAATGACACAAAGGAGACACAACGAGGCAACGTAAAAGTAAAACCTGTACTGAGATCCACACAAACTAAACAAAGCCAGTGTGAGACATTAGGTTTATTTTCATGGATAAAATTTCTGAAATTACTAAAATATGTCATTTTAGTGTACAGAGTTGAGTTTTAATCAGCGCTTGGAGAGGAACTTGAACTACTTCATATATTTTTTGGTAGTTATTGGATCATGTTTTATTAGCTCTTCACATATTTTGTGTGTAAAATCTTAATTAGAAAAGCAACTCATGTAAAGCCTTTAGCTAATAAATAAATGTAGTGCTGTAAAAGGACAGTATTCGCCACTGAAGTGGAAGTATAAAGTAGTATTCAAGCAAAGTGCCTCAAAACTAGAGCTCTTGAGTGAGTGTAGTTACTTTCCACCCTGACTGTCTTCAGCTGTTTAGCCCTCTGCAGAAGCTTATAGATCTAATTTGTGATCATTTCTGTGATCGTCTGTTGAAAAGTGACGTCTGACTCACGGCCCTCGCCTCCATCAGTCAGCTGGACGTCGTCTGCCCACGCAGCGGTCGAGCTACATCCACCAAAAGCGACAAGCGTGAGACAGACGGAGCTCTGCAGGCTGCTGGACGTCCACTCATGTGTTCACCTTTATCTTAACAGCATCACACGTCCAATACGCAGCATGTTTGAAGAGTTACCGGTCACTTCACCAAACTTGATGCGCGCTTATGCATTAAATGTTTCCGCAACGTTTGCATATTTGTAAAAAAGAAATCTGAACTTTTATAGTGAAGCCTCACAGGAACGACATCAGTACTTTGTTGATTAGCAGATAATGCAGCTCTGTCAGCTTTTTCTACTCCGATGGGTTTGTTAGCTGGTGGCTAATAGACTGTAGTTCTGCTATTTTGCTTTATTTAGTGTCTTTTTTGGAAAATAAGATTGTTTTACTAACTGCCTGCTGACTTGCTTTGACTGGATTATCTTCCAGTGAAAAGGCTCAGAGTCCACTTCATGGTGTCACCTTGCTAGCTTGTTTGATGCTGCAGTGGATTCTTTTCCTCCCAGTGAATCTACGCAAGACAGCAAACTTGTTTTTTAATGTAGCTCGTAAAAGCGATTTAAGATCATTTTTAAAAAGTCTTGATAATTTTGTGAGTGACGCAGACCCACAATGGACGTCAATTAAGCAAAAATGCACCCCTGCTCATGAACAGCTGGAACGCTCATATGAGCCAGTCAGAATAAAAACCTGCTCCTATGAGCCGACCCTGGAGGTCTTATGTGATCGTTTCTTGGTGGACGGACACGAAGCCTCCCAGAAGTTTCAGGCTGAGCTGCGTTCAGGCGGAGTTTCCGCCGTGCGGCCGGCTCGCGGCTGCGACACATGAGCGAGCGCCGCTGCCCTCACCCCAAATTCGTCCCATTCACCTCTGGCCACGTCACTCCCTCCACGCCGTCTAATCTCCCCTGTGTGAAGGGATTTGCATGTTGCCCTGTCAGGCTAAACTGGAGTGGAAGCGCTCCTGAGCTCCGGGGCTCTGTGCTGATGGATTGGGAGAGGCCCGTGGGATTAGCGGTGACAGGTGGAATGCAGCGGGGACCACAGCCAGAGACAGAGAGGGCTGAAATGTAGACTTTTCATTCTGATGCCGACATTGTCGAGCGGCTCTTAAGTCCTTATCTGCTGAACACAGGCAGAGATGTGGCGGGCAGGGGTGGGGATGGTGGTGGGTGGGGGTGGTCTGCACACATGTGGACAAAGCAAGTGCACTCCTTAAATGAGTGGCCTCACAGCCCGCTATAGTCTCCTCTATAGGTTGCTTACGTGAGGCCGGCTATAATTGCGAAGGTGCTCTAATGTACCTCGGGATCCTCCATCTTGTGTGTTTCTCTGTTCTCCTCTGGTGTGGGGGAGGCTGAAAGATACAGGCTGGTTTGGTCCTCCTTTCATCTCCTAAAATCTTACCAACTCTATTACAGCACAAGATCCATAAGGGCTTAAAGCAGATAAAGGAAGTGTTATATGAACGACTTAAAATAACTATAAGAGCCATTTGAGCAGCATCTTAAAATAACCCAAACAGTTCATCTGCTGGAACTTTAAGCTTGACAAAGCCATTCAAACAGATAAGAGAGGCTTTACAGGAAATGAGAAACTCTTAAGAATCACAGGCTTTACCAGTCTATAGGATTCGCCATAACAGTAGATGTCAGCAGAGAGAATGCCGGTGTGTGATGACGGACAGGAAGCCTGATCTTTGATTGAACACAAAGACGACCAGCCCTTACAGGCTGAGAGGAAGCCCCTGTTTCTCCACCCTTACGCCAAAGTACGCCATGCTTACTGGACACCAGTCTGCTGGTCTGAAGCTGGAGGGATGCCGAGTTTGAGCCTCGTAATTTGGACAAAGGGAAGAGAAGTCGCAGACACGGTGAAAGACAACACCTGGACAGTGTGTTCTCAGCGAATCACACCATGGAGCAGACAGCGGGGCCACGCAGCCACGGCCGCCAACGTCACCGGAGCTGGAACGCACCGTCACGAGGCGAAGCCACAACTGCTGACTGACACACACCGATACAACCTAACTCCCTTACAAGCAGACAACAGAGTGTATGCAAGTCAGACAGTGAGGAACAATATGACTGGAGGAGAGAAAGAGAGAGACAAGAAATCAATACCAGCAGAGACTCGCTGTCTCTTTCTCTCGCTCACAAACACGCCACAAATACAGGAAACAAGCGTGATGCCGGTGTGCGCGTCCAGGTGGACACACAGCGTGAGCAGCACACACTGCAGAGCGACACGAGACAGACACACACTTCTTCACACTTCACACGTCTATGTTAGCGTCTGCATGCAGGTTTCCCCTGATACGCAGCAGGTTATGTGCACTAACTTACCTAAACACTACAAATAGGCTAAAATAAGCTGACGTACATATTGTCATCAGCGGCACATGAAAACCTCATATTTCCAAAAATATCAATAAATGAGAAACCTAGAAAATAGTTTTTAGTGTAGTTTGTTCCATTTAAAGGAATTGTTGGAAATTTTTTTTATGAGAGTGAGATCAGTCTCATGTTTGTGGGGTAAGTAAAGAGCCAGAGCTGGGATGTGTTTAGCTTAGCTTAGCATAAAGACTCTGGTGCTAACAGACTTTTCCTCTAGCGCCACCACGAGGTTCTCATTTATGGTTTGGAGTTAGACATCTTGACAACGGCTGAATGTACTGCATGAGATTTGGTACATCATTCCTATCAGGCTCAGCTGTGCTTTAATAAGCTAATGTTAGCATGCTAACATGCTACACTACGATGGTGATACTGGTAAACACCGTACCTATTAAACAACATGTTAGCATTTAGCTCAAACCACGTCTCAGGTTAATTATTGAGCTTTAGAGGAGTTGGTAGGCATTTATTTGAACTTTGCACTGAGACAGGCTAGCTGTTTCAACCTGCTCTCAGTCTGTATGCTAAGCTACGCTAACAGTGCACAGCTGGCAGCTCTGCAGTCAATCTGTCCATCTCACTCTGAGAAAGAAAACAAGCTTGAACTTTTCCTTCATCTTCAGCATCGTATCATCTTCTTCACCAACACAGAATCACATAATTCAAGTGACGTAAACAGTTTTGTCTAAATTATTACTAATTATGAGGTTTTCATGTCATTAAAGTAACACACTGAGCAAAGTAAGTCACATAACATTGTCCTCCCACAGATCAACCTATTAGGTGGCTACAGTGGAAACATATCATATATAAATTATGATTCCAGGTGGATTGTTGTTGAAGGCCAACAATGATCCACTTTAAAGTCAATAAGAAGATTTTTCAAGTCTTTTTCCAGTGTTTTCATGCTTTTTGATGGAAGTTTCATCTTAAATGTGAACATCAAGCTGAGGACACACTGCACACCTGTTAGGAGTGGAACGTTTTAATAATCACACTCAGTAACTATCAGTTGCAGACACTGATTTCATTAGTTTTCCTTATTTTTCACTGTCACAGGCTCGTCACAGCTCAGTTTCAGTTTGTGTCAATCGAACTTGTCTGAAATAATGACGATGGCCTGAAGTGGGCCGGCAAACGAGGGACTTAAGCCCTCGTCCAGACAAACTGGGACACAATCCAATGGGACGTGATGGCACATCGTGATTATAATTGGCCTAAAAGTCATGAAATGTGTCTCCAGCCTGAGGACAGAAAGGCTAATAAAAAAACAGTCGTGCTTTTCGGACATGAAATTCTGTGACTGTTAAACAAAAGTGCGTCTTACCTGGGGGAGATGTCACAGCCCTGCTGCATGAAGGCTCCCAGGGAGAACCAGAGCGAGTTGAAGATACCGAATTCATTGGGGGGCTGGTCGCTTGGCGGACCGTCGGTGCCCTCCTCGGGCTCCTCGGTGTGCCATTCGTACGGGCTGAAGCGGCTGACCAGGAAGAGCACCACGCTCACGCCGATATAGGCGAACACGATGCACATCCAGATCTCGTAGGCCAACGGGTCCAGGAAGGAGAACACCCCCGGTTTGGATTTTTGGGGCTTCTTGATCATGATGGAAATGCCCAACGACATGAAGGGCTTGGAGAAGTCGATCACCTCCTCCCGGACCAGCGTGATTGTCAAAGGGGCCACAGCGATTTCCGCTTTCTGTGGGGATTCGGATGGAGGGGAATTTGATTAGCCATCTGAATGAGCGCCTGAGAGAGCAACTCCGAGTCCAGACGATGACAGAAAAACAAATGCAAATGATGGATCATCGCTCTGAGCTGGGCCATGCAATGATCAAACATCGCTTAGACACAGATATGACACGGCGACGGCTGATAGCCACCCAGCCATCGTAAACAAAACAACAACAATTACCCCTTTTCTTTTCTCCTCAGCTCATGTCACTGTATCTGAATTTCTCCCTCGACTGAGCAAATCTCAAAGCAATCAAGTTTAGATGGCGGCTGAATACGTCTCAGAGCGATCGAGTTAAGACAGAGAGAGAGAGAAAAGAAATGGCAAAAGAAATTCCGAGGCCCTCTGCGAAGCCGAGAGGCTTAGCCGAAACTCCGGGAGAATCAGCACGGAGGATAAAATAATGTGTCAGAGAAATATGCTTACAGCACAGGAAGGCAAAAATGGGATAGAGCCACCTCTGAGGTCTGCAGCTGTGGAAAAGTGCACAGTGGCTTGCTGAAAATCCACAAACCAGATTACAGTTAGTGACTTAGCAACACTCGTGACCTTGTCTGCTCGGCTCGGGAGCAAAAGGGCTTAATATCAGCAAGAATTTAAAGTTTCACCACGACCATCAGACACTTAAGGAGGTCGGAAAAGGAGAAAACAGGAACGAGGGAGAGAAAATGAAAGCGATTTAATTTCTTTCATCCTCAGCAAAATGCGCTAAGATGACAGCCTCGGGGCGTTTAGCGTGCGCTAAAAACATGGCAGGTTAGAAGGAGGCCGGGCTTTTTGTGCTGGCATTGGTGGGCTTTTGAGGGAGAACCGGGAGAAACGACTGGTCTCCCAGCAAAGTCAGACGGGAAAGTGCTGACAGCCTCCGTGTCCTCAGATGTTCCCATGAACGCTGTAGAAAAAGCTGCCAGCTTCCCTCCAGTCACACACTCTGCAGAGCAGCACCGGCGACACACACCGGTGCACAGCATACACTCAAACACAAACTCACACACATGCAGGTATTACTATATTTGTGAGGTCTTTCTGTCTGCACTGCTCATTCCCTCCCTCCTGGTTCCGACTTGGGTGTTTATCCCAAATCTTGTTCTTATTTCTAATCTTAAATCCTTCACAGTTTTAACCAAAAATAACCTTGAATCTGTAATGTGGAATATGTTTATGTTTATTTTGCTTTTAACAATTACTGCAAAACCCTTTCAGGCTCGTGCACTGGATCCCTGGACTAAATCCTGCACGCTGTTAAGAACTTCATTTTGCAGTTTTTGTGGCCCTTAAACCTTCATCAGGCAGAATGTATTCAGGCCAGCAGCAGCAGTTCCACATGCATACACGCATGTTTGAATGACCAAAGCCCATGAAAAAACACCACTTTTAGCACCAGGCTGCATTTATGGCAAACCTACATTCACCATCTTGACTGCACAACTCATATCTGAAGCTAATAAGAGCATCTGAGAGGCAGATGAATGGAGGTGATCAAAAAGCACGATATGTGGTCTGAGACTGAGAGCGTTAAAGCCAAAACCTGACAGCTGCACTTCCTGTCAGGGGGTTTATCTTGGAGCGATGTTGCCCGTCATGTTTTCCTCTCACAGCTTTTGGACCGGACGTGTTTCTGCTTGTTAAAGCGATGCAAATAGCTGCGAACACAGCAGCACTTTTTATTCCTGTGCTTTTGACCAACCTGGTTAGTCTTTACACCAGAAGCGCAGCGTACTGCTTGATCAGTCCTGACACATCCTGAACTGTGGCTCTCCTCGCGCTCGCTGCAGTCGACTTCACAGTGAATCACTGCAGCACCACAGAGGAGCAGGCGAGAAAAATGCCACTTTGTGAAAATGCCACGGAGCTCATCGCAGAAAAAGGAGTAAAAAACTGTGCTTCCTCTTTTTGTCTGCAGCTGCTCATGTAAAATATTTTTGGTTTGTTAATCAAACCTCTAATTTCACCTTAACTGAACCCAAATCCAGTTTCAGTTCAGGCTAAGCGACAAAGCTTTGAGGGGTTTTCTTCGTGTTTCTGTCCTTGCGAGGCTGTTTTTGTCCTTGAAAACATTCTTCCATGAAATCCCAACATCCTCCCAAACCACAGGCCTGCGTCCACTTTGATCCCACAGCAAGGTCAGCATCAGAGAGACGCCTCAGCCCCACATCAAATCATCACCTCAGAGATTCCTTAACAAGCTCCACACCTCTGCTTTTCCTCTTTAACCCCTCCAAAGCTCGGCTCTAACGCCCCGCTAATTCCCCTCTTCCTGCTAGAATTAATACCGCCAGAGACCGCGAGCCTGTTTACAACTTCATTTCAGAAGGGTTTAATTATCCACACAGCAGCCAAAACACAGGAGCTGCGATTCAGACAGAGATTAAGTCAAACTCTGCAGATAAAGAAACACAGTTTGTACAGAGACTTATTGTCCTCTTGCACCTTCCGTAAAGGCTAAATTCTACACGTAACAGGAAACAGGAGTGTTTTATACATTACAGAAACTTTTTAACAAAGCTAACTTATAGAATAGTGGACCATTTACCTCACTACTGTCAAACCTACTGCACAGAGGTTTCACAATAAAAGTCTTGCAGCAGGTTAATATAGCTCACATGTTTCTTCATGATTTTCACCCGGCCTTTATTTATTAGCGCTGCTGCTTCAGTGCCGTCCTTGATTTGAGAATTTATGGTGAGTTGTCTCCATGTAGGAATTTGATCATTTTAACAGGGACAGATTCATAGAGTCAATATTTTTCTGACTTTATTGTGATTATCACAAGGTCATCAGGATGCGAGATGAAGAACAAATTGTTCTATTTGATATATCTTCTCTCAGCTGGATGAATGAAGTTGAGTCTGATGACTAATTTCTGGCCATTTTCAGCTTTAAGAAAGCTGAAAAACACTTCTTCTGTCACAGGCTGCCGTGCAAATTAATTGTAAGTACTAACAGATTAGAAGAAGACACAGTATTGTCTCTAATTATCATCATGAATCTTACTGACAGCATCGAATTAGAGTCTGAATGAGATGAGTCAGCTCCGACGAAAAGCTCATTTCTGTCCAAAACAGTGCTTTAAGGAGCAGGAAGACGAACCACTTCCTGTCATCCAAAGAAAACAGTTCTTACCCCGTACACCAGCTCCCCGACCATGCCGTTCCAGATCTTCGTCTCCGGGTCTCTGGCGCCGTACTTTCCGTCGGGAACGATGGAGATTTTGTACTTGATGCCGATGTGTTTGGCGATCTCCGAGGCCAGGTCCACGCAGTAACCCTCGTACTGGTCGTTGCCCTCGTACATCTCCCAGTTCTTCTTAAGCATCACATAGGGACCCTCCTACACAAGGGACCATAACCAGTGAACCAAACCGTGAGACGGACAGACACAGAGACACGACGGCTCGACACCAACAGACAGGAAGACAAACAGGAAGTGTAGCTCATTAATACCAACCAGGGCTCAGGGTAAGGAGTGTTCCACCACTAGGAGTGCTATGGAGCAATGTTTTGATGAGCGGGCCCTGAAGTGTTTGTATCTCATGCGCGAGCATGCAGGTGATGAAGCAGTAAACAATCTCGCTGATGGCTTCATGCTCATCGATAGACACTTGGTGAGAAAGACTGCAAACTACGAAACACGGACGCAAACAACGGACAGTCGGCTTGAAATGTTTCAGAAGACAGGAAATACATTTTTATTTGGCCTCAAGGATACACACAGTATGTCTAGGTGAGAAACAATGTGAACAGAAATTTGTTGGTTTACAAGAAAACTCCACAGAAAACATTTGATTTGTCGTAAAGCTGTTAAAATATTAAACACTGGCACATCTCCACCCAAATCCAGTTCACGCTGCACCGTCAACATTCAGAGTCATTCAAACCGGATCTGAATTCATTTGAGCTTCATAATGTAAAATCAGTTCTCTTAAAAACTTCACCTCTCTCTGTTAGCGGCCCACATGACAGAGTTTTAAGCTCAGTGATTGGACGTTGGACTGAGACGCACTTTGGACTCATAGTTTATGTTTCTTATGTTTCTATGTACACAAACCAGAAATCAGATATTTTCTGAATCAGGAGAATTTCAGCTTTAAATGTAAAGACTTTAAACCACCTTCATCCCAACTTCTGGCTTTTTCTGAAGCTAATTTCATGTAGAGAAATGGATGCATGTGTAATCATGATGACAGCCTCGTGCTGTACGTACGCGGCACAGAGTTTAGGCAGGAAGGAAAAACCATCAAAGCGTTACTGTGGAAGCATGAAAGGGAGGAAAGTATGACTAAGCAGAAACGGAGGGAGACATAAAGCTGATGGGAGGTGAGGACTGAATGACTTTAAACCTAAAACAAGCCCGACTCGACGTGAACACTTAAGGGAATCGTGAAGCTTCCTCCGTCTGAGCGGCGGCGGGCTGCAGGTCATTGGATTCGCCATCTAAACGTAAACCTCGTATGATTTCTGCGCTCGTATGTCCAAACTAATTAGCCGTGTCACGGGCGACGGCGTTTTGCATATTGAGAGCGGAGCGGTCTCTTCCTGTGATGTGTTTTCCTGACATTGCCGCGGGCCAAAGAAAGGTAAAGAGTCCTCAGCGGGGAGAGGAAGCGAGCGGTCGGCTGAGCCCGCGGCACAGCACAGTGTTAATGTACAGAATAATGATGCCAAGATTTAGTGGTTTCATGTCAAAATAAGGTGTCCACAACCTGAAATATATGTTTCACAGCTAAATTCTCTAAAGACAACTCAACATAAATGAGGTCTATAGTTAGATTTTGACGTTTTGACACACGTCTATAAAACAGATTAGAACTACCTGAAGACGCTTCTTGTTTCAGATTATAATCTGCTTCAGGGGGCACATGAGCAAACAAATGTGCAAGTTTTTAATTTATTTAAATTGCCACACAGTAAAACTGGGGCCTCTGGGGCCCCTGAGGGTCTGAAGGCCGCCTGTTTTTTTCTTTTGTTCATCTTTTACATCAAAGTTTTCTTTCAAGCTCTAATCTGTTTTCGTGAAATCAAACCCCTGTTTTTGATGTCGACACATTTACATTTTGTAATTGCTGTAGTCCTTGTGGCGGAGTCCGCCACCCTGGATTCAGATTTCTTACATAACCACAAGACATCCACAGCATTACTGTTCATAATTTTATTCATTTAATTCATTTATCAGCCTCACTGTTTATCAGAGCGGTATTATTCCCTACTTCCTCTGTGTCACATTAAAAGCATTTAAATACGACTGTAGCAAAGCATGGGGCTTTTATTGTGAAGGAGTCACAGGAAACGTGATGTGTTTGTCGTCACAGTTAGCTCTGACAGAAACTATTCAGCTAAACATGGTTGATGAGGCATTTTTTGAACGACGGATCCATTTTAAGTCCGTTGGCTTCCGACAGGCTTCTGGGAGTTGTAGTTTTAAACCTCACTCGATCACACTCACCAGATCAACCAGGACTGAAACATGAACGGCTCCAACTTCAAAAAATTGACATTGTGATACTCCTTTAATGAATCTCGACCGTTTTAATGACAAAGCCTTAATTTACGAGCTGATGTCTGCAGATGTTTTGGATGTGTATCAGAGGGACAGCAGCTAATCCCAGTGATTTATGATGGCGGCGGCGGCCAGAGGAGCAGAGGGAGCGCTGCAGATAAAGGATGCAGTCAGTGCTTCTGGCGTGAGAAGAGAGCAGCGTTTCAGAGGTCTTCACAGCAAAGGCCAGCATGGCTGACAGACTGGTCAATAATCCCAAACACACTGCTTCACTCGCCGCCTAATGAGACTAATTAACATGCCGTTAAAGGCGCGCACACACACACACACACGCACATCAGAACTGTTGGGCTGCCTAAATCTGCCTGTTTGCTTTGGTGTGTTTTGTGTCAAATAAACAATCTGCTGCACATTCTGTCTGAATGTGACCGACAATAAGCAGCGACGACGGTTCATTTTGTGAAATAACTCAAAAACAAAAACGCCGTTTTATGCAGCAAACACTCGTTTCTGGTCACCAGCAGCCACTCGAGGCGCTAATCACATTTTTATTTGATTAAATGTGGTTGTGTGACATTGAAGAGAGGCAGATATTAACAAATGTCCGCTGTCCTCTCCCACATGAAGTGCTCACGACATCACGGCCTTGTGGTATTGTTAAAGCCGAGCCTCGAGCTCCTCAGCCTGCAGACCGGCAGTCTGCCTGCTGCTCACAGCAATAAAAGACTGGAAAGCAGGAAGACTTCAAATTAAACTACAAAACTACTTTTGTGTCGTTTTTAATACAATTTTTGCCAGATACGTTTTAAACATTCATTTTCCCACAAACACACATTGAGCCTGATCTAAGAACATTTTCAGTTTCTTACCCTAAACCTCTCTTACTTTTTCATCAGGGTAACTCAAACCAGAGTTGGATTTAGAAAATCATCTTAATTGCTCATTTTAATCTGATGAACGAATGCACCAGATTTGAATTTTCATTCATAAAAATGCTACGAAAGAGTGAGAAGAAGCATGAAGGAGCATGAGGTCGAGCTGATCAGCACGCTGATGTCTGCGTATTAAATTATAAAGCACTCAAACTGACTCCATGCAGATAAAACACAAACAAAAAACAAGCCCTGATTTGATTTTAGTGACACTTAAACTGCAGTTTCATCCAGATTACGAAAACAGCGACAGCAGGATCGACACCTCCGTCCCTCCAGCTGATCCATGCTGTGCCAGGTTTAAGTGAAACATCTGGGACACGCCGCCTACCTGAGCAGCACCTGAGCTTCGTGTAACCTCTTGAGTTTCCAAAGACAAATATTAGTTGCACGCACTATAACTGAAACCCGCCAGACGGAAGAAGACGGTGATGTGGGCGCAGCCTCATGAAATAGATTTCAGGGCTCTGAAACACAGTCTTATCTTCAGCCCCAGTCAACACATCAGTATGTAGCTGACCGTAATGTTTGAGATAAAATCCAGTTCAATGCAGCTATCGGACTTCTAGCCCCCCCATCGAAAAGCTGCAGGAAGCGTCTGTGTGCTGCTCTTTAGCTGTTAGCTGTTGTCAGATTGATGAGAAAAGCTTAAAATATAACTAAAATATAGCCTCAGGTTTCAGGTTAAAGTCTCAAATTTGGTAGTTCAGGGGTTCAGTGGGGACCAGGTTTGGGTCTCGGTTTCAGGCCCGTGCAGAACCGCAGTGTGTCGTCACACGAAAACCAGGACGTCGAGCAGAACTGAGGATACGACTCTCAGCTAATCAGAGCGACACCGAACAGATCGATCAGGCCGAGGCTACGTCCTGGATTCTCTGAGCTCACGTTCGTCGTTGCCACTTCTTCTGCTTGTTTTTATTTTATAGCACAAAAGCTTCACAAAGTGCTTTAAAGTTCAAGTTAAAGAAGCCATGAAGGTATTTTTGACGGTCTGCAGTGGGAAAAAGTGACTGTTTGCCTTTAAATCTATGGTCAGGTGACGAAACTAATGCTGATTTCATCGCCGAGCGTACAGGACAAAGACAGGTCCAAACACTGAAACCAGAGGGCAACTAAAACCAGTGTCTGATGACAAACTGGAACATGGCGGCAGCCCTGACATAATAAGACAACGAGACACTTCATTAAGTTTGTGCTAACCGAACATCACTCTCACGAACATTAAAAGCGGAGTGAAAGGCAGCCGTCACAATGTAACTTTAATATCATGCTGCATAAAAGCGTGATGGATATGAACTGGGATGATTATGAGAGCATTAGTCTTTCTAAGCTGTTTCAAAGCTGCAGGAAGCCCTCAGAGTGTGTAATGTACCGTACGCAGAGCAGGTAGTCAGAGAGGCGACAGAGTCACAGCAAACAGGAAGTCAGTCAGACATAACGTGTATTCACATTCTGCTGGCGCCTCATTTCAGAGCTCAGGGTCCAAAGATCTTTGCAAAAATTACAGATTCAAACCAGGATGAGACTCAAGCTGTGATTGGCCACACAAACACACCGGGCATGACAATGTATGAGTCCAACACACACAAACAGGTGTAGTGGGAGCTTGTTTATGCTGGTAAACAGACACTGTGCTGTCAGGAGCTGGAGACCATTTTAGCCCCAGCGTCCGTCCGTCGTCCACGAGGACTGTCCTTAACAGAGACAGCGTCTTTTTCCCTCCATTTGCATTTCATTTTCCTCTCGAGGGGCTCCATTACGGCTCTGAGTGGCTCCATTTCTTGCTGTTTTCTGAACGGGGCGTCCATTAACGCAGGCGCCGCGTCCCTCCTCTCGAGTCTTTCGGCTTCGTTTTGGCTCGGGTTGTTGTGTCCGTCACTCTGCCATTAAGGGCTTTCATATCCTGCTTGCGTCCAACTGGGGCTCAGTTTCTTAAAATGGGGTTCCGCATCAGGGGCTGAAAAGAGGGAGGATTGTGCTGAGCTGAGACTCTCCATTCCACCTCCTTCCCTCCTCCACCCAGCTGCTACATGTACCTCAACATCTGGCTGCTCATGTCAGAGTCACTGCTGCAGCCAGAGGTTCACATGCCATGCACAGGCCATTCATTTCAGTCATGTGTAAAAGGCTTTTATCTGTGCAGTGAGGACAGAAACGTCAGTGACGGCAGCTGCTTAACGAGCTGTTTGACTGCGTGTCGGGATGTTTATTGGTGCAATAAAAGAAATTCTAAGTGACGGTAGTTGATTCTGGAGTGGGATGACGGTTTATTGAAGTTTCTACTGGAGTAATAAAAAGAAAGTCCCTTTTTTAAGAGTCTCCCACTGATTTTGTACTGGTGTAACGAAGCATATGTGATCCCTGAACTGGTCAGTCATAGGACACAACAGAAGGAGCTTCGTGGGTGAAGAGCTGAAATCTGAGCACTGCATCTTCATCTGTCCTCCGCCCCATACTTTTACCAGAAATCCTGGATTTAATCAATGTTTGAGGAGTTATGTGTGATGAAATGTTGGAGGTTTGGCTACATAAACGGACCTGTGGGTGGAGATTATTTTTTCTTGCTGTCGCTCCTGTACTCTGGTCTACTGAGGCTGCTAATGGTGGATAATTGGCATCTCTACCCTTTCAATGACGGCAGAGAAGCTCTTCACTCTTTGCTCTAAAGGCTACTGATGATGTTTCACGCAGCTAGAAAGGTGCAGCTTCTACATTATGTCTGCATCAATGATAACACACAGCATCAAACAGGAACAAATACTCAGGAATACAAGGTTGATCAGTGTGAGGTGCAAATACTGAGAGTGACGTTGATACAGAGGAGAGGTGGTGAGGGAGGAGCAGGCTGCTGTGAGTGCAGCTCCTCGTGTTGGAGGTGTTGTGTGGTCTGCAGGAGCACCAGATAATAAAGTCTGCCGGCGTTACAGGTTGATAAGAATATGACTGCATGCATGAGTGTGTGTGTGTTGGCGAGAACATGCCGGACTCTTACCATGATGGTGGTCACTACGACAGTGCGGTTCTCCATGCCAGACGTGTCATTTGGAAGCAGCGGAGAGTCCTGGATCAGCACCAGTTTGTCTGCGTCGTTCCAGTAGCCGATCTGCAGGAAAAACTGAATCTGAGACTTCGTACGTGTGTCGATGTGAACGTCCTCATGCACCGCACACCCTGCATCACGACCGCCATAATCACTTAGCGTTTGTCTGAATAAGGACAAAATGTTTTGTTTGCAACCAGGCTGACTGATCAGCACCGTGGGAAGCACGACGGTCGTGATGGTGACATAACATCAGGTCAGAGTAAAGATGAAGAGGAGGAAACTGCCTTTACTCTGGACTGTTTACATGTTTTTTTGTCTTTTCCAGAATAAAGTCGTGATATCTGACAAAACAGTCTCAAAGGATCTAATTTCTAACATTTTCTGAGCTTTCAGCTGCATCTCAGGGTCTTTAGTGTCATCATGTGATCAAAGATCAAACAAAGGCTAATTAAAGGCTAACAAGGGCTCACAAAACATTAACAGAAAGCTAATAAAAGTTATCAAAAAGCAAACAAAAATCCAGTAAGTGGACTCTGTTCCCCTCTGAAAAATGTCCTAATTTAATGACAATGAAGTCATGAAATACAGAGAATAAAGAAAACGCAGTTGATCTCTGATACTTTTTCTTGCACCAGGTTGTTCATGATGATCATTTTTGAACAGCATGTTCTGGTTTAACACGCTGATGAAGACCATGAGGTGCTGCTGAGAGCTCTGGACTCGTATCGCAGCATCATGACGTCGTGCTGTGATTCCTCTGAAATGAGCGCTGACGTCGACTTCCTCCTGCCTCGGCTGAAACGCCCTCGTGCAGCGTCCTGATCCGTGTTGTGCTGCTTCTTTCTGTCAGAAGCGATTTCACGTTCATCTGATTTTACTGTCGTCTTCCAGAAGTCCTTCAGGGTCAGACTGACGGACCGGAGCTGACAGCCGTGACGCGCTGCGGTCACAATATTAGCATCATCTGTGCAGGGAGTATCGCTTGCTGCTTGGTTTTCAATAAAAAGCCAATACCTATAAATACTCTGTCAAACTTAAGTATCGATCTCAGAGCAGACGAGAGCTTTGACAGCAACCACAAGCGGCTATAAGTCAGCGAGACGGCGAGCGAGCCAGCTGGCTGCCGGTTGGCCGCTGCTGGTGGGAAGCCAGAGGGAGCGAAGAACTGTGATTGGCCGATAGCTCCCAGCGTGCTGGGGCATCAGGATGATTGAGGCACATGGAAAATGTAGGAGAGAGGCTGTGACACACACACCGTGTCCTGGCAGGACCCTCGCTGTGCTGCAGGAGGACAGGCCAAAGCAGCTTCTGATTGATGGGAGCTCCTCTCTGCTTCCTGCCTCCCCCTCCTCCTCCTCCCCCTCCTCCNTCTCGTCTGTCGGAGGGTGGCGGTTGAGGGTCTCTGTAGCAGGAAGCGGGTCCTGGGCTGGCATCACTTGACCGTGTACGGCTAGATAACTTAGTCTGGCTGTGGGAACGTGGACCATGGAGCCTCCTTGGGCCCTCGTTTCCGAGAGAGCGGCCCCTCTCTGTGCGGGATGTCCGCGAACCATCAGAGGATCCTTGCGGTGGGTTGGGTTTGAGTATTGGTGTGAGCGCGGGACGTTCCCGCGACTGGCTGCGTGCACGAGGAAGTGAGGGGCGCAGAGATGGGGTCTGATTTCCAGCTCTGGGTCTCTCAATCATATGCTTCCCCTCCTTGCGATTGACAAGCAGGATTACCTCTTCACCTGAGCGCCGTGAGGCACCACCAAGAGAGTACCGCCCCCCTCCTCCTCCCCCTCCTCCTCCTCCTCCTCCCTCCACCTTGATTGCTCTCCATTTCATTTCATCCTCTCACAAGTGCTCCTCTTCTCTTTTTTCCATTGTCCCTGAATCCACAGACATCCATCCTCTCGTACCAGACGCACAGATGCTGAAGCTTTTTTACAGCCTGCTCGATGACAATAAAAACGCTTCACTGCGTTCTCTGTCGTCTCAGGCCTCGGCGACTTCACGTACCTAAATACTGAGTGAGTTAAAATATACAGAAAATATACAGACATGGACAAATATTCATCTGTAACACGTATGAAAGCGGCGTGGTGTGATGTTTTACCCGTCGGGGTCCATTATTCTTCAGTTCAAACACGTCCATTGTGTAGTTGACCCTGCGGCCATAGTGGTCAAACTGGACATTACCTGTTAATCCCTGCAACCGGACCTGCACACACACACACACACACACATGCACACACAGTGATAAATGGTCCACAGAAAGGCTGAAAACTTTAGCCTATCAAGAACCATTGAGGTCAGTTTGCAATAAACCAGCTTTTTACAAGATGTTTTACAATGAAAAAAACAGATACAAGCAAAGAGAGAAAGACTGTTTGACTTTATGAAACAGGCTGTTTGCAGACGGCACGGCCTGCAGATGGAGGGCAGGAAGTGATTTTCTGCATAGGAAGCTCTCTGAAAAATGCAAGATTAAAAACGCTGAAAAAACAAGGAGCCGAGTCGGATAATGGTGCAAATGGTGTAACGTTAGAGGCGTCACATGACTGCAAACAACCCGCCTGCTCCTCCCTCACCTGTTTGAGGGTGCGCTCCATGTCGATGCCCTGGTTCCACGGGGCGGCCGGGTTGGCCAGACAGTCGCCGGCGTTCCCCCGCCTGGAGATGTCCACCTTCTGCCTGCGCAGGTTCCTGAAGGCCTCGGCCATCACCATCACCCCGTCGTACGTCAGCGCTGAGGTGTACTGGGAGAGGAGAGGAGGTGATCAGACGTTGCTGTGCTGTGTGGGTTCAGCTAGAAGAGCTTATCACATAAAAACACTGCAGCGGAGTCACGGTTCAACTCTGCCTGTTAGATTTATTAAAAGGACCGTTTGATTTGTAAATTCCAGTCTTTGTAACCTGGAAGCCGCCCTGCTGTTCGGTCTCTTTCAGGCATTTCCAGCGTGAGAGGACACACACCAGAGAAAGGTATGAGGCCAATTAAGTGCTGATTTAGCTGGACGGGCTGAATATTCTGCAGTATTTGCTGGTCAGACGTGAAAAACTGTCGGCCTGTGAGAGCACGCTGGGTTTGTTCAGGGCCGAGCGGTACGTCATAACGGCCGGCTGCTGCAGAGAGGCAGCGGCTTCACTCTGCTCATTATTTTCTGCAAATGGAAAGGAGGAGAGGGAGGAGGGCAGAGCGTATTCCCCGCAGTGTAAGCCTCCCAATTTCCCCTAATCTATCCGTGACCTGAAGACTCCGCGTCGCCTCTGATTATTTGCGTCTGCAGAAATCGCTTTCTCCATCACGAGCCGCACATTTCCCTAAAACTCACCTCTGGCGTGGCAGAAAACTAATTGAGTGAATGACGAAAAGGCGGTAAGATGGAGAGAGAGAGAGCAGGGGAAGAAAGGGAAAGGCGAGTGTTTTGTCCAGCCGGATAGCAGTCTGGCATTAATTATCCCGGCTAGCAGGAGTTCATTAACTTCGCCTCCGGCCGGGGGAGGCTCCTATTCATTAGCCCACTGCTCACCGTGACATTATGGCTCTCTACGGAGACTGCTGCACTCTATCCCCCCGTTACTCTGACAAGCTGCCCAAAGCAACACACACACGCACACACACACACACAATGGAGGTGCAGGATAAACTCACGAGCAGTCAGGGTCTCCATCGTCACTGCTCAGACCGGACACGAACACAAGCTGAGAGGAGATCAACCTGTCCAACCTGCTGACGCCTCCATGCATACTGTACATGTAGGATTCCAGCAGAAGTGTAAATGTAACCAGTAATCTCCAGTAAGTCCACTCTCAACCACCGAGTGTCGCCGTGTTTGTGGCCATTAATCCGTCCTAATGTTTCATGAATATGACTAGTTAGCGAGTTAGCTGTGTTGCAAGTTCGTGTCCCCTTTCTTAATCCAACCTACAAAGCTCTGATTGGTTGAATAAATGGTGATGTTTCAGAGGTCTGGAACCAGGCTAGATGCGTTTTTTGGTTTTTGGAAGTTGGACCCCTCTCCTGGTGCTGGGAGCTGATCCCAAACCGATTAAACCGGATTTAAAGGTAGTCTGACCTGGTTGGACTAAAATGTGAACGCCCCCCTCAGCTCACCCAGTTCAACGCCACAACGCGGCATCGTCCTCCGCCCCACAGCAGCCAGAGACAGGCTGAAGGGCAGCGTTTCGGCAGGAGGCGCTAAAACTGCTGCTCCTTTGCTAACGTTAGCATGAAGGCGGCGCAGCAGCCAGACGAGGGAACTTTATGAACTCTGAAAAACATTTTAAACCTGGTAAATGCACATAATCCACCCAACATGCTGCTGCAGACAATCCCTTCCTTCCTGAGGGAAAAAGAAGTGGACTCCATACAGCATCAAACAATGGAGAGGGCGCTACGATGGTCATGTGACTGACAAGGAAGCTGAGCTAGCACCTGTGCTAGCTAGCATCTCCACTGGCTCTGGTTATACTGTTAGTGCACAAGAAACTTGAGCCTTGTTAGCAAAGTTGACCAGAAAGCAGCCTGCAGATGTCTCCAGCTGTCCTCATCCGTCACATGACCCTCACTTTGAGGCCACCAGCTCCACCTGCCTCACCTGCACGCTGAGATCTGATCAATGCGAGCGGGGACAACAGAACAAGAGGGTCTCCACGACGACCCGTCACGTCAAAGCTCGCTGTCAAACACACGTGCAGGACTCTCTCATTAGTTCAGCGCCTGCAGGTCGTTGGCACTTTTAAACACACGGCGTTAACATTTGTCTTTGCAGAGTGAGTAAACACGCCAGAACGAGGCCGACGCAGCGCCGCTGTTAATATATTAGAAGAAAGGAGGACCGACTGTGACTCAGGCTGTGGACAAACTTAATGGGGAGCAGAGTAATTTAGTCTGAGTGGATTTCCAGGAGAGAGAGCAATTTATCAAGAAATGGAGAGGGGGTAAACACACACACACGCACGCACACACACACACATACACGCATGCATGCAAATAACACAAACGCGCACACACATACAAATAGCAAACACGCCCACACATCATATCATGTGATATCACCCCGTGGTGTAAACTTTTAATTTAAACCACCCCATCAACCATCAGATACACACACACACACACACGCACACACACACACACACACACACACACACACACACACACACACAGTTTCCGCTCCACTGCAGCTGCCTTTTGAAACAGAAATCTTTGCTGGTGGGGGAAGGCGGTGCGTTTGCTGACCGCGTGGCGTGATGCCTTCTTGCCCCGCCGCCGTTTACGCTCGGTGGGCCTGAGGAGGACGTAAAGTGGGTCAGTCTGTCACGTCTCTGCAGAGGACAGCGGTGGACGAGGCGGAGCAGACTGTGGCTGATGATGATGATGATGATGATGATCTTGTGTGCTCATGAATGTGTTTTATTATCGGCTTCGTTTTGGTCTCAGTCTGCTGCTTCTTATAAACCCATCGCAGCCCATCGACTACATCTCGCCTGTAACTCACGTGACTGCCCACCGTTCCTGAAACGCACGCTCACAGTCTGAGCTGCATTTCTCACCCTGCAGGTAACTTTGGGTTTCAGTTCATTCGCCGACTGTCTGAAAAGCTCAGCGTGAGATTTGACGGCTGGCTTTCTGATGCAGGAAGGACTAAAATCACATGATGCTTTTTAAAATGTTCCACCAGAAGAGTCTCTGCTCCAGCTACAGCAGTGCTGCAAAGAAACCAAGTACATTTACTGCAATACTCTACTTTCCTGCTACTTTCTATTTCTTCTTCTACTCTACGGCTTTCTGGTTACGTTTCAGATTTTACATAAATAAAACGTAATAAGCTCATAAAAAGATGTGAAAAGCAGTTAAAACTGGCTCCACCTGAAGCAACAATAAAATACTGCTTACATATTCATCTAATAATGTCAAATATTAGTCACAGGGGACATTTTACTGCTTAACGAGTACTTTTACTTTAAATACATTTTGCTATGATGCTTTTGTGCTTAATTAAGTTCTTGAATGCTGAACTTTTACTTGTAGTGAAGTATTTTTGTACTGTTCTATTAAACCTTCAGTGCGGAGCCTTTGTCTCCCCCTTCTGGCAGCGAGAGTAACTACACACACTCTGTTTTGACACCATCGACTCCATCAGACTCTAAGCTTCTGCAGCCTCCTCCGTCACTGCTGGTTGACGTAAAACGCATCACTACAGGAGCTCCAGCGCAGACATTTGATGCAGTGGACGTTCATTTATCCTGAGCAGCACCACCGAGCTCCCACCCTAAACCACAGCAGGATGCATGTCGTGCCACATCTGATCTGATTTCATGTGATTGTGACATTACGTACTTTGGGTGGGGCGTCCGAGCCCGGGTACTCCCGCTGATCCAGCTTGTTCCAGCGCTGCATCAGTTTGATGACCATGGGGTTGCTGAAGTCGACCAGCTGGAAGCCGGTAACGTTGGCTCCGCCGTGCATGAAGCGCTCCAGGTTGATGTCCTTAAAACCCTTCAGGGGCAACGAGGACAGAAACGGTCATGGGCCGAGACACAACAGAGAAAAAATACTCTTTTTACAGCTGCAGTGTTGATGATTTGAGTTTCAGTGCATCGTTAGCTCGGGCTAGCTCTGAACTACTAAACTACAGTAGTTTAAGCACTTAAAGGTTCTAGAACTGATCCAGGACCATCATACAGGGATTCCAGTCCCTGATCCTGTAAAGTATTTTTCTGAGCAGTCCACCTTAATATAATGTCCACATGGACACTGTCCACACTGGCCTTCAAAAAATCCTTTTGTAACGTCATGTCAATAGAGACGAGAGACAAATCCACAGTCCTCGTTTTCTCATGTATAAAAAGGCGCTGGGACGAAGTTAATATGAGGCTTCAGTAATCTGAGTTTTCACAGCTTTGGTTTCATATCAGTGAATCTGACAACAACACGTGTCGTTTATCCTCTGTAGCATCTGCTCCTACAGCCAGAAAGTCCTTTAAAGACACTGTCTCACATCAACGCCGCATCACTGTCTGAACGAATGAGTGAGAGAACAGAGAGGACGCAGACAGTAAGAAGAAGAAGAAGAGACAAAACAAACAAACAAACAAGCAAACAAACAGGAAAAGCATCATTTTCTCTCACCAGGTTGGCCATGATGTAATGGTAGCCTTTGACATGTTTCCCCACGCTGACGATCTGCGAGGAGGCGGAGCAGAGCTCAGCGTTAATCCGACTGGATTACAGCATAGCATACGTTAATTACGTTAAACGATGCGTGTGACAGGCGAGCGTGCGCGTCCCGACACGGTGCGACCGTCAGGTTTAATCCACAGAAGATCGGACGTCTGAACAAATGAACGGGCCATCGTGTCAGCATCTCACCGAGGAAGTAAACGCTTTGAAAGACACAACACACACACACACACAGAGCTGCATCTTAGTGATAAAAAGTGATTCTGAAAGCTGACATCTGCTGCTAAATCCCACCGGACGTGCAGTTAATAAGGGCGTGAATTAAGATGAAAAAAGCTTTGAGTCTGAGAGAAAAGCTCGGATTGATATCAGTTCAGCGCCGCCGCTGCCGAGACCTGAGCGTCAGGTGGTGAAGCTCTGCCGCTGGTGGACTCTCACAGCTGCAGAATGCAAGATTAAAATATGAAAAGACATCTATTATATCAGTCTGATTCACAACACGTGGCTGTAGGAGAGATTAGCATCCGTCCACGTCAGCGAGAGGCTGGAAACAAGTCAGTTTGCTCTTATTGAAGTGTCCCTTCAGTGGGACTGTTAAACTGTTAACAGTGACGTCTGTGAATTAGACAATTTATTTACAGTTTCTTGATCTTAGAACTGAAAATAAAATAAAAAATCTATGAAAATCTTTAAACTCTACCAGCACAGAGCAGATACAGGTTGGCTGGTTTGATCAGTGACGATACATGAAGATGAACGACACGACAGGAAGTGAAGATAGTCATAAACCCCGCCCCCTCCATGTTAGCAGGCCAAACACATCAAATACATTTCTAGCTAGTTCTTATCATACTGAGGCATGTTTGGTATTGATGCTATAAAAAGGAGGCGGGACCTCGATACTGCAGCTCCATCACCAAACCAAGATGGCAGCACCTTCATCTGGATGTTTTGGCTTCATTTTTGTCCAGCAGGAGGAAGCAGAGACGTGTCGTCCATCTTTATTTACAGTCGCTGTTTGACGGCCTTCACACACTTCATAATTTACGCTTCATTCAGACGTGACAGGAGCACCACAGAAGAAGTCTGCTGGCGAACAGCGATGAGTTGGAAAACAGTTTCTCTCACTCGCTGTCAGCTGCTTCTCCTCACTTCCATTAACCGCGTGCAGCCTTTAGGTTGATGTGGTGATATTTCGTTTAGACCGGCGTCATGTCGAAGTGTTACAGATGCGACCGCTTTGACTTTGAAGTGAAAGTGACTTTGATGCTCGTTCACACATGAAACCAACATGAAACCTGCTGACACGCTAACAGAAGACGTCTGAGCGGGGCTCCGCGGCACCTGTGGGTGACTTTCAGTGAACTCATTTTAACTTTAAGCTAACGCGGTCGTCATGCCCTCCTTAGTTCTGCAGCTCTGGTACAGTTTGCACAACTTGCAAACGAGCTGCCAGCAAAACAAAATTCCCATCTGCAAATGAAACCAGTTTGAATTCAGAGATTTCACGCTCTGACATTCAAAGTAACATCTGGTTGCTTATGAGCCTTGATACGTACTGACCGAGCTGCTAATAAGCAGCTAATGAGGCCCAATTAAGTATTGAAGTCCTCGTCCTGGATCAGGAGAGTTTGGCGAGATGTAAATATGAACAGGATGACAGTTGGCACGAATACAAGCTAAAATAGATGTTCGTGTCTTTGGTGGAAGCTCTGAGCGGCGAGCATCATCACGAGCTGGAGACGGAGCAGGAAGTCTGCAGCTCTGCAGGACAAAGACACATCTGCAAAGTACACTGTTAGAGCTGTGACAGATGCCTGAGTGGAGATTTCCTGAATAATTGAACAATTACAGAGACACCAGTTGCCCCAGGGAAAGGTGGAGGGATGAAGAGGAGGAGGAAGAGGAGGTTGCACCTCATATTCTGAGTGTGCTTATGCCAAATCACACCACCGGAGATCAGAACAGACTGTTAGCAAGTTGGAAACTTTCTAATTAGCACAAACACGCTCAAGAAACAGAGAAACAAACAGAGAGGAAAATAAAGTCAGCACTTCAGGAGATGCTGCTCATCTGATAAAAAGAGTTTGGGCTTTTAGGAAATGTCTCATTACTTTCCTCTTTTTCCAATATAAGAAAATAAATATTCTCTCTGTCATCGCTCGTCAAACCGCTGCCTGTGCATCATATTATTCTCCTGAAAAACACTGAGAAAGGATAAATCTGCGTACAACTTTTTAGTTTTCCTTCAGCTCCTTCATCAGCTCAGATAAGATTGTACTCATTAAGTTAATTGCTGAGATGGTGGAAACAGAAAAACTGCCGAAAAACCACGAGCGGCGTGACGACAGTTCAGCCTGATGACGTAAATCATTACGATCGGTCAAAGCTGAAGCAGGAAGCTTGACTCTAAACTGCACTGAGATCAGCCTTGTTGCTCGTTTCCTCCACAGAAAGAGACGTTTGTACGTCAGGAGAGCTCAGACTGCAAAGAAGGAAGCTTTTCTCTTTGTGTTATCAATTAAAAACCATGAAAACGTGATAAAACGAGCACGTGCACAGAAGCAAACCTTCAGCTTCAGTGTGCTTCAGTCTAATGGTCGTTCAAATGAAAGCTGCCTTTGAGTCTTCAGTCTTCAGATAAACAAGGACGGCAAGGACAAGGACACAAAAACCCGCTGAACGCCACGGTGGCATCACCTGTTCCAGCATGTTCTGCAGTCTCTCCGCCTCAAGGTCGATCACGAACTTCTTCTCCTGTCTCCGGTCCAGATCCTCCAGCAGTCGCCGGTAGCTGGCGTCGTTGAAGTTCTCCACGCAGATGGCGCTGACCTGCCAGTTGTTTTGTCCCGCCTTCTCCATGATGGCCTGCAGGATGGCGTAACCTGACGGGGCGAGACAGGACACATCAGAGGGGGGACAAAGACAATGCAGGAACAGCTTAACAGTACATGAACCTGAAATGAGTTTTAAGCTTATCATTGGATCCAACATCAGACAAGAAACAGTTTACTGATTGAGTTGGTTAAAACCCCCAAGGATTCTGTTTATGTTCGACACCTCACGATTTACATCCTGTGCCAACGTTCCTGATAATTCCCAAACCATAAGCGTCCCGTAGTGTCCATGCACACTGTGAAAGTCGTTCAGGATTTTACCTGAATTACGTCAAAGACTTTGCAGAAGGTGACATATCAATAAAGTTTTGCAGAGTTTGGTGACGAGCTAACAAACCGGTAAGAATGAAAAGTGTTTTTTTTTTTATTCTCAGCTGCAGTTGAATTATTGGAAAGTGTTTCTTTAAGGAAATCTGTCTTCCTCTTGCTAGCGAGCTTCTTCTTCGTTTCTCGGCTCGTTGTCGCCACCAGCTGTGTTTGCATGAGACCAACAGCAGCGACGCGTGTGTGTCGCCTGAGTTCTGGTGTGATGGGACCCGCTCATCAAAACATTGTTTCATGGCGCTTTAAAAACTCAGCAGGGTTCCTTTAACACTGAGATTCTACGACGTTTCCAAAGATCTGCTGCATCCTTGTGAATGAAAGTGTTGTATCTTCCCGTGAGAGTCGATGTGTGTGATTTGGATCCACATTTAGATGTTTTAAACATTTCCTGCTGTTACATCAAGTGTCCCTGAATGCTTTTTAGTTTCATCTTGTCCCAGTCGATCCGGGCTTCCGGTCCGGTCGGGGAAACCAGCTCAGATGTAACACCAGACTCTGGAGGAGGGTGGGGGGGGCTCGCTGTCAGGGTTGTGTATAAAGAAGATGAGTGTCAGAGAGGAAACTAGGGAGCTGTGAGGGCGGCTGTTCTCCAGCAGGAACAGATGTCCCCCTTAAACGGCCCCTCCTGGTGGCCATCACAATCTGGCAACCCGTCTCCCTTTGCTTCCAATTAGTGGATTAACCTGTGCTCTGGCAACCCGGTTCCCTCTCCACCTCCTCCATCCCCTCCCAGCCCCTTGCTCCCCATTAGGGGGAGGTCTGGGCCAGAAGGGACTGCTGGGTGAGACAACACACAAATGGAAACACACACACACACACACACGTATCGTCCCAGACTGTCCTCAGTCACTCCTGAGGGAAGTCCTGGTTCAAGGTGTTTCTGGAGCATCCACAGCTTTCCCAGTCTTTGCTGCTCCTGTCCCAACTCCTCTGAAACGCGTTGCTGTCCCTCATGTTTACCACCTCATTCTGTTATAGTTGGTGTGTCTGCATGCTAACATTTGCTAATTAGCACTAAACAAAGCGCCACCTTTATTTAAATTCAGGTGTAGATATCTGCCAGCTTTCATCGATCCATCCAACAGCCCACTGAGAAGCTTCAGCCAGTCGGCTCCTCCTGCTGACTCGTTTGCTGTTTACCTGTTTTCTCTGGGCCTTCTCTGAACAAGCTGTGGTTTCCATCTGTGAGCTGGATTTTAGGTCTGAAGCTGTTGAGCAGCAGAACTGTTTGTTAACTGATCTGAGTCCATGTTCACACTGTACATCTGTTTTTTCTCTCCGAGGAGGAAAACCCAGAGCAGGAAACCACTGAGGCAGCTTTGAAGACATCCAGAGCCGGCAGCTCCCCTGGTGTGAACACACCTTATTTACTTACCTTACTTTACTCTGTGGCGTCTGTGTCTACCTGCTCAGGGACTGCAGGATGACAGCACCTGGAAGCTAAATCTGATTCAAAGCTTGAAATGAAGGTTTTTGTTCATGGTGCCTGACAAATAAAGTTAATACAAAGGACGGAGTGTGTGCCGGCCACAGACTAACAGGCCCAAAACGACTCCCTGCGGTAGCTGCAGCTTCTCGGCTGCTATTGACTGTATTGACTGGAGTTGCTTCAGCTACAAATGAGCAGCTGTTCTGGCTCGCTGTTAGTGTGGAACCATCGACTTCTACACCTGCATCCGCCTGGTCTGAGGTGAGAAGGACGGTGTGACGTATAAACTACATCTTTAATGAAGTAAGCAGTGGAATTTCTGAGTTTTTAATGTTTCCAGCTGTAAAAGCTGTCTTTAATATAAACATGACAGCTGCATGATGTAATGTAAAAACCTGAAGCTAAAAAGTCTCGTCTGTACCAGCTGATGATCCATGAAGACGACGTGGAAGCAAAGGAACAGCATGTTGTTCATGCATCGCCTCATAGCCCTGTAGTACAATATAATCTCTTTTTCTGATGTAAGTTAGTGTGAGCGAGTTAGCTGGACCTGCTAACGTTTGCCGGGTTAGGGTTAGGGATGCAGATACACACGGTTTAGTGCGTTGCTTACACTTTTGCTCTCATGCTTTTGGTTATAAAATAAAACACCATCCTCCGGTCTCTTTAGCATCACTGGCAGCGTAGCCACAATTCAAAGCTCAGCAAACGGTCAAAGGTCATTGTGTTGGAGGTGGAATGGCGATATCTGTTCCTGAATCAGTTTCAGACGGCTTAAAGTCGACATTTTTAATGTCATTTCCTGAACGTTGAAACAGCTTTCCTCAGGAGATGAGGATTAAAAACAAGACGTACCTCTGCAGCCATGCTAGCAGCTCTGTGGCGCTCCGGCACAGCAGAGCGATGACGACCTACGACCTCCAGCAACGTGACTCGTCTACGTTCACCTGCTTTATGTCGTCATTCTGTCGGACCTCATAAACAACGGAGTGAAACAAACTGAATAAAGCCTTCCTCCAGCTGCTGTGCTCTGAGAGACCACGCTGCAATAACAGCACACACACAGCCGCGAATTTAGCAGATTAGCTCGCTAGTGATCACTGCAGCTCAGCTACACGACTGTAGCTTTGTACGTTGTAACGTCTCTCAACATTAGAGCGCTTAGAAGATGTAAAAAGTCAAGTCATTTATTAGCTTTTCTTGGGCTTTCAACACCACCACACTGTCTTCTTCAGCAGCTGGAGTTTCCTCAGCTGTGACTGAAATCGACCTGCTGATGTGCAAACTGACAGGTGTTATGATTTCATCCATTAACGACACGTTTATGACTTCAACCAAAAGCTCTGAATTATTTTGAAAAATCAAAAAGACTAACACTGAATCAGCACCAGGAGTCAAAGCTGACGCGTTACAGCAGCTGGAGCAAGCTGCTTGTGCAGCATGTAGAAAAATGACATCCCATCATGCCCCTTTGTGCACACAGCGCGGGAAAGCGCGGCGGCGTCAGTCGAGGCGAGCAAAGCGTGCGGAGGGCCGGCTGATTACCAGCTGATAAATGTGCCGCCCCGGGCCGTATGTGCAGCAGCAGCCAGCCGCAATCAGCATCAGCATCGGAGACTCGGCCACGGGCGGCTGAGGTCGGACTGGTGTGGGCGCTTTGTGCTGATTGGAGCAGAGCTCGATGGAAGCAGAGTGAGGAAGAGGAGGACAGGAAGTGCACATCTGGGTTCATGTGTGTGATTTCTGCCTCCCTGTTGTTCCGTCTTCACCCTCCAGTGTGATGCAAACTGTCTGCTGAGCCTCTGTCCTTCCTCCTTCCTCCTTCCTCCTTCCTCCTTCCTCCTTCCTCCTTCCTCCTCCCTCACTGACTCCTGCTCTCCAGAGACGCTCATACCTTTAAAAACAGCCATTGATCACGGCCCGAACACTCCACTGCCAGTCCATCTGCAGGAGGAACGCTGTCTCCTCTGCTCCCTTATTTCCTCTTTGACTCATGCCTTCACCTCCCCGGTCCTCGCCTCAGTTTTCATTTCATTTCTTCTTCTACTCTCCTCCATTTCGTCTCCCATCCTCTTGTCTCCTCTACTCTTCTTCTTCCCTCCATCCTTTTTCCTTCTTTCCATTCCCTCAGTTGTTGTCTCCCCTCCTATCGTTTCCTCCCTCCTTGTTTCCTGTCCTCACATTTCATCTCCTTTACCTCCTTCTTGTTTCCCCTCATTCCCTCTCCTCTTGTTTCCTGCCCTCTTATTTCCTCCAACCTCTTTTCCTTTCCTTTCCTCTCTCTCATTTCAACTCCCTTGCTTGTGTTTCCTCTTGAAACCTTCCCTTTTCTTTCATCCCTCCTTGTTTCCTCTCCTCTCCTGCCTAGTCCTCTCCTCTTATTTCCTCTCCTTTCCTTTCATACTCCATGTTACCTGTCCTCTTCTTTCCTCTCCTCTCCTCTTGTCACCTCCTTCCTTGTCTCCTCTCCCCTAAATTGCATTTCCTGGACTTGTTTTGTATTTCATTCTATTTGTATTAACTTTATTAGTGTGAGTGTGTGTATGTATTTACGGGAACTCTAGGAAAGCTAATAGGAACAGCACTCACTGTAACCACACACACGCACGCGCACACACACACGCGCACACACACACAGTGCTACAGTATCTGTGGTGCTTTGATGCAGGGAATCAGACTGGCGCTCATTGACTGAGCTCAGCCATGCGTGGGCTGATTCTACATTATAGTCAATACTGGATGAATGCCTGGCCCCGTGTGTGAAAAAATCCTCAGGCCAAAGTGCTGCAGCCTGCACCCAAAAGCCTTCTGAAAAGCACTCGCATGCGCACACACAACGTTAATGCATGCACATACAGCCCGGCGCTGCTGACGTGCACTCGCACACTCTCTTATTGGAGATTTTAGAACATGGAAGCTGCCTGAGTACACCGGCGCTGCTCCTTCATGGACAGAGGCAGTAGAAAGCAGTAATAGTGATTCTCCGTTTAGCTCCTCCAGCCCGCTGCGGACAGAACGCCTCATGACTTTGAGGATTGTGAAAAATGCTTGTGCAGAAATTTGCTTTCATGCTGTGCCAGGCAGCAAAACAGATTTCCAGTGATCAGCGAAAGCTGGTGGGCAAAATAAAGCAGTAAGGGACACTAAAGGAAAGGAGGAATATCACATTAATAAAGAGGAAAGACAGATTGTGGAGGAGGAGGAGGACGACTGAAAAACTGCCTGTAAGTACTGAAAGAAAAACAGCATAAAGGATCCCAATAAAACGGTTTATCCAGCGTGGAATAAACAGCAGCACTGACGAATAAAACTCCAGGTCATCAGCACATTTCCTTCAACAGCAGCCCCCCCCCCCCCCCCACTGTGAGCCAGCCCTGTTTTTCATATCTGCTGTATCTCCTGTGTCATATCCCTGACAGCCGGCGTTTCCCACTGTTAGCACGACAGCGGCTTCAGCGGAGCGTCAGAGCCCAAACATCAGCCATCAGTCGGCGGAAATAAGTTTCTGCAGACGGATTTCAGCAGCGTGGACGGAGCCGTCAGGAGAGCCGTCACCTCAAAACAATCCAGAAAACACAGAATTATTCTGATGAATGTGGAACCTAAACTATAAGAAACACGTGAACAATGACGACTCCACACGGATGTGACGCAGTTACGCTTCAGGTCGTCTCTACAGGACGAAGCCTTCGCCTCAATGCCAGCTGGATCTGTGACACTTTGTCTTATCCATGATCAAACCTTAACGAGGTTTCTGGTCGTTTTTATGAGAAACACGATGAGTTCAGTCAGTTTGAGAGAGGAGCTATGTCATCAGATTCATCTGTCCCGTCTGATTTTTGCCTCAGAAGTGAGAAGCTAACGTCACTGCGAGGACTCAGCAGACAACTTCGCCTTCGCCCTCTGAGGCAGGGCTGTGCAGAAATGGAGGAATCTTGAATGTTAAGTCCAATTTTCTCCATTTTGCGTTCTGAGCCTCGCCGGCCGGTCAGGTGCAGTAACAGGGCCTGCAGCAGGTCGGACGACGAGCTGCTGACGCCACTTTTAAAGGTGTTTCTGCAGAGTTTGAGACGTCCGTCGGTCATCTGGAACAGACATGCTCGTGTTTCTACAAACATATTGCTGCACATCAGCTCTGATAGGCCTGCAGGTGTCACATGTCAATGCACCAGCCTCTCATTTGATTGGCTGCAGATGTTTTATCCCCATTCAAGCTGTAGAAGGCAGCTGCCCAAACAGGTTTTTGATATCTGGATTGTTTAGATTTCTAGTGGCCAAAATCACCACAAGAGCACAAACGATTGACGTGAAAATCTCTAAATGAAGATACAGCGTTGACTCTAATATAAAGTGGGAGATTACTGAGCTACAAAAACTGACTTAATGAAGTTTTAAAATAATCCCCAGAGGAGAATATGTCAAACTGCATGTGCAGCAGAAAGCACATAATGTCTCCAGCACTTGAAATAATCACTACAGTCGCTCTTGAATTAGCAGGAGACTAAAGTGTTGAGATATCACATCATAACATCACCACGGTCTAATGCTGATCCAGAATCAGCCGTGATAACAGGCCCAGGCTTCAGGCAACAGGTCGAGTGTCCTCAGACGGTCTGCAGCCTCAAAGAAGCTTTGTTGTGTTTTTGGAGAACTCTTGATCAGATACGAGTTGGTTTTGCTGAGAGGAGAGGAGGCTTTTACCCAGCCGAGCGTGTCCGACCTGAGATAAGAGAAAAAGAGTCTGGGAATGAGTCTGAAGGGGGGGCGTCCTGATACGGTCCTGACTCTGAAGCCCCCCTCCAGCATCTCTCATTCACTGACACAGCGGCGCAGAGCGGGAATGAAAACCCCTGACTACCTTCTGGAAAATGTATGAAAGCGAGATGTGGAGATGTGATCCAGGCAGTAGCCCATGTCCATTGTCTTGTAATGGAAATGTGACATGGGGGGGTGGGGTGGGGGGCTGACTGTGAGGGTGTGTGAGGCAGAAAAAATGAAAGGGGAAAGAAAAAAGAGAAAGAAACATACGGATGAGAGAACTTCAGGAGGGAGTCGAGTCGGTGAGAGGATCGACGCTAACGTCTGACAGCAGAGACGCTGCGGCCGAAGGACGGCATGCGACCGCCTGCTGACGGTCTCTGCTGCTGTCCTCTCAGTCAAAACAACGAAAGACACATTGTGATGATGTCATGAAGCAGTGTGGGATCATGGGAGTTGTTGTCCTCACTGTTCAGACGAGGTAACGTATAAAGTTTTATTCACGTTCGCTGATTCTGTCTCTGAAGTACCATCTGATGTTTCTCATGTCGCCACTGACAGGCGATCGAATCAAACGCACCTCTACCTGTTTGAAGTACACAACTCAACGATCACAGCAGCAGACGGCTGCATCCACCGTGTGTGTTAAAGTACCCATCTTATCTTATCTTATCTTATCTTAAATAACATAAGTCTAGTCCTTTTTATGCATTTAATGTGTTAATGTGCCATTTTGTGCATTAAATATACATTTTCAGCGACAGCAGGTTAATTAAATTCATTACAAAAACTAAAGATAAACTTTTCACATAATCCAGCGTTCCATTCAGTTATGAACAAAAATTAACTAAACTATTCAAAGTGGATATATTTAATTACAGATAACAGCTGGGGAAGGAGCAGTAAGATGACTTAAACGTAGTACGTAAGTAGAGCTGCGGCTATCTCGCCACCTCCATTTTGTCGGTTTCTTGGAAGTGATTACAGTACATGCACACACACGCTGCCACTGTTAAACCATCCTCCAAAAGCTGCTATGCAAGCGCCCACCCTCAGCTCTCACCTCGGTCGGTGTCGTACAGGAAGACGAACTTGTTCCAGTCGTAGTGGTCGAGGAGGGACAGGAGAGCCCCCCGGATGGACGGCCGGAGCTGCAGGGTGAACTGGCTCTCGCCCTCGGTGGGGAAGCTGGGCGTGATGAGGGAGATGTGCAGGGCGCTGCAGAAGGACGTCAACGTGTGGACCGAGCGCTTGTCGTACAGGCCGAAGATGGCGAAGACACCGCGGGAGTACTGGGAGCAAACTGTGGAGGAACACAACAACAAACATCATCAATAAAGACGAGGACAGAAGGTTTTCACCTGGCCCCACAAAGACTCAAAAGCACCTTTTATTTATGATCCACATCCCTCCAGCACTTCATTTGAGTCACAAATTAAACTTAAAGCTACACTGATCTATTTGTGGCCACTTGGGGGCAGCAGAGCAAGCTGTCAACACCACATCTGACATACGAGCAGCTTAAAGAGCTAAACGTCTTTGCAGAGCTGAGAGGAACGGCACAGCGGCGTCAATTCAGCCTGTTTATATAAAGAAATATCAAAGCATCTTTAAACATGATGCACTTTTAAAATATTATTCTTATTTCTGTTATTCTCAAATCAAGCATGCACACACTTCTACGACAAAGACGTCAGGCTGCGAATCAGTTAACTTTTGTTTTATTAAGCACATTTCTCCCGTGATTATTTCATTGTGTAGGAGCAAAAAAACATCAACGACACACACAATGAGGGCTCCTCTCCAGAGAAACATCTTCTAAATGGTACAAATCTTGGCACAACACCAGGAAACTAATCCATGAAGTGACGCTTCCAGCTTGTGATGAATAGAAGAAGAACTGGGTCGTTAACGTGAGCAGTGATAGCCGTCATTTTTGACAAATGCACCTGAGCAGATGATGAAGATAAAAGTACGCTCAGTGTTTGAATGACAAGTGATGGCGGGGAAACACGGGGCAAAAATCACCAGCGATGAATACTGTACTTGGCACCGTGACTGGAGACAAAATAACAAACCATTATCGCGCTGATTACCACTTTAAATCCTTTCAAGAGAACTGCTGAATGCAGTAAACAGAGATCAAAACCAAACGCATCCGTTTCCTCTCGTGCTTTCATCTCAAAAGCTGTTCTCTTCCCTCATTTAAACAGCAACAACAGTACCAACATTTCCTCGCGGCGCACTGAATCTTCCCCTCGTTGTTGTGTAGATATATTCTAGAGGACGTCTTCCCCATTAACAAAACACATCGCATTCATGCCGCGTTGCTCCGCGACATCAAAACAGCACAAACTCAACCTGCATCTATTGTCTCTGATTGGTCAGACTTTGAATTAAATGGAAATTCTGCATTATCATAAAGTCCACACAAGCTCTGCTGTGCACACAGACGCAGCGTGTGCTGCTTAAGGAGATCTGCTCATTATAGAAAGGTTTGGCTGTCTACAAGAGCCGCGCTATAATTGCCCACTTTTTACACACAACAAGAGAAAGGGAAGATAATGAGCATCCTCTGCCAGTTTCCGGGTACGAGCAGAATCAGAGCGAGCGGCAAACTGAAGGAAGAGCTCAAGATGTTCCTGTTGTTAAAGGGAAACGGGGGGTGGGGAGGCTGCTTTGCTGACAAACCCATTGTTTCCATGCAGAGTGCAGCACTTTGCTGTAGAGGCTGCTGTGATCTGCCTGCAGCCTCCTCCCTCAGCGAGACAAACAAGACAACAGTCAGAGAGACGGCGAGGAAAGCCACGCGTCTTCTGTTGTACACACAATTAAGGAACATGGAGGTGCCGGGAAGGAAAAACACGGCAGTCAGGACTGTGCTGTTGTTGGGCTTGTTGTGAAATCACAGCTGAAGTTTGCTTTTCCTCGTGTCAGGACTCGTTTAGAGTCGGCCTCAGCGTTGGGTGAGGAGATCTTACAGCAAATATGCTGCCGTCTTTCTTCTGAGGAATTAAACGTGACTGGAAAAACGCCGTCTTTATCTCAGATGATGAACTCGCGTCCTTCCTCACAGTGGAAGCTCATGATACGTTTATAGTTCCAGCTTCCCCTGCAGTCAGAAATGTACTTGGCTTCTCGTTGCTTCAGCTGGATGTTTGACCTTCGCTGCGCAGAGCGATGTTCAACTGGAAGACTTTTCACAGTCGTCTGCTGAAGGGGAAAGTTTCCCTCTGTTCACGCTAACTCTCACTCGTCTGGAAGTCAGTCGTGGTCCAACATGCAGCTTTAACAGGTGTGAAGTGGAAAGTTCACTGCAGACGCATTTACCTGCAGCAGCGACACCTGGACCTGAACAAACACGCCGAGGATGAGGAACGTTTCTTCTGATCAATAAGCAGCTGTAGAATGTGGTCACGCAGAATAAGACATTAAAAAGTGCTTCAAATTGACCAATGAAGAGCCAATATGTCTGTGATGCGCACCGTTAGCGAATGAAAAACAGATATTACAGGTTTAAAGAAAGATCATTGGCTGCTGTTCAAAGGCTGCTGTCTCCATCAGCCAATGATTACACTGCTTTATGCAAATCAATCTTCAGTTAAATCCCTTGATTGGCTACATGGTATGTGGGCAGAGAAACAGCCGCATTCTGATTGGTCACTGCACAGATAGGGGGCGCCGTCGTGAAAACACAGAAATATAAAACAGACATTTCTCTGTTTGGGTTCTAGTTTTCTCTCCAAAGAGAGGACGGGACCAGGATGGACCACCGCATTATCCTAAAGTATGATTGGCTGTCTGCCCAGGGAGAGGCGGGCCTTAGTTTGAACCAAGAATAAAGTGTGGAAGCTTTATGGAGAGAGTCTAAATATGAGGAACTTTAGGTTTCTGCAGACGTGAGAGCTGATAATTTAAAGCTTTTCAGATGTGTGTGACTGCGCACACACATGTTCTGGCTCCCTGAAGACCACGGTAACATCTACTGTAAGTGTGTGTGCGCGTGTGTGTCCATATTGAGGGATGAAGGCTCACAGGATTCGTGGTAGAGAGAGCATCCACTCAACCAAGAAAGGAGTCCAGAGGTTGGAAAATCCACAAAGCCCACTGATGTCCCCTCAAGGGATGGGACGGCATCAACACACACACAGGCACACACACACAAGCACACACTTCTCTGAGTCCTCATACGCACACACGCCCACTCTTGATGCGTGCTGTAAAGCAGAAACACCAGTTTTGATTAACAACATATCAACGAGCACGTGAAGCCGCCCGCTGCTCTGAGATCAAAGCCCGCTCCGACTCTGTCTCCCTCTGCTGAGTTTGTCTCTAACTGCCGCTTGTTTCATGTCATCACAGTTTCTTTATCAAAGCTGATAATTCATCAAAAACAAGACTAATATTCCCACCATAACCAATAATAATGTATTTCAACTGTTGCCAGCGTGCCTTTAAATAATATGTCACATCGTGTTACATGATTCACTTTGTGGTAAATATCAAACTGCTGCCTCTCCGGCCTGGACACAGTCAGATAAACAGGACTGATAATGACAACACTGACACAAATACACCCATACTCACATTTACATCACTGACATGATGGAGGACAAACTGGCAGCAGCTCAGTCTTCATATACGTGAACGTGAGTTTTGTAAAATCAATCGAAAGATGAATTATAACGACATTAAAAACAATGTTTCTGCTCTCACTGCAGCAGAAATCCCTGCAGATTCCTGTTAGGATGAGACTTTTATTCTGAAGGGTTCAACTTCCAGTCTTTTCTGCTACACTTCCTTAAGTACTGCTCATGTATTTGACACTGAAGTTAATCTGTTTTCATTCAATCTTTGCTTTAATATTCTTTGTGTTTTATTGAGCAGGAAGTTCAGTGGTGCTGCTGATATTTCCAGTTTAAATAAATAAATAAAAGCCAGCGGAGGAGGAAGTACTCAACTCTGTTAATCATCAAATTTATAAAATACTCAGTACAAGTTCCTCATCACTCTGAGTAACTCTAACTGTGCACGACTGTCGAAAGAAAAATCTTCTCAACACCTAAAAGTTCTAAAAACATCATCAGTGTTTGGAGGTCCTGAAGCAGCCGTCCGATTGGCTGGAAGGTGCCATGAAGGTTTTCACTGTGTGCTGAGTCCAGCTCTGAGGAAACAAAGGATTCCTTCAAGGTCGCAGTGAAGCGCGGTGAGGAGCTGCCAGAGAGGCCGTCGGTGGACAGAGCAGTAACGAGCTGCAGCAGAAGCCAAATGGCAGATGATGAGTGCTGTTGGTGTCATTAAAACAGACGGCCTCGGCGATGAAGAAGGAATCCATCAGGACCAGAAGCAGCGAACAGCTTGGCCCGCGTCGGCCCGCCGCTGAGTTTGGTCCCTGATGAAGATGAGGATCACTTCTGCGCTTACTATGAAGAATGTGGTGTCTGCAGGGCAACTCTGCCACCTCGCACAGTTTTACAGGAAATAATGGAGTCAAAGTTTTACAGAAGCCTATTTGTTTAGAGCACGACGGGGAAATCACTTTCCATGTGGGGCCACATGAGAAACTGGCTGCCGTGTGAGAGAATTAGCCGCCTGCGGGAGGAATGAAGTTCTGTATAAACCAGAACTGTGGGCTAATTATCGTCAGGGTCAATCACCAGGCATGAGCTCAACACTGAGTCCTTTCAGAATAAAGGTCCATGTAATGGTTTAACTGTAAGCAAAATGATACTGACTGTTTTTGTTTAATGATAATGACAGTATTTATGTATTTTTATAAAGTATTACATATTTAAATGCTCAGCTGGTTCATACTGTGCCCGGGTCTGATTTAGAGGGTCAGTGAATCTTTGTTGTACGATTGTTTTAATTCTCATTTTTCTGGCCTCCCGTCAGTGCAGCCGACCTCAGCTTGTACTGACGACTAGCAATTCTCAGACTAAGACTTTGTGTTGAGAAACAACATCAAACTAATGTTTCTGCCTCACACAACCTTGAAAACCTTGAAATCAAACCGACACAGATTTTATTGATAAATCTGACATTTTCTAAGAAAACCGCTCCTCCACTTTCTGTGGAAACACCTTTATGGTACTGCACAAAGCAATCTCCAGCTCATGATTATCATAAACAAACAGCCATCAGTACTCTAAAATCAATAACACAATGACCAAAGCATTGATCGGTCCATTAAAACAATCTGTTTCCACAAACCTTACAGAGGTTTCATGTTTCTCAAGAGCGTCCCAGAGGACTCGTATCTGAATATCTGATGAGTCAACACCGAAGTTAGAGACTAGCTGAACATTTATCATCCTCAGGAGGTGGTGGAGATCAAACAGAGCAAAAAGCAGAGTGAATTCTGGACTCCACGCGGACGCTAATGCTGCTCCACCTGTAAACAGGCGACTGTTTGCTAACACGTTCACAAACTCTGTAACGTTGTGTGAACAGCTCGTTCTGTCGCCTCTAAGTGGTCACACAGGAGATCAATTGATGCAGTTCACATATCTGCTGCTTAAACACAACAGTGAAAGCTGATTGGCTGATGATGCGGCAGGTAAAGCCCAGTTATTGGCTGATTCAGAGACTTCCCTGAACTTTGGACTAACGGACGTCTGGAGTGACTTCATGAGTAACATAAACATGAGGTGCAGACTTCACTGGACTTTTGTCTGTGTAGATTAAATTAATTCATACAGGAACAACGAGGGTTAGTCGATAACACTCAGAGAGTTAAAGTGTGTCGAGACGTCTAACGTCACGCTGCTCCTCAGGTGGAGTTTTATAATTACTTATATGAAGTGAGTTCAGTATGATATTTGTGAAAAATGGGAAATTTTTAATGGGAAAATGTGAAATGCATAATTAAATATGTGCAACTGACTGGATCTAATGGGGAAAAATACTTGATATTAATAAAAAATAGATACTGATGAAATATTTAGCTCATTTAACTCTTTAGCTACACACTCTGCTGCCTGTTAGCGATGGCCGCAGCTTCTGGGAAAACCCATTTTTCTGCACCTGGAAAAACGTCAGAAAAATGTCAAAGTGAAGTCTGAGATGCGACACGTCCCACATGTGTTCTGAGACACACAGCGTCACAGAGAGTCCCGAGCAGGATCGCTGCGGAGCAAAGAGACAGCAGAGGCCAATAGAAGCGATCCATCAGAGTCAAGCTGTATCAAGCAGAGTTTGCTCCGTGTGACCTAGTGGTGATGTGACAGCAGTCGTACTGACAGCGAGTGGGCGGCCGCCAGTGACAGACCGGCCTCCTGGACTGGTCCATTTAGGCCCACACCAGCAGTGACCCTGAAACTGCATCCGCTGGCCTCACACTCCACTGCACAAACAGGTCAGAGCGCGCACACACCGACTGCAGCTCGCTCTGATCAATGGGCCAGAAGGTGTGTGTGTGTGTGTGTGTGACACACTAACAGAGCAAAGCAACACACACGAGCTCTGCTGTCGTTTTACATAACCTGTCTGAAAGAGTCATCTCTTCCAGCAAAAAATCAGCCCCATGTGAGTGAATCTGAAGAGCATCTTCTGTCTGAATCATCCGGAGCTTAACAAACCCTCAAGCTGAGCTAAGCTAAGCTAAGCTAAGCTAGGCTACGCTAAGGTGAGGTACAGTAAGCTTTCCCAGTCTGGTCCCAGTGATGAGCAGCTAAACTGCTTTGTCATCAGGGCTCTGTGTAATTCAGGGAACGGCTGGATGCGGTCTAGTGCCAGTGACACACTTTCCCCTCGCTCCCCCAGGTGTCAGGCCCCGCCCACAGCAGAGGGCGGTCTGATGATGGCGGCCCCCGACCTCTGCCCCGTCAATACATCGACCGCACTGCACACAGCAAACCTCCATTATTTACCACTGGTTTCAGAGCTGAAGCATCCCACGCCTGCTGCTGCGGAGCGGCTCCACTGAATCCTGAGTTAAATCGCTCATTAAATCCATCACATTTCAGGGAAAAGGTGCAATAATGAATAACAGGACGTTTAACCTGCGTTATTTACAGCGTCGTGGACTTTTCCTCCTGTAACTCCTGAAGATCCATCAGCTGTTCAAACCTTTTGCTAAGTCATGTCTGTTAATCACTAAACGTGCACCTGTACGCACCTGTGTTACTTCCTTCCTGATGATAAGATCCACACGAGTCACGCTGAAGCCCTGCACAGGTGAGACAGTGACTAACTCGCTTGGGCGACGGTTCATCAACTCACAAAGAAGCAAGCAACATAAATGGAGGTCTTTTATGAAAAAGGTTGGAGAGGACGAGCGTGAAGCCCCTTTGGGTCCGTAATAGTTCCTCTGAGGTGGAAATCAATGCGGACCTCTGTCTGAGCAGCCCAGATGAAAAGAAGCCATCACCACTTTACCGGCCGCACACAGGCAGCCATTTTGAAAAGCTGGATTCTCTCCACCTCCACTGATGCGACGGCTGTCTGACACGTTTCCTTTATTTAGAGGTTAATTACTTGGTTGAACTGGGTCTCATTCTGTCAGCTGGATGACAAACCGCTCAACATCACTGCAGCCGAGCCACAAAAGCAAAGCTGCCTCATATTTACACTCAAATCCGCGACTTCCAGAGAAGCGTCCACCTTTAAACTGGTGGCGTCCCAGTGGGAACAATTAACTGTTCTGTGACCAAACAGCTGCAAAAAACTAACGACCTCTCCATCAGCTTTGTTTTTGGTGCTCATGAGCAAATTATACTGTTTAGTGGACGAGGAGTGCACCTCCCAGGAACTGCGAGAAACAGAGTATTCACAGAGTAAAAGAAGTAAAAGTAGCAGAGCTGCTACACGTCGACTGCTTTACTTGGTAAAACGCAGCATGACCGTTTACACGAAGTTCTATTGGAAAAAAAAACATAAAAATACGTGTTTTTACGAAGCAAAGAGAAATAAAACACGAGAACCTGCCATTCAAAGTTAAGGTGATGACCATGGCAAACGTTTCTTCTGTAGCATTTTCATGATGTTAGCATCCCTCTGCTAGCGTGCAGCCCTGCTAGCCTCTGCAACCTCTGAGCCGCTGCTGGTTTGACCCTTACAGGCTCCCAGAAACCACCGCCAACCCCACATAAGGCTGCACAATCCACCAAATCTGTCATTCTGATAAAAGAAAGAGATAAATAATGTTTTAGTCTGCATCAAAACACACACACACACACACACACACACACACAGAGTAGTTAATGAGAAAATACCAAAAATTGATCAAAAAATGTTGAGAAATCCCACAAAAAAACAGGATCTGCAACAATCTTTATGTTGTTTCTCGGTCCATTACATGACTTTCCCTCCGAACATCCTGCTTACAACAAACAAACAAACAAACAAACAAACTGACCGCTGGGACAGTAAACAGAACCTCCCTCACAGAGACGGATCCAGAACTGATCCCAGAACAGCCTCCACTGACCGGCTGTACACTGAGTCTGTGTTACAGTCACAGGAAACAGAGCAGCAGCACAGACAAGCATCTGACAAATGATGCTACCACACACACACACACACACACACACACACACACACACAC
>JBBMOE010000031.1:5303561-5412725 GCA_037975065.1 Chaetodon trifasciatus | reverse complement strand
TGTGTGTGTGTGTGTGTGTGTGTGTGTGTGTGTGTGTGTGTGTGTGTTGTTTCCAGCCTCACCTGAAGATGTCCTCTCCAGCCCTTTTTCCCCTTAAAAATAAATAAACGTGAACTATGGTGCCAAATGGGTCCAACCCTCACATGAAGCGAAGGCGCACGCTAAGAACACACACATACACACACACACACACACACTGCAAGACCCACATAAATACCCACATGTGAGCATGTCAGCGAGAAAACCAATAAGCTGCAGGACGGCACCCCTGACGATCACAGCGCTGCTGCTTCATATCTGCACGGCCTGATTTACAGCAGCTGCTGACATTTCTATGCTCCACAGGTGACTTGGCCAATATAGTTCATCCAATACAGACGTCAGCAGCGTCAAACAGCAGCTCCTGCACTGTGTACTGCTCATAAATACACAGGAAAATACACCCTTCAGAAGTATTCTAAAGGTGCTGGATGATTGAAGCGAATACAGATGTTTTCTTAATAGGTGGGCTGCAGCTTCTCACTTAAATCCACTCAATAACTAAACGTTTACACAATTAAAACATGTAAACACTTAAAATCATGTTGCTTTGCTATGTTTTCATGTAAAATATGACTACAAAATGAATTTCAAACAAAACTCTCAAAGGACATTTGAAATTTACTGTTAACCTTGGTTACATGGTTAATATTGTCCACAGTGGACGTTCATCACCTGTCGGCAGGAACAGGAAGTGTCCTTTGTGGCACATCTGCAGTCCAGAGGTTTCCAGACTGTGAGCAGGGACGGACATTTGCATCAGACTTTGTGCTCGTCTGAGTCACAGTTCACACACAGACATGTTGGACATATTTTTAGATTCTGTGTGACTTACACTTCCTCAGGATGTCATTATCTCCATGTCTGTTTCTAATTAAGCGTCCATGAGTTTGTTTAGAAATCACAGGAAAAAATTCACTCATTATGTTTGAGAACTTCTGAGAATCGTCACGTTTTTGAGTTTCTTCAGAGTCTAAATAATCCGCTGACAGTTGTCGAACTGCAAACAGGAACCGCTAACAGCTAATTCAGCATACTTTTAATGGTGGCAGTGTGTCAAAATATAAAGAAAAATAGGCAACAAAGCCAAAATCAAGTCGTAGCCCACAGCTAAATAACTGACACTTATTGGATGGACTGCATGAAATCTGATACGCACACTGAAGACGTCCAGAGGATGAAGCTGTCTGACGTTTCCTCTGCCAGGAGGTCAAACCGTCCAGTGAAACATCTCATCATCTACCAGATGTACTAGCTCATGATGAATCTTTGTGACTTGACAGCCTGGCTGCTGATCTACAGCCAACACAAAGACGACATCTTGTGGGTCAGATTTAATCCAAAACCTCTGAAATCTGCATCTGCAGCGACGTCACAGCAAAAATTCACGTTATCCCTGACTGTTTTCAAATGCTAGCATGCTTATGCTAAACCAAGACGGCGGCGGTGCTAAACATTATTTGCTATAACATGAAGCTAATGTTAGCAGTTGGCACAAAAAGCCCCACTGAGCCTCCAGTCACTAGCATGGCTGGAGACTCTTATTATAATTCATCTCCCTTCATACTCTCTCAGGGAAAATGGAAAATCCAAAAGTAGCCCAAAGTCATGTAGAGACAGCAAACATTCAGAAAACATCCGTAAACCTGGACGTGTGGCATCATGTATCCACTCACGAGCTCAGTGGCTCCATTCATCTCAACCACACTGGCTGGAAATATCACTGCTAGCTGCTAGCAGTAGGTCACATTTACTGACCTGATGCTCTGTATGGTTAACCAACGAATGTGAGTGCACGAGTGACTGTGAGTGACCACGAATGACATCTGTAAGTGAACACTCACTGCACAGCAGCAGCAGCAGCAGCCTGCTGAAGGAACAATACGACCGTAAGAGCGTCGTTAACGTCACACACCAGCAGCACAAATGTCACCGTGGATGCTGACGGTGGGAACAATGAGGGAAAGCAGGTGAGTGAACAAAGAGGACACAACAGCTGATACCAGGTGGTGTGTGTGTGTTTGTGTGGACATACAGTGTGTGTGAACAGTTGAGAGCAAGTGAACTTTTTTCCAACAAGCACGTCAAGGAGCGGTCAGATGTGATGTGAAGTAATGCCGTATCAAGGGATCTTCTGCGTTATCGTGGCGTCCATCGGAGGAGGATGGAGCTCTCTTAGCATGTTAGCTAATAGTTTATGACTCACTGGATGGTCAGAAAGCACAGCCTGGGCCTGAGGGAAGAGCTGCACCACGAGGCCTCCACCTGCTCAGCTCAGTCAGGTGGCTGCGGGTCGGCTGTCGGCCCCGGGGGGCAGCTCGGAGCTGCGCCACGGAGCGCGGGCTAGCTACCCACAGAGGAACATTATCGCTAATAGGATCTGTTTTAGGTCATAGGAGCGCACACATGAGCAGACACACATGTGCGCACACACACTGAGACATCATGGGAAAGGGTATTCAGGAAGAGGAAGCACACTAGTTGAAGAAACACTCTGCTTCAGTGATTTTTGAGACAGTGTATCCACCCACACACACATACACACACAAACACGCAGACATACAGACAGACACACTAACACGCATGCACACATGTACACACTAACAAGAGCCGGGAGATTCTCGGTCTGAGGACAACAGTTCTTTTTCGGCTGATGCTGTCAGATCCTCTCATCCTCAAAGATGCATGGAACTCAGTGGGAACACACACACACACACACAGACATGCACACACACACAAATACACACACACATGCACACACACTGGGTCTTCCTCAAACTCTGTTTAAAAAGCCGCAGAGTAAACAGTCTGAGAATGAAGATTTAGGCAAACAAACAGATGAATATTCATGGCGTGCAGTGTGTGTGTGTGTGTGTGTGTGTGTGTGTGTGTGTGTGTGTGCGTGCGCGTGGGGTGAAGGGAGGTAAATCAAAGCCATGAGTCAGAAAAAGGAGGGACAGGGGGATGAGAAGGTTCAGGGAGGACGGGACATCGGGACATGCAGCGAGGGCAGCACAGACAGTGATATCTGAGCAGCCACAACACAGCAGAACCAGACGCACTCGCCGCCTCCCTCCATCGCTGCAGCTCCCAGCCCTCCTCACTCCATGATTCAACCCTCCTCCTCACATCGACTGCGTCACACTTCCATTCACGACGGTTTTGGTCTTGTTAATCCACCCAGGTGGCTCCTTTTATTTCCTTTTAGAGAATTCATGGTGCCTTGATGTCAGAAGGTAACGACAAACTGCTGATGTCACAAAGACACACCCTCACTGCATCATCAGGGTCTACTTTCCCCTCAATCAACACACAAACTCACAGAGCACATTCATGCCCCCAGAGGAAGAACCCTTCTCTCTTTAGAAATCCATACTGTTCATTCTGGTCCCACCTTCAGGATAAAGCTTTGATAAACCCCTTTAATGCTACCTGTGCAGCAACGTTAGCGGCTAGCTGGTGAAAGCAGTGGAACATTTACCTGCTAAAGAACCACATATTGGTGGAGGTGGTGGAGACCAAAACAGAGTAAAAAAATGAAAAGCATGTTCATTACGTGGCCAGAGACACAAGTCCACATGCATGACGATGTCGCTCTGATGTATAAACAGCTGCATGAAGTGATAATATGTCAGATATTTGGCTTCCAGCATGTTCCGCTGCCTCCAAAGCGACTAAAGAAACACCAAAATCAATTGATGAAACATTAAAAACATACCAGTTGATGATCAACACAGAAGCTCTGCAGCTCTGACGACACATTAAAAACAGACTTCAGCACGAGAAAGAAACAACAGCCTCAAAACATTAAAGGAGAAACGAGCTGATGTGTGAAAAACATCATCAGTTTCACTCATGTCACATTCAGTCCAGGCCTGCTGTACTGGACTGCATTAGACACAGGTGCATTTAAACTGCTTACTGCCATTGGAACGATCAATATTCAGTATGACCTGAGAGATGCCAAACAACGTCACGCATTAAAAAGGCAGGCAGAACTTAGAGTAAGCGTCAACTCGGATGGCCAGGAAACGCCGGGAGGAGCTTCCATCTCTGCTGCCTTTTATCAAGACGAAGAAAAGAGGAGAAAACGCTGCAGCGGCTTTATGCAAATTCTGTGTATTTCAGCCACGTATGTAAATCTGCAGGAGTGCATATGGATTTACATCACAGCTAATAACGAGCTACGCAATGAGAACACCAGTACATTCCAGTAACAAAGCCATCATCCCAGTGACAGCGGTAACAGCCCCGCTGCTGCTAGCTGAGTGCTGAACGTACGCCTGTGCCACACCGTGCAATCCCATCATTCCCCATTTACTATTTTTATCTCAGCTTATGTCAAACAGACTGAAAACTGGCATTAAATGTTTGATTTTCACTCAGTCCCTCTGAAGGAAACGGACCCATCTGCACACGACTTTAAACTGGAGCAAATCAAAGAGGAAACACGAAAAAATCTAAGAAATATCTGTTTATATTCGACAGCAGTGCGACAGAAACAGCTCGGACAGGAAGGCATTAAAAAAGTGAACGTGCACAAGGAGTGATTAACTTAGTAATGAGATGCTTTCACCCTTGGGTGGTGAACATAGAAGGTCATGGGGTGGATGAAAAAGACGTCAACCAACAACGACCTTCAGGCGGTGCTGCACACACACACACACACACAAACACACACAAACACACATTAATAAATGCCAGTGTGTGTGTGTGCGCATGGGAGATGGAGAAACACAGACACGATGAGGAGGATGGGAGGAAGCAGGAAATGTAAAAGCCTCTTCAGTTGAAACAAATGGAGCTCTGGGCACACTCGACTCAGTGTTACATGATCTTAGCCTCGTGTGCTAGCATGCTAACGTTCAATTTGATAACATGCAAATTAACGTGAAGCAGGAAGTATCGCTGCTGTGTCTCAGCAGCAGCTCTTCCTGGGGTCTAAATAAGGACACACGGCTCAGCACCACCACCGGCGGGTGCAGCTGAGGCTGATGGGATGTCATTAGCGACTGGACAATACAACAAGCATTGTTGAATAAATAAACTATAGCTGGGTTTCCACCCAGATGTAGCACAAATTCTAATCAAATCTGGTAAAAACTGCACAAGAAAATGCAAATTAATGCGCATTTCTGGTGCGAATCAGCATTAAACACAGTGTAGAGCCGAGGCCGATGGGATTGTCACTAGTTCCTGAACAATATAACAGGTATTACTGAACAAATTGAAGGTTGCCACCCAAACGTAGCACAAATTCTAATCAAATATTGAGGAAAAACTGCAAAAGAAAAAGCAAATTAATGCACGTTTCCAGTGCTAATTAGCTCTAAACACAAAGTAGAGCCGAGGCTGATGGGACGTCTTTAGTTTTCCTGGTATTTGCATAAAGTAAACAAAAGTACTGAACTAATGGAAACGATGACGCTAGATTAAAAGTCACAAAAGATTCATTTATCCTAAAGGGGGAGCAAATTGAATCCACGCTCATTGAGATACGATCAGAGTCGACCAGCTCACATGTCTGGAATCAAGCCGCTCACGTGACTAAAAATTTAACGAGCTTTAATTTACGTGAGGCTGAAAAAACTGGTGATGTTTATTTTCCTGATGCTAACGATAGCTCATAATTGTGACTGCATCATTTCACAAATGACACGGTGATTGAACCGTGGCCGATTTTGAATGAAACATCAACAATCAGCTCCAATTATCCGTCTGACCCCACGAGATGAACAAGCCTGAGAGGTTAAAGGAGAACCAGAGAGACGGAGAGGAAGAGACGACGACAACAAGCCACATGAGAGAGCGAGCGAGAAGCAGAATGAATGAGAAGCAGAGAGAGAGAGAGAGAGAGGAAAGGCAGCGGTGATTGAGTGGCGGTGCTTGGAAAGCATGCCTCCATTTAAACCCCGCCACAACTTGCAACCAGATGGGAGGGTTAATGAGAAGAGAGTCATGCCTGAACACGACGCCACGGTGCTGGGCTGCACCAACAGGGAGCACTGAAAGTCCCTGCAGGGAGTGTGCATGTGTGCGTGTGTGCGTGCGTGCGTGCGTGCGGGGTTTACAGTATGTGATGTGTGTGATAAAGGATTGAAGGTTGATGCTAAAAACTGCATCACTGGCAAACACCATCTGGGTGTTCAGAGGAGCGTGGACACCCAATCTCTTTCACACATAAACTCACAGAGGAGCGCCGTTACCAGGTCTTTAAGGGTAATTGCTGGAAGAGGGGAGACTTTCCCCATTTTCTCAGCCCTTCCTGGGGTTTAAACCACCAGCCGTCACGCAGCTCCATCGCACATCCACCTTTACCGTGGTGAAGTATGCACTGAATGTAAAGTCAAACAGCATGCATTATTAAAGCCATGAATAATCCAGACCCCGTGTCGCATTCACACGCCTCACGACACAACATGGATTGTTTTCTCAGTCCAAATTGCTGCACGATCCAAAGGTGAGCCCTCACTTTGAAAAGGACAGGGTGGCCAGCTTCCTGACACCATCACAGTATTTTTATTTTTTTTGATCGTACACCATGCACAAACTTTCATCTGACAGACAAACACAAGCTTTAAAATGATTCAGACCTTCATCATTTCCCCTTCCTGCATGTCTTAGCCAGGCAGTGAGCTGTTATCTTTACTGTTGGGCTGCTCAGAAAAGCCATTCAGCATCACAGCGGCACTTTACCTGTAAGTCCAGATGCTTTAATAATACGTACAAAGCTGTGACCCCGCGGCGTCCATCATGCTTTGGGTGACGTGGACACAGAAAGCAGGATGTGGGCTTTCACTGTGGGCGAACGCTGTTCTTCCTTATATTTAGCATTAGCGCAGAGTGTCGCGATGCATTCGCTACCAGCAGCTTTTGTTTGCACTGTAACCCTGAACAACAACTTTGAGCTGAGAAGAAAAAGTCCAAATTTGATGACAAGGAGGCAAAATCCTCAGGGACAAGTTGTGCACTGTAGACTCAGCAGAGGTAAAATCTTTGATGCTTTACAGCTTCAGGAAAATTTATGTAATTTCTGCTGACGCACGCTGTTGGGACGAGACATCGTGACACCGTGAAGGACCATTTATTCAACTAATGAGACATGAGGTTTTGTTTACACCTATCGTGCAGCATAAGGTCACCATTACAAGTAACACCATCCATAATCACCGTGCCGCTCTGAGCTGCCTCCACTGTTCCGTATTCAACCTTTCCTACACGATGCTGAGTCAGGACAGACGAGGTGTCCTTTGTTTTCATGCTGCTGGGTTTTTATCTGTGTGTCAATCTAAATCCTCTTTTAGACAACATGATTAGTGGGTTTTAGTCAGCCACAAATGATCAAATATCACACGGATCTGCTGCAGAGAAAGTTGGTAGCTGGAAGGACAACTTCACTGCTGGACAGGCTTACAGAACACTTGTCTTTGTACCTGGGGGGGGGGCACCTGGTAAGCTGTCACCTCCCATCCTCGTGGGAATATCTGGCTCAGCTCCAAACCAGATCCTGTATCTGCCTCCACACTGTTAGGCTCTGTGTTTCCTGTCTTTCCGCAGCTTTCTCTCCTCCCTGATGCCTGAACTGTCTGCTCCCAGCAGCCTCTTCCTCTCTTTGCTCTGTGTTTGTTCTGCTCCTGATGTAGTCTCCTTCTCGCTGTGGAGAGGAGACGACATGGTGGTGGGTAACTCTGCTCCTTTGCTCTCTCGCCTCCTTCTGCTGCTGTTACACTTCAGTAAAGCTCAGTACAGTCAAGTGCTTCAGCCGGTGTGTTTAATTGCTTTCCACTTCCAAGAAGCCTCGCTGCTGGCCCGGACTGAGAAATTCATACGTCAGATGATTGGGGTGAGACTCATAAAGTGCTACTGTGGTATTTAATCTGGGACGAGATCCTGCTCTGCACTTTGACAAAAATAATCCACATCCACAGAATTGTCTGATGCCCATCTGCAGCGTGATGACCCTGAACTGGTGCCCAGTAACCAAAGTGTGACAAGCTAACGACGATGTGACAGTGACTGCCGTTACAGACAATCATGACCGACCTCGTGTCCAAATGGAAACAATATGATGACGTCAAGGTGTTAAATTAAACAAAGATTCATCAGCAATTATTCTCTTTTATACCTGCTTAAAACTGTGTAGCTGCAAACTCCAACAAGGATGCAGTCAAGCATCTCCCACCATCCACTGCTGGTCAGAAAAGAGGGAAACATTTTCTAAACTGTTCACAACGTGGAGGCACAGTTTGGATGAGCAATCATCAAAAACAACGGCTGCAGACTGTAAGTGCAGTTCAATGTGCCGCACTCTGCGAAACGCCCCTGCGTGTTTATCAGGCCACCGGCGCTCGATCACGCTCGTCACCCTTCACGCTCCAAGATACTCCAGGAGATCCGTCTTTATTGGTGTGTGCTGTGGAGGACAGCTGGACCTCTTCAGTCCCATATAAATCTCCATCTGCGGCAGACAGCGGCGACTCTGACCTCATTACGGCTGGTAACAAGCGTTATCAACACCATTTGGGCTCAGGATTTATCTACTGCAGCCACACAGCCAGGCGAAGCTCCGGCAGCGCTGCCGCTGGTGGCCGCAGACTTCAGACCAGTGAAATGAAAACTGATGAGGTTCAGTGAAAAACAAAAGCCTGTTATTGTTTTTAAAAACTGTGAAAGTGGTAAATTGGAGGACTGAGATTTACATGTACGTTACATCATCTTTAGCCGTGCTAGCAGCCAGCGGCGGGTCGACTACTGAGAATCTTTTCTCAAGTAAAAGTACAGTTACTCGTATAAAAATCTGCACAAGTAACATAAAAATCAGCATTTGGCAAAAGCATAAAAGTACTTGGTCAATAAAATCCTGAAAGTACTTTGTGTTTTTATACTGTTATACTATACTTACCTACTGTTTTAATGCACCTCCAAGTCTCAAGTCTTTCTGCATTAAACGACTGAACATCAGCACGTTAGCATTGTCTTTGTTAGCATTAGCCTCTCGCAGCTGCTGGCATGGCTGTAGACTCTTGGGCTTGTTTGATCGACTGTGACTGTCTTTGGTTTGTAAAACACATTCAGAGCCATTTACTGTGCTGTACGTCACATGACTTGAAGTAAAAAGGGAATTAAAGGCGAGCCTGACACCATGTGACAACAACCTGAGCTCACCTACAGTATTTAGTGTTGGTGTCACCAATATATCTGCAGCCCTGCTATTAACCTCTGGGTGTCCACGCTGCATTACTGTGTCACTGTGACTCAGCCGGCTATAATTTCTGCTTTTTCCTTCCTGCAGTTGCACACACAGACGTTTCAATTCAGCTCAAAATGGGGGTAAAATCTTCCATCAGCTCTGGCGGGTGAGCTGTTAATTATGGCTGAAGGAGAGCTCTTCTCGTGGCTCCATCACCTGCTTTCATCAGCACAGGATTTCTTCATGTTATGCAAACTGACATTTATGATAATGTATCTGTCAAGAGGGATAATTTCAAAATAAAGGTCATCTTGACAATTTGAAGCAATTTCAAATGTAAAACTGCTTTCAGAGTTTATTTTGGTCCTTCTCTTGACGTTACACTGACTCGATGTTCTCTCTCTGACTTCTTACTTAATATGAACGACTGCGTTTTGCACAAAAGGCTCCTCAAATCCGGATCAAAGGGAGGCGTAGTTTGGTGAAAACCTCGCAGCTTCCCTTCACAGCAGCGCTCCAGCACAGTGAACACAGAGGAGATGATAATGTCTCGCTCTCGATCGGGGCAACAACCAATGAGAAATGAATCCAAAATGAGAGGACGAAGTGGGACAGAGGACGCAAAACGTCCTGCAGCTTGACCGGCTGAGTGAGGAGGAAGCAGGCGTGTTCACAGAGCATCATGTCTGAGTGCAAACCCCCGTGGAGAGGAGAGTGCTGGTGGAAGGTTTGGGCAGCGTGTCCTCAGCGTCACTGCAGTTCAGGTGCAGTTTTCAGCTAACAGCAACCCTTCAAAGGTGTGACGCACCTGAGAGCTGTCACAGAAACCGAGTCAGACGAGATGGCTGTCGGTGTGGATGTCAGCAACTTAAAATGCGGCTGTTTATTTATTTGCTCTGCTCTTGCAGCGCGGTGTGAAAGGTTTAACCCAGTGCATTAACAACAACAAACACAGGATTTATGAATGGATCAGGATTTTATGGAATCAGATCAGTTGAACGTGTTTTGATCGGGTCTGATCCTGATCCTGATCCCACAGACTGGTTCCCAGAGCTGAGGGGTGTATGAGGTGATTCTATGTACGCATGTTAACCCGCAGATATGAATGCACTGTGCTAATCCTGTTCGACTGCATCTGCTTCTTTTTACTTTACAGTAACTCATACACACCGCCCTGTTTTTCTTCTGCAGTAACAACAAATTTCCCTGCAGAGATCATTAAAGTTTCCTCATTTTTCTTAAGGTCTCAGAATAAACAGGAGCTGCTGTGAGAGGAGGACACCTGACTGGATTTGGTCCAACGTTCAGCGAGTTTGGGCAGAAACAACTCTATTCCCCCTCTGCGACCCATCCACGTCAATGAGACGCCCGGCGCGTGTGTGTGCAGGTGTGTGTGTTTACATTTTATATTAGACTGGTGTCAAAGCACATCAGAAATCTCTGCTGCCTCCTTTTTCAATCCCAGGAGCACACCTCCTCCTTCCACTCACTCTCTCCTCCCTCCTCCCCCTCCTCCTCCTCCTCTCCGCTTCTGTGCCGATTATCTTTCAGTCCCATCAGTCGACCAAACAAACACCAACTTCTATCTGAAACATCTAACAGGATACACGTGAGCAGGGTGAGGCTGGGGAGTAACAGAAAACATGGAACACGGAGTTATTAGGTAACCATAAACCTTTAACCTCGTGCACACATTACAGCAATTTACTTCATCTCAGTCAACACACAAAACCACAGCGAATCTCACAGGTGCTAATTCATTATCACGGCATCTAGTGAAAACGTCTCTCAGTGGGTGAAAATTTCACCATATTTTACCTTTAAAGCAGAAAAAAGGAACAACGTCTCGGTACAAGCAGGTTCGTCTCTCCAGCTGTGAAAATGTCACCATCCAAAGACTCCACATCTAATTTGAATTAACATTTAAAAGGTAATTGCAACCACTAACATTAGCTACAGAAAAAAACAGTTAGCTAAAGTTAGCATGAGCTAGCTGGCTAACCCGCTAATGCTACTTGTCCCACAGCTGCTACTGAACAAAATGTTGATGCTGCTTAATGTGATGGTTTTTGGGTGAAAGCACAAGCTGAAGACCGGAATAAGTTTATAGCAGTTTACTTACATGTGGTGCAGATGTTCATGTTCCCCTGAGGATGAACTGTAATCCCTTAACCTTTAATCGAGCACTAATGACAATCCCCAATTAGCTCTGTGCTTACCAGCAGATGTTTGCATGCTAACGCAGGCCTCATACCTCAACGACTGACTATGCTAATAACTATTCAGAAGCATTTCTGTTAAATTTGACATCTTAAAAACATATGGAAGTGATGTCATATGACATACAGCCTCCAGGTCGACAAATAACCGAATTTCCCCTCAAGTGTCCTTAGATGTGAACAGGAAGGTTGACAATCAGACACACAGGAAAAAGACAAACACGCAGCTTCAAACAGCTTTTATCTGATGCCGTCAAGCTTCTTTTGTCGGACAGGGGTCTTACGTAATGCAGGTTTAAGACACTTTGGATGTTCTTCAGCAGGAGGAGCATCATCTGGCCTGTCTGCCTCATTAACCCACCCTCAGCTCCCCATGGAGACAGGAAATAACACTGGGAGGAGGCCTGGATGCATGGAGAGGTATGAATGATGGGTGTGTGTGTGTGTGTGTGTGTGTGTGTGTGTGTGTGTGTGTGTGTGTGTGTGTGTGTGTGTGTGTGTTTGGGGGACAGATAGAAAAATGGGGCAACAGTGATGACGAACAGAGGGAGGAGCAAGAAGAGGAGAGCTATGCGTGTATGTATGATCATCATCAAAGACAGATACAAAGCTGCTTTCACTGGGCAATGAGTACGAGCAACTGTGCAACAGGCAAGACAGACGAAGGTCAGCGTGAAGCATCGGATTGGATGAAATAACAGATACTGAAGAATCAGTGCAGCTGAGCCTTTTGTTTCAGTGGTTTTCATAGTCGTATTTGCAGTGTGTGATGGCCCCTCTGTGCGGTATCGTATGGTTGGAGGTCCGTCTGTCTAATTGAACCAATGCACAAAGATTTTTATGAAAACTGAAGTCCTGGACCTGAACAGGACACAGCAGGAGGTGCACGCTCAGTTTGACATGACAGCAGATGTCAGATGACATTACATGTCTGTCTTGTCTCTTCATTAAAAAGGCAACACTTTGTGCTAGAAATGACATTTATGTACCACTAAATTATTGGATTATGATCACAGCCAACCTTTTTTTTTTATTACTGATCAACAGGGTGGACGGTAAACACCAGAGACCAGGATTCACATCCTGAGTCCCATGTGGTTCAGTTCAAAAACACTTCAGTCTGCAGGAAGATCACAGTTTCATTGAAATGTTCATAATTGTGTTTCGTGATTCAAGCAGCTGCAGATTTTTCCTGTATGACACCAAACCTGCAGACCTGAACCAAGTGCACCAAGAACCTGCACTTTTTTTAATAGTTTTATAAAGTTAAAGCGGATTTTTCAAAATGGAAAAAATGAAATAAGCTGTAAATAAACATTTTAGTGAGTCGTGATCAGCATCTTTGTGACAGTTACTGCATTAACTAACAGCAGCCACAGATGTTGCCACATTAACCAGCACTGAAATCTTCACCATTTTAAGTCTTTTCCCACTAAACTCTCATAATGCAGATGTTGACTTCTGCACAAACGAGCAGTAAAATGATCTTGAAAACCGCCTCACACCGCCTAGTCCCAAATTAGTTAATGTCGAGCTTGGCTGGATTTCAAACTAATACACAGTTTTTTGGGGTCTATTTGCCAATAAGTGCCAAGTTTTCCCCGTTCAGGTTAGATCAGTAAGAGACCAACCCCCCGCACATCAAAAGAGGTCTGCAGTTTTCACATTTAATACCTGCATCGCCTCCTGAAGGTGGTTGAACAGCTGATTTACTGTTAAAGCTTCGTGAAAAAACCCGTCTTCGCTGCTGTGGCATCTTCTGACACATTCGTCCTGAGAATCTTAAATCTCAGCGTTGCATAACTAAATTATTTCTCACCTTGTTCCTCCTGACAGCTGACAACAAAATCTGAATTTTCCAAACAACCGCTGCTGGCAATCTTAGAGAGCAGCAGTGCAGCAGGGAGCAGGTATTCCTGCATGGATGTGCTTATTTTACTCATCCTGCTCAGAGCTGGAAGCCTTGGATGTCGGGAGTGTTTGCTTCAGCTCATGAAGGCTCCTCTATCTCCCTCTTTCTATCTGCAACCATTTGCATTTTCAGTCTTGCTGCTGACAATATGACGAATCAAAGTCAAGCATGCTTTCCGTTTCTCTCTCTCCCTCCATCTGTCCCTTTATCCCCTCTCCCTTTTCACCTCCATCTCTTTTCAAAGAATCAAACATCTCAGCGGTCCCAGTCATGAGGCGTCGGGGGGGATTTTTTTCTCTCTCAGCCATTAACGTGCATCATCATGCAGTCTGTTCCCACAGGATCGGCAAGTCAGCGGAGTGACTCTGAGAGCAGACGAGGGGGTTCAAGATCTCCAGTCAGGATTCACGGACATTCATTATCATTGCCGGGGTGCGGCGGGTCAGGGAGGGGGGCCGCGTGTCGTGGCGGGCTGTGGGACTGCTATTCGATAATATCTGTTTTGATTCTCTGACTGAGCTGAAGTGAGGAGCAGGGAAATGTCAAGGGCATCGCATAAACAAGGCGCTTCCCCGCTCGCTCTCCAAATCCGCTGCAAGCTGTCTCACAGAATAAGCCTTTCTGTCAGCTGTGAGAATGAGCATCTGTGCGCAGAAGGAAGGAGGAGAATCTAATCAGAGCTGTGAGATTTTTTTATCTTTACAGTTAATAACCAGAAACAACATTATACTGCTGTAAAAAATACTTTACTTAGGGTGAAATGCTCTCTGCTGCTCTAAAGCTGCTCCTGCTAGCATCACTGTTAACATAATGTGGTTTCAAGTTCTTTATTATTACTAATATTTGAGCAAACTCGTCAGTATTATCTTGGAGTGAAGTCATGTGCACGGGCGTACTCATGTCATGTCTACAGGCGCGGTGAAACGAGGGGTCTTAAGGAGGCTTTGGCCCCTCATCGTATCTTCGTGGCTAATGCTAAGCTGCTGTTTCAGGACCATGGACAGCTGTTTCTACGCGCCTCCTCCTGCAGGTTTTAACAAAGAATTCCACCTCCAAACTCCAAAAATGAGGAGAAACCATGCTGCAAAAAGTATTTCTTTTACGCAAAAAAAACTGTAAAATGCATTTGAGGAAGAAGACGCTGCAAAGCTAACTTTGACAAACCAAAGTAAGGTGAGATTTATGCTTTGTTTCAGGTTTACAACAGAAAAGGCTCCGAGGATGAGGACTAAGTGTTTATTTATCTATTTATGTTAGCAAATGCACTCTGACTTTGACTGAACATAACATAAGATTCAGATTCCTTTATTGATCCCCGAGGGGAAATTGTTTTTGTCGCAGGTGCTCCATACAAGAATCAAATTAGAAAGGAAAGAAAAGAGAAAGAAAATATGTGTAAAAATCAAGTATAACAACAAAATATTAATACTGAGAATATATATATATACTGAGAAAAAAATATATACAGAAGGATGTGCAAAACTGAATTTGGAAATATGTATCTGTAGAATATCAGGCAGTGAAAAGTGAAAAGTCAGTGATAGTCCACGGGCCATTCAGAGGGAGGAGTTGTACAGGTCGACGGCCACAGGCAGGACTGACTTCCTTAAAGATTTAAAGATTCATAAACACTGACTACATCGTCCTTTATCTTTTCTGTCTGAGCTAAGTGAGGAGGAGGAGCAGCATCGTTCAAGCGCTCTTCGGTACGTACAGGAAGTGAACACATCACCACTGACAGCCTGAGGTCAGTCCACGTCGTCCATTCAGTTCAGTACAAAACCAGCCTGTAAGAGCACTGAACTCAAGATCGACAGCTCGTTTACAGCAGTTCAGATTCTGACTGTTTCTGAGGCCTTCGCTGGCTTTTAAAGAGGAAGAACAGCTGAGAAACGCTGCTCTCACTCAGCAGCGCTTCACTGCTGCAGCTCATAAAGATTCATCCATACATGAGCTGAAAACAGTGAACAACACTGATCATCTCACTACAATGCAGCGCTCTGCTGGGAAACCTTGGGTCCTGGCATTCATGTGGATGCCACTTTGAAGGCTCCACCCACGCAAACCCCTCATGGCAACAGCTCTTTGCAATGGCCTCCCCCAGCAGAATAATGCACCCAGGAAGTGACGGGGAGCACGACAATGAGCTCAAGAAGCCGACCTGGCCTCCAGATTCTGATCCAGTGAGCATCTGCGGGACAAGCCTGATCTATGGAGGCCTCACCTCTCAACCTGCAGGACTCAAAGGATCCGCCGCCATCAGCACAGGACGTCCCCTGAGGCCCTGAGTCCTCGCCTCGACGGGTCAGAGCTGTTCTGGCAGCACAATAATAGGCAGGTGGTTTTCTTGTAATTCTTAGGAGGTCACACTCGTTGTGTATGGAACATAAAGAGCCATGTTGGATTTTTAGGTCCTTATTTTACCACAAAGAGCAGCAGAGCTTCTGTTTCCTTCCCCTTTTTTAAGCACTCGCACTGTGAGCATCCTGAGCTCAATAACAGTCATCAAACCCATCATTTCAGTGATTTTCTGCAGTTATTAAGCAGCCATTCATGACTGCAAAAATGCTCAACTTCTCCTAATCAGCTCATCCACTCGCTCCCTCTGTCCACCGACCAATGAGGGGTGTGTGTGGCGTGATAAAAGCGCAATAATTCGCCAATCATGGTGCAATCAGGGGCTCTTCTCTGGTCGCCTGCTGGAGAGCCGAAGCGCTGAGACCATCCAATTCACAGCTCTGCCAAGCACGCACATGCACACACACACACATGCATGCATGCACACACACACACGCACACACACGGTGGTGCACAGAGGCTGAATGGCTCACAGATAACTGATAACTAGTAATGATCCGTTCTAATAATAGTCTCGTCATTAGATGGAGCAGTAGTAGCAGAGGGTGAAGGGTCAGTGTTTGTGTGTTTGTGTGTGTGTGTGTGTGTGTGGTCCTGCATTTTTCATCACTGACTGTACACTGTGTCTGCCTATAGAGACGTATGTGTTTGCTAACGTCGGGCAGCAGACTGTGAAGGGTGCAGGAGTGTAAGCTTATTGTCCAACTGAATCAATACTGACTGTTAGCAACATGGAGGGCTGAAATGTTAGAGCACCGCCACAGGACGGCCTCCATTCTGGAGGAGGAAACGTAGTGCCACACAGCAGTATATCATACTATAGAAGTATATACATCACAGCCCTGTTACACTACATCAACATGTTACACTGTGTTATGAACTTAGATACTTTATCATATTTAGATTATACAGACAAACACTACGCGTCATTACTGAATCATACTGTACTGTATATCAGTTGGTATACTATATTAGACGCACTGAGCGCCACATCTGTCACTTTTGCCTTTTATTTCTGCTACTACTGATTTATTTTTTACTTTCTCCATTTATCTGCACTTATTTCTGTACAGTTTCCGTATGAGGATCAATGAGGGTTTACCTTTTTGTTTTTTGCAAAGATTCATTGATCGACAGCTGGTGGCGATCATGAGCCGAGAAACGTAAATGCACCAACAACAGCAAGAAGAAGAAGAAGAAGAAGAAGAAGAGGAAGAAGAAGAAGGAGACTCCAAGCTGGCAGACATGAAGGTAAACAATGCATAATTTAAGATATCTGAAAAGCTTTAAATACAGTCACTAAAACCACACTGAAAGGACGCCTTGGAGCAAAAATAATACTGGACACTTGGCAGCAACAAAAAAAAAAAGATCTCCTCCATTCACATCACATTTAAAAAACTACATAAATGGATAAAACAAGAAATTCACCAAGAAAACTGGTTTAAATACAGAAATGCTGCAAAATATGCAAAAGTTTCCCAGAGACACTAAAAACTGCTCAAGCTGTTAATTAAACTACGTTTAACCAGCATCTCCACTAACATCTGACTGATACATCCACAATATAAAAGCTTTGATTAAGATAAGATAAGATAAGATAAGATAAGATAAGATAAGATAAGATAAGCTTTGCTGACGCCATGCTGTGGAAATGCAGTACATTATGTACAAAAAGGAATAAAAATCAGATTTCTTTGGGAGGGACGGCTCAGGATCAGCCCAGATTGAGACCAGCCATGTGACCCCCCTCCATCTTTTTTTTTCTCAAGGAGGAGGGGTGAAAGGTCAAGAGGTCATCATAGCTATGGGGTCAGGTCGCGACTCATTCCCTCCTGAGGCCTTTCACCGTTTGACCTCTAACTAATGAACACGGCGGCTAATGAACAGCAAAGTCCTCGAAGGGTTTCTCAATCAAAGCACCTCACTGCAGATCTGGCGGCCATTAAAGCAGAACTGCTAATTGTTTGGTCACGCCTCCTCATTTACCGAGAGGACTTCTTCTTCATTTGTCTTCGCGGCGTCCGCAGCGGCGCTGAGGTTCCTCGTCCGTCTGCGTTCGCTTTTCCATCAGAGCTTCTTGTGTCATTTGGAAAGTAATTTAGGCTCCTAATGCTTAATTGGCTCATTAACATACAGTGAAAAACTGTGTTATACAGTAGTGAGTCATCATAGTTTCATTATTCATTTCCGTAACAGATCTGCTGTGATTGACTTCTTAAAGACAGAGTGTGTGCAGCGTAGGTGGGACTAATACTAATATTGCAGAAAATTTGCTCTACTGGAGAATAACAACCTCTTTCTTCATCATCTTTAGTGATGATGGTCACAACATGCAGACTGCTGCAGGACACCACAATGCTAAAGGCCGCATCATTAGGCTCTTCTTTCTTTAAAGGAACAAGCTGAAAACACGACATCTTTACTATTAACTGCATATTTACACACACAGAGCAACAATCATGTTCATTTAGAGTCGTGTTTATTGAATCAAAGTCCAGGATTCACTCCCCTTTCGCTCTGTTTAGCTCTTCTTATTCGCTACAAGACAAATGAGGAGTAAAACAAGCAGTCAGTGCCACGACTGAGCATTTATGCTTGTACCAATGAGAGACCCTGAAACCTGGATCCAGACTGTCCTGGTTTCATACGTCCTAATAGTCCAGATCCAGGTCATTTAGAGATTTTGTTCAATTTTTGGCAAATTCACTAACTGCTGAGAAAACTGATTCTTTAGCTGCTAAATGCTCGTTAGCTCATCGCTAACTGTGCTAAAAACAGCTGCTGTAAACAAGGTTGTAGAGGATGAAGGATGCTAACACGGCCGCCACGACTATGCTAACATGCTGATGTTTAGCAGATATAACACTTCTCATGCTCACCGTAGCACTTTAGCATGCTAATATTTGCTAATTAGCAGTAAATTCCAGCTGATGCTGATGGTGGCGCTGCAGGAGGAGTCAGGGCATCCTGAGGGGACCACAGACGCTTGTACAAAATACCACGGCGATCTCTCGGCGGTTGTCGATATGTTTTCCAGCGTGGAGCAGAGTGCTGGACTGACCCGCTGAGCGACCGACATGGCCGTCCCTGGAGCCAGGCTGCACAGATGAAGCAGCCGGGCCGACATCGTGGCTGACACTCATTGAACACGTAAACCAGCATGTTCAAAAAGGAGACTTTAAATCTGGTTTTTGAAGAAACGTGACCATGTGTGTTTGACATATAGGTCCATACACTGAGCAGCAAAGGTTCCATATGGGTTTCAGCCTGAGTTTCTACTAAAGGTACTGATTAATGCCGCTTTAGGGCATCATCATCATCATCACTAGGCGACCTGACTGGACCTGGACCACAAGCAGGAAACACCAGACACGACTCTAACCTGACAATAAGAGTATCTTCAGTGATCACACTCAGTTATGCTGAGTTTGCTAACATTAGCCGCCAGGAGCTACTGTCATACCACACCGCTGAGGCTGCAGCAGCAAAATCCTTGAATGTATTGAACTGAAATGAGCAAAGGTGTGTTTTCTATCTTATGAATTCAACTTTTCATCTGTAAGAGAATGAATGAGCCACTTCTTCTTCTTGCTTTAGATGTGAGGAAAATAACCTCTTTAGAGTACGATGAAGAGGGCAGAGGCACAAATGCTCATTTCACAACATCATCACGAGGACCCATACATGTACTTTTCTTGATTTCAGCCTCCTTTTAATCCTTTTATCAGGATGATTTTTGAGCCTCGTCTGCGCAGTGTTGTCTTTTCTACTTGATCTACATACCAAAGGAATATTTTGCAGCTTGAAATCTGAGGATCTCGGCGCTGCGTCTACTTCCTGTCATCTGAAAAAAGTGACGGCGGCTCATGCGTGTAGTACGTATGAGTATGTGTGTGAGCTCTGACAGCATCCTCCAGCGTGTGAGAACAGCTCCCCTGGCCCGAGTGTGTTCCTGTTAAATCCCATCTGTGAATTCACACGACTTATTCACTGCGATCTGAGAGCAGACCCGCTGCTATCTGCCTCCCACTCCCCTCTCTGCCTCTGTCAGTCTCTTAAAATATTCCGGGCATCTCTGTCTCGCAAAGCAATTCTCTTCAATCCGTTAGGCTTTCATTAGCGTTAATGTTGCATGAACATGTTGATATTAGCGGCTGACTGACACGGTTGTTTGAAGGTCGGCGTGGACTGAGCCCCATTACGTTCTGCGTAGCTCTAATGTCGCTTTTTCCATTTTTGTGTGAAAAAATAAAGCTTATTTAAGAGTGGAAAACCTCTCTGAACCGGACTGCCCTGACTTATTATTCATGATTTCATTGGATTAATTCCTCCAGAGTTTAGAGATCACCTGACCTTCCCAGGTGAAGCTGCCACGTTGAATCTCGCCACAAAGAAAACATTAGAGCACAACCTACACTTTAATCTACACTCGTCTCAAAATCTGGGTCATTTTTCTAAGAAACACTTAAAAAAACTGAAGAACAGGTGAAGGAAAGTTCTTGCACAGAATTCCTCGCATGCTCTGAGGTGATTTGAGTCCACCCTGTCTGAATGCTGCACTTGTTTACTTAAATCATTAAGTTTTGCCCAGTTCTGTTTCCTGTGGCTTCATCTCCCTCTGCAGCGATGCAAAGTGATGCATTAAATATCAAACAGCAGCTGAAAGATGCTAAAATCTGAACAGAAGTTTCTAAATGATTAACACAAAGTAACTGGCATGACTTCCTGTCCTAGTTTGGAGAAAATCCATCCCAACATCCTCATATCCAAAAATAGATTTCTAATTGAGTAAGGAGCTGGCGAGGCTGCTTCGCACCCCTGGTGGCTTCTGAGTGTGCAGTCGTCGCCTTCAAATGGCGGAGGCCGGCGTGAATCGCTGTCGTCTACCTTCGCTCTGTCCGCCGTCGCCTGCTGACACCCTGCAGCCGGGTCTCGGCGAGCAAACGGCCGAGAGAGTCTGGACTCATCCTACATGCAGAGTGATTGACAGGCGGTTTAACAAGACGTGTTTCTGGAAGGCAGAAAAGCATCACAGGCCGAAGAATAAAGTTCACTTCAATGTGACCATAGGACCACTATTTCCTGCCTGATCGCCAACCAATTTCAAATTAAAACAAGATCTACGTCTGGAGAGAAGGAAGAACACAGTCTGCCCCCTTCAGATTAAAAGTTGGATGCATTAGAAATAAAAGGACTCTTCCTCAGTTGAACAGCAGAAGAAGAAGCAAGACGCTGATGAGTAACTGCCATCACTGAATCACTTGTGTACTGTCTCCCTGTGTTTCAGCAGCATCGCTGCTCCAGAGGCCGTTTTAAATATTTAAAGTCTGTGCTTTGACTTTCTGCTCGACGGTCCGAATGAATTTTCAGGTGCTTTTCCTCTCAAACACTGAACACGCTGCTGTATGAGCAGCCCGTTCTTCACTGAAGTATTTCCATTTTGTTCTACTTTATACTTCTGTAACTATAAAATTATAAAGTATAGTTCTACAGTTCAGAGGGAGAAACTTTTTACTTCATTACATCCAGTCAATTTATAAAATATGATGCATTTTCTTTAGATTAAACTGCTCAAAAGTGAATGAAACAGTTCAGATTAGCTCCACTTAGAGGAACTGTTATAGCATTATGCTACTTATCTGCATCAGCATTAACAATCCAGACACAATGCTGTAACATTCACAGCTGCATTTTTCTGCATAATGAGTACCTTTGACAACCGTAATAAAATATTTTAAAAACACTTTAATAGAAGTAATATTTAAATGCAGTCTTCCTGCTTCTCACAGCAGCGGCTGCTGGAAGCTTCAGTACATGTTTGCAGTCAAACTCTGGCCCTTGTTTGGATAAATGCTTCATTTATTTAAAAAAAAAAAATCCTTCTCTGTGGAAAAAACAGACATTTCCTTTATTTCTCTCAGCTGTTTATTGTCTTTGCTGAACTTTCGTGTTTAAAACGTTGAAGCCAACGATGCTCCTCATCGTCGATGGAGTCCATGAATCAAACAGCATCTGAAGGATCGCTTTAACGCTTAACTGTTGCTCAGTGCAAGTTGTCTTCCTCAACCTTCCTCCACAAACGCACACATGCACACACACACGCACGCACCTCTGGGGGCCACTTACATAAGCAGTGCACAGATCGGGAGGGGGAGGTGGAGCAGGAAAGACGGGGAGGAAGTCAAGAGAGGAATTCCACTGAAGAGACTCTCCACGTTAAAAGTATGGACGCAGGTTAAAATCTGTGTATTCTGGCCCGTGGCAGGCCGCACACTGTTCTCTCACTGCAGAGTCAGCTCTTTCATTGGACGTCCTTGCATTTTGCCCGCCTCACTCGCGGTGATGCAGGGGCCACTTTTCATCAAAATGTCTTGACTAAATTTAGCAGCGCCGCACCGTCACATTCAGGAACAGGTGATAAACGCTGATGCAGCCGAAAGCGGAAAAGTCGTCTTGTACTTGGTGAAGACTCTGTCCAACATGAGCCGGGTGGCGTCCATTATCACGCCTACATCTTACCTTTCACCGCGTTAATGAATCCCTGCTTGTAAAAATCCCTTTTCTTCCCATCACCTCCTCTCCCTCTTACCCTCTACATCTCCTCACCCCTCCATCCTCCATCTTCCATCTTCCTCCCTGCTTCGCCACATTAATCTCCCATTAGCAGCCCCCTCCCCCCTTTCTCTCCATCCTTTGTTTCTCCTAATACCATTACACACACAAGTATACATCGCCGAGAGGTCTGAATATGTTCATCAGAGGACTCCTCAGACAAATGGAGGCCTCAGCCAGCCATTTAAAGGCAGCGCTACAGAGCAGAGGAGCCCCTCTGAATGGAGCCCATGGAGGGGGGATAATAGACTTAAATAGAGCCAACATGCTGCCCAGCTGGATTGTTTGCGTGCACACACACACGAACACATGCGCTTTTACTGGAGGACAGACAGGGAAGGCGCTCGCTGCCGTGCGAGCGGCGGAGGAAACGCAGGGTCTCCGATGCCGCATGAGTGCATATAGGAGCACAGTCTGCTCGCGATGTGGATCTGGAGTGAGTCAGAGCGCCACGCTGAATATAAATGACTCAATGCAGATTAAGATGTCACCGTTTCAATGAAGGCGAAGGCAGGGGCAGCATGTAGGAGGTCAAATTAACCGCTTCCCACCCCCACACGCCTTTTAAAACCTTTGTGCGGCTGTGTGGTTAAGAGGTTACCACGAAACACACAACAAGGATCAGCAGGATGAATGAAGTGCAGATGAAAAGGTTGCTCACACCGCTGAGGACTCCGCAGCTGCTCAGGGGCATATTGATTAGATTTGTATTTGGTTTTCTTCAGGGTCGTGGTTGCAGTCTATCCATAGTCTGCGTATAATGAAGGCACTGAGATCTAACACCTTCACCCAAACTGGGAGCCTTGATCACATGCAGCTCTCTGAAATCCTTCTTTCATCCGTTCGAGGCACATTTTATTAAATTTCAAACTCTGATCGCTCTGCTGTTCGCTCACCTTTCCGCCTCACACTGTCTCTCCATGCTTTTTGGTAGATTGTCTCATTCATCAACACACCTGTAGGGTCATTAAAAGCCAGTTGGTCGTTGGCTTGAATGCTCAGCAGCAACTGGACCGACGTCACACACTGCAACATCCAACCGTCAGTTTGAAGGAAATCTACGCTTCGCATCGGTTACAATGACATCGTTTTGACTCGTTTTCGTAAACAGTGAGACCTCTGAGGCAACAAACCAACCAATCAGATGATCAGACTGGTTGTATACCAAACTCTTTTTTTTTTTTAAATTCAATTAACAAATTTGGAGGCTGGACAAAGCTCAAGGAGAGCGTATCTGATGCCAAAGACCTTCCTGAGCAGAGCCAGCTCAGCCACCTGAGCTGAGGTGAAGCTGCAGGGAAGCCAGCTAGCAAACATTAAATCATCATGTGAGACATTTGATATACTGGTCAAGCCTGAACTTCCAAACTGGAACAATAGCAGCAGAAGAAACAGAACGTACAGCTGTTATTTCTGCACCATATTGAAATAAACTGGATGTAGATCATGCAGCTGCCTCTCACGTTCTCACTCGTGTCATCCTGTAACTTTGACATTCACTCTGGTTAAAGATGAAGTTTTAGTCTGGACCTCACAGTGACGCTAACAATGAGACGCTTAACGTCAAACACGAGGACGAGGATAAGCTTGTAGCTCATTCAGTCAGTAAACACTGCTGCACGCTGCAGCTCAGCGCTCGTCATCAGATGTACAAATAGAAGCAGATTTCAACAACAAACTGCCCCCTTCCAGCTGATCCGCTGGGCGGAGTTTCACTGCAGTCAAGACGTCCAATTATTCCCCTCACGTATCCTCCTCATTTTCACTCCACTTCAATGTGGAGAATCTGAGCTTAGAGAATTATCCTGCAAAGTATTGTTGAGGTGAAATCTCCTCAGCGAGGCATTTTCTCAAGTGTATCACCTGTATTGTGCTGAAAATAGACGGGACATCCCTCGTTCTTAAGTATCACAGGAGGAGCGCGGTCACGCCGCCTCGATTTTCTGCCTCTTCTCCACTTTGATTCGGGACGTTTCACCGGCTCGCCGCCTGTGCACACACACACTCTGCCCCGGTCACAATCACCTGGACGTTCTCATTGACTTTCAGCCCGAGCTCCCAGAGGAGACGCTCGCATCCGAGGGACAAACGGACGTCCAAGTTCAAGGACTCACCGACAGCCTGACTGTCCTGAGCTGCAGCACATTACCAACGGTGGCACCTTGACAGCAAGGCAGGGATCCATGAAGCCATCATCCTGCTGGCTCAGTGCTTCACAATAAACCAGGCAGTCTGTTGTTTTGGCATTTTACTTCCGGCCTTGCCACGCATGTGAGAGACGGGGATTTTCTATCTTAATACCAGTTTATAGAAAATAAGCACAGACTGAAATCTGCTTCCAGCGTGCATGCATGCCTCACTCTGAGACGTCGCTTCAGCCTCTGAAACGTGACGTAAGCCATGCATCGTGCAGCATTCGTAGGCTGCAACAGTAAATATTAAACCCCTACACAACTGATGCTCCTCCAGTCAGTTCCAGGCCAACAGGAGCAACTGTGTCGCTGTCTGACCAAACAACGCTGCATTAATCCTGTCTGTCCAAATCCATCTGACCCTCCTGTGGGCGTAAACCTTTAAAAACAGGTTTCAAACACGCACCTTCACGTCTTGAAAAAGGCCCGGTAATACGGCTTCGTAACAGCTGGGCAGCTGCGCTCTTCAGGAACTGACAAGTCGGAGTATGACGTGCGTTTGCTGGGGTCTATTTTCAGTGGCGGATTAATAAACATTTGGTGCTCTGGCGAGAATTGACTCAAAATGAATTACAGTGAGTGTTAATGAAGGAACATATCATCCAGTGCAGCGTGACTCACTGATGAGGCTCCACGACACAATCAGCCTGTGAGGACGATCGCTTCATTGTTGGTTTTCATGGATTTATTGACAATTAGAAACAATAGAAATCATCATTAGTCATATCCTGTAACGTCACTGTGACTACAGTGAAAAGGACTTAAGCATTTCCTGTGCGGTTATCAAGAAAAGGCCTATTTTTAAAAACCTGGAAACACTGGAGGTATTCAGTGTGCCGTGATGAGGAGGCTGTAACCTTCCTCAGAATATCTATAAATGTATAATATGCTGGAATATTTCCTTTGTGAAAGACAAACAAACCTCAAAGGTCCATTTGTTGGCAGAAGCCCAATTTGCCCCCACAGAGCTGAGCACCATAAATAAATCCTGAGCCAGTGGGAGACCCTGAATACCACCGCTGCCACACAGAGAAACAATGTCTGGACCAGTGACTCATTAGTTAATGGTAATTATACCGAGGCGACGCAATTAACTCCATACTGATGCATTATTTTGCTGTATGAAGTCTGAAATAATCAACAAAATGAAACATTATTAGAGGCTTTCAATCAGATGCCAGTAACACCAGTAACACCAGTGTGAGTAATGTAAAGACCATACAGTGAATCGGACAAATGAACAGAATTCATCGGAGCGTCTGAGTCTCCTGAATGATTATCAATGGCGATGGGAACATACAACATTTGTCCCCGTCCTCCCACCAATTATCCCCATCAGCCTCCCTGACAGCAGCACTCCGAGCCGCTGAATGGCCTAATCTCTCCTCACAAATTAGCTCCTTCTCTCATCTTCGCTTCCCAAATGTACGCCATGCCCTTAAACGTCACATGGTATCGCTGCCTATTCATAACCATTATCTCAGGGCCGCTGACAATGCAGCGAAACGGGGGCCGAGGAAGAAAAAGGGAAATGCTGGCAAATGCAAAAGTGGGGGTGAAAACAAGCGATGCGGTTCGATCTCAGATTCCCCGCTGGCCCTGAGCTATCACAGCCATTGACTGGCTCATGTAATTCTGCTCTGATTTGGCTCGGCCAATCAATGCGCTGCAGACTCACTTCCTGTGACTGTGCAGCCATTAGAGTCGAGGTGAAAAATCCCATAGTTTCTTCTGTTGCTGGAAATATACAGTTTACACCAATCACGCCTCCCCCGCAGGACCACCGCTGCTCTCCTCTTATCGCGGCGCTCATTGAGAGCGTTTCCTGTCGCCTCGTTTCACAGCTCGTATTGACCGAGCGGACACAAAACGTCGGTTTCCAGGATGGCGTAAGCTCGCAAGCTGAACACAAACAAGGACACTGAAGTATAGACGTTTGAGATTTTACAACCCTGGTTTCTCTGACGCCGCTTTTGTGCAAATAAAAAAGAAGTTTTAAGCAGCTCATAAAAAGATACTCGAGCACTCAGTAGTAGTTTAGCTGTGGATCATTATGGTTGTCTATAGATTTCCTTTAAGTAAGCAGACAAACTAAGACCGCATTAGCTTTTATGCATATACTGCCAGCTGTGTATTTGCATATCCACAGAACATATCACCCTGAAACTGTTTTAATTACTCATTTTATATTCTATTCTTGTGCTCATAACCTACTTTTCGGTTTTTCCTGCCTTATTCTATCTGCTGCTCGTTTGAGACCAATGCGGCTTCATCCGCTGTAACTTCATCTTAGAGGTCACACGGATAAATCGGCGGTAGTTATGAAAGCGCTGGAACTGAACGCTGACGTCAGCATGTTTTCAAGGTTTCCAATGAGAGAAACGAGAGAAAAGCAAATATAATGCTGCAGAAGACGCAGAGGCAAGAATGAAGGTGAAATGGACCCAGTGCTGCAAAATCCGTCATAACTCGGTCAGACCTGAACACACGGGACACGATGCACACGTGTTCAGGTTCAGTGTTCTTTACACGTTCAGAGGATATCGTCATGTGTGGTCTCTGGTCCAATCAAACGTCCAGAAATCCACTCTGAAATCAGGGGAAAAGATGCTCCTTACAGCACTGCAGCATCACATTTTTAAGTTTTCCTCAGGATTAAGTAATCCAGCGTTAGCTGTCTTTAGATCCATACGCACGCTGCAAACAGGAAGTGCTAGCAGCTAACTTAGCGTACGTTTAATGGTGCTAATTTAGCAAAAATGTTTGGAAGCAGGAGAAAATACTTTTAAAAAGACTTCAAGTCTGATCAAAGAGTGAGAACTTATCTGAAATCTGTCTCTCTCACACACACACACATGCACACACACACACACACACGATTACCAAACAAACATAACAGCACTTCATTCTCTGCTTAATTTAGCCATTGATTTTCTAACACCAGATCAGACCGTAGATAGTACAAGACATCAGGCTCCAGTGTTTTATGGTCTTTGTGGGAACCCCCACCCCCTGCCCGCCCGCACACACACACACACACACACACACACACACACACACACACACACAGAAAGGAAAGAAAGAGGACGTTTCCCCCGGGATCATCACTAAAAAAATCACTGCTGACTACTGTTAGGAGATGTAACCATGGCAGAGTGTGTGATTGTTGTTTGTGTGTTTACAGCTGCTGTCCCCCTCAGCGAGTGCAGCTTCGCTCAGATCAGATGTGAACCAGCAGACACTCAGACACAGCTGCACTGGCACACCGTCGCACACACACACACACACACACACACACACACACACACAGAGCTGTTTTAGCAGCATGATGGAACCACTCAAAACCCAAATATGTGTCATTTACAACAAACATTTCCACCCTTTTCATTCGAGATGACGCCAGTTATAACACTATCACATTACTGTCTTACTACCTTATTTTTGTCATTACCTAAACTTCCACCACCAGTAACACTGATCCTATTTTCACAAGAAGAACAATGTTCTCACTCGTCTTCATAAAACGCTGAAAATAGGTCCAGCAGGGAAACAAACACAAGCAGTGTGATGATCTGACAGGTTGTAAATAAGCCGAAGGTTTGGCTGGTTGTCTTAACTTTACCTGTGTTTCTGCCAGTGATGATGTTTCCAACAAACTGCTTCTCTTCCAAATAAGTTTAACTAACCTGGATGTTTGTCTAAAACAGCAGTTAAAGAAATATTTCAACATTTTGGAATAAATGTGTTTGTTTCTTTCTGAAAATAAGACAAAAAGATCGATCTGGATCTCACGCCTGTGCTCTGAGTGCACAGCCTGGATGCGATTAGCCTAGCTTAGCACAAAGGCTGGAAGAAGGGGGAAACCACTAGCCTGGCTGTCCCGTTTCACTGGGATCACAAACCCTGCGGTGCACAAACACAACAGGAAGTCGTGTGACGGACTTACAGGCGTTGGTGACGGCGAAGCTGTTGGCCGTCTCGATGTTGTCCACGTGAGGCACCAGGTTGAACGGGGCTTCCGAGGCGTTCGGGCTGGTGTTGTGCAGGAAGATCGCCAAACGAAAGGCAGTGTACTCCTGATCAGTGTTTCTGATGAACAGACCGCCTGAACAGAGGGGGAGGAAGACAGGTCAGAGGAAGGGCATGAGGGGAAAAAAGCACCAGAGGATAATCCACAACGTCACCACAGACAGTTCAGATACTACAGACGAGCAAAAGGTATCTACGAGTGTTTTCTGATCTGACGTTTTGTGCACTCGTCTGGTCTCTCACGGCAGGATTTCTATTGGCAGGACGACTCTGAAACAGCTGACGTGTCAACACGCTTCCTGGCTGTCGTCAGGGGATTAATCAGTCTTGTCCTGTCCTGCAAAATGCTAACGCCAGCATGCTAACCCAAGTTCAAAAAGCTGAGCACATTAGCATGGCAACGTGTGCTAATTAGCAGGAAGCACAGAGTGTAGGTGAGGAAGATGGGAACGCCAACGTTTTTGCGGGCATAAATCAAAGGATTGGACAAACTGAGCTTTTGACCTGATGATGGCGCCAGCGGAAAAGTCAGAGGGTCAAACAAATCATGACATCCTGTGGGGACCATCAGCATCAGCACCGAATGTCAGCCTGCTGCACTGGAGGCAAAGTCAGGCCATGTAGCCTCTGGGAACAATGAACCAAACTGTGTTGCTCACCAAACTCAGACGGATTCATCCTCTGTGGACCATGAACGCCTCTGCCAAATCTCACCGCCATCCATCCTCCAGTTACTGAGATACTTCAGTCTGGAAAAGCTCCATCCTCACGCCCGTGACGCTAATGTGGCTACAAACTCCCTGTCAGCTGAACGCCTGCTGTTTTTTCTTCTGAGAGGTTAAAAAGCTTTTACCAAACGTTTAATGGGGTTTAACAGACTCTTTTAGCAGCTGTGGTCAGAGAGCAGCCTCCATCATGGTAAAGGTGACCGCAACTGGCTGGACAATATATGAGATGTAATAAAAGGCTAATATTGGTTTAGTAAATCACTTTGCCAATAACCCATCGCTGACACTTCAGTGTTAACCCAACGGTGCAGCAACTCATGAGTCCACGAAGCTTTGTGACAACGTGGGACACATGATGAGCATGTAAATCACCTTTGTTTCACATTAACGCGAGCAGAAAAAGTAATATATTTGATGAATATATCACTCATCAAACATCCTTCAGGATCAGCGCTGCTTTTTATTCAGTGGAGCGGCTCCAGTGTCAAGAATCAGAGACTGTGAGCTCTGGCTTTATTTATCTTTTTTACATCACGGCCTCGTTCATAGATGGAGATCCTGGCTTCGCTGTTCACGGTTGTGCAAATGTCAGCCGTGTTTTAGGTTAGCAGGAGTTTGTTTCACATTTAAAATCTGACTTCAGGCTGTATTTCCTGGGATGAGAGCGTATAAATGTCATTCAAAGCAGAATGCCAGCATGCTCTTTTTATGGCTGACCTCTTTAAAAGGTAAACTTCAGAATATTTTACTCCTTTATGATGCTCACTCATGTAAATCCCTTCCATATTTTTGCATAATAGCAGCACTGGCTCAAAAAGCACTGGAGCTGTTTTGATTTTCATATCATTTCCACTGCGCTGCCTTCATGTCCCATTGACTCACACTTTCTACCAAATGCTCACAGGAAGTGTTGATTCCTGATTTACAAAAAATTAAAAAAAGAATGGCGTTATAACATCTTGATTATTTGTGCTAACGATCATTGTCCGTTACACGTTTCAGTATCTTCACTGCTAATTAAAACAGGACAGAAATCAAGCTTTGACCCAAATCCCATTTATTCAGCTGTGACTTTCCCTCCTGAAATGAGACTCAGTACAACAGGACACACTGGAGGGACACGCTTTGAAGTTTCATAAATGCCATATGGTTTCCCAACAACAACACTCTTGTGGCTCCAAAGACTGTTTGTTTTTGACCCCGTTTCCAGCTGGTATTCTACCTGGATGATGACATCTGGATCGCAGCCTTTGAATTCACACCTGATACTTGAAGCGTTCTGGTTTTCTCAGCTCTGCTCGCTGTGTGACCAAACCTGCGTATGCAGAGCTGGCCGACATGTCAGCCGTCTGAAGTCAACGGAAATAATCCAGGATTCTCTCGACGGGACGCTAAGACGCACAAGGTGAGAGTCACATGACGGATGGAAACAGCCAATGATCTACAGGCTGCTTCCCGATAGCCTCGCTCACTGGACTAATGTTACTAACACTGAAACAGTAACGGGAGCCAGTGGAGAAACATGCTAAGACACTACGAGCTCAGGTACCCCTGCTGGTCATGTGACCCCTGTCTCACACATCCTCTTGGCCCCTCAAGAGTCTCACATGTGATGCTGCTGCATGAGCTTTTTTTTCCTTTGCAGAGGAAGACTAGCCTCCTGACAAGCAGCTCGAGGCAGCAGGAGGAGGAGGAGGAGGTGAACCGGGTGATTTTTTTCTTGTGATTGTGGTCAAACGGTACAACATCCACTCACACCTGACTGAGCTCCATTCTGCGTGCATTTACACCTGCGTTAACGTGTTATCTAGATCTTATCCAGGTGCAGGTCGCATGTTAATGTCAGGTGTATGTGCGGTGAACCGGTGTCAACAGCAGGTTCCCCTCAGTGAAGGGTCGCCCACACACACAGCCAGGCCGCTCAGGTGATGTTAGGATCTTCTTCAGACGTGACAGAGCTTCAGGATCCTTAAAGGAGAACCCGTAAAGCTTCACAGCACTCAGAGACCTTTAGTGTCGCTTGGAATATCGACGTTCAAAGTCCTGGTTCACTTTGAAGGCTGTTTTGATTTTTGCAGACATAAAGAATCAGGATCATTTTTCTGAGAATATCTCTTTATTATCTTTGGATGTGATGGATCGATGTCCCCTCTGCCCTCCATGTAACGCATGCTGGGACACTTGAAACAGGACAGTGGAGCAAAAGAATAAATGAGGAAAGCAGGCTCTAAATACTCCGGATCCGCCTTCACATGTACCGCCGGTGTCAGGACCGCTGTGGCAGATGTGCGGCGTGTTTGCCATGACTGTAATTGTGCCCTCGTTCCTGTGCTGCATGCATGTGTACACAGCAAATTTCCCTCTGCTAATAAGTGTTGATTTTTCAGTGGCAATTATTTGAAACTGACGAGTGTTGACTGGAGAGACGTTCGCCCTCTCTGAGAGCTGATTGAGAGTTTTATGGTTTCTGCACAAAACTGTAAAGTGTTGAATGAAGTGTGGCGGGTGAGGAGGCACTGGTGCATTGTGGACACTCCCAGAGGTCAGTCACAGGGCTGACATGTAACGACACGGCTGGAGCAGCAACACTTTTTGCCATCATGGGCAGCTGTGCTTATGAGAAGTCTGAGTTATAATATGAGGAAACTGAAATCGCTTCGTCTTGAAATTCACCAACAGTCCACTCTGTTCCACAGACGCAGGTTTAAACCCCCACCCAGCTCAAGTGTCCTCCGATCCAGGGGTGCTGTTCTGTAACAGACCCTGACCTCTGACCTCCCTGGGGGGGCCGGGATTCCAGTATCACACTGATATAAAAGGACAAGGAGAATCATTTGAACAGCTTGTCATTTTCCATCAGCCTGACTGCTCCTGATGTGCCTCAGCTCCGCTCCAGCAGGGGTGCAGCGGAGGGTCAAACCACAGAAAGTCCGCTCCAGCAAACGTCTCACCGCAGAAGGTTTTAACACCTTCATCAGGCTTGAAGGAAACAGTCCAGCTCAAAAAGCACCAACGGCAGCTTTCCCAATAATTGATTTTTCAGGAAGGTTGTGATGATCAACAACTGGAGGTCACAGTCTGCCCTTCTTTTCATTCCCTGCCTTTAAATCAACCCGGTCAATCTGCCCGCTGCTGAAATGAAAACCACGAATCCATCATCTTTATTTCCTCCCACGACAAACACTGTTAAGTAGTTCAATGCAAACATGGAGATGTTTGAAACACATTGGAGGGCAGAGGGATCGGTGGAGCTGGGAGGCCTGTGGGACCGTGGCAGAGGGTGATTGCAGCGCCAGGACCGGGGTCTGCGAGTGTTAACAGCAGTCAGTGCACAGGCAGCCTGCATAGGGAATACACACACACACACACACTTTGCTGCTCTGATCTGCTGCAGTGGCGGAGCGCACTGGGATACACACTCCAGCCTGCGGATACAAAGCGCATTAGGTGTGTGTGTGTGTGTGTGTGTGTGTGTGTGTGTGTTAAACATGAACAGCATCAACAGAGGCAAGAAGCCCGTGTGTGTGCGTCCAGAGAGCAGAAAGAAAAGGCTGCGGAGACATCAACAATGTCCACTTTGAGTAGTGCTGAGGTGTTAAACGGCGGCGCACAGGACGTTCATTCACATGATTCACCCTCCGCTTAGAATTAACATCAAGGCTCACACTTACCGATCTGAACGCTGCTCGGGAAAGCACCCATTGTCAGTCCCCAAAAGCCAGAGAACATCAACAGAAAGCAGTCGCCAGAAGAAATCCTCATTTTGTTTCGGTTATAAACTGATGAGAGACATCGAGCAGGTTTAATTAACACCCCCGGGGCAAAGGCAACATCACAGGGTACCAAAAGCAAAGAGACGGGAAAAAATCAGATGGCCGTTAAATATCCATGTCTGCTCTGGAAGCCTTTTTCTTCACATCCCCCCGCAGAGCCGCGCGTTTGCACCGTCAAACTGCGTCCGTCCGTCCGGCGCTGGAGATTTTGCGCACAACAGCACCAGGATGGGGGGTGGGTGAGGGGGGGGAGCATCAGCCAGCGGCGGCCAGTGCGTCTGGATGCGGCTCAACTCACATCACAGCAATAACACACATGCGCCTTTTACCCGACCGGGGCAGGCAGGAGGGGCGTCAGTCGGTCCGCGCAGCGCCGAGCGGCGGAAAAAGTCCCCGCAGCTCATTTAACACCAAAACTTCCAGAGCCGCTGAGGCGAGAGGAGGCTGCACCGCGGATGTGCGCGGTGACTGATGGCTGACAGCAGCCCGCTCCTTTTCCCTCAGTGTGACAAATTCTTACAGATAGAGGAATGAAAGTCCAACCTCGGACTCCTCTTCATGCTCGCGCCATCGTGCATCAGCCTGTAAAGGTGCCGTTTAAAACGCATCCGTCGCCTCAATTAATGGGATTATAATGAATAAGCTACGATCTATAGTGTTTGTTGTCTGGGAACTATCTTTCTTTCGCAGCATTAAAATGGCCTCACGCTGCGTTATTCAGCCTAATCTGTCACTGTAATAGCAGGGTGCCTTGTGTCATTAGCTTCCAAGTACACGTATAGAACAACTCCCCAGCAGATACATTCATAACAGAGCAGGCTGATTTACGGCTTCACCGGTCATTGAGATGAATGCTTAAATGTGGGGAACACATGCAAAAAGTTATTAAAGGATGCACTTCTCTAAACTTGTGCCTCAGCAGCATCATGTATCTGCACACAAAGGTTTGAGAAATGTTCCCTGCAGCATGTGTTAATGTTTCTGCCAGAACATGAATATGAACATAAATCTGCAGCGTCAAAGGTCGTTAATGTGTCACCTGTGGTCAACACTGGGTGTCTCAAGCTGCAGCTCCTCTAATGGCCACTAGAGGTCAGCTCACCTCTGCAAAGACTATTGAAGGAAAAAAAATACAATTTATTAGGTACACCTAGCTAAACCTAATGTCGACTGATTCAGCAGGAAGCACGCCGTCAGGAAGGCTGGAATATCGTGTTTTTGTTAAAATCACGGACGAAGCAGTTTGTGGTGCTGCTGAAATGCACTGCTTCACACTGACTGATGTTTCTCTTATTTTGTCCACCCCATTTGCATCGATGAAGGTAGGCTAAATAACAGAAACACCCTTCAGTGCCAGAAATACACCTGCATGGTTAGTATGAAGCTAGAGCCAGGAGACGGTTAGCTTAGCGTAGCATTAAGACTGCAAAATAAGGGGAAACTGCTAGCCTAGCTCCCAAAATGCTGCTCTACTTCTTCAAGCTGATGGTTTAAAACTCAAACTTTAACAGCAGCAGATGATTTAAGTGGCATCACTTCAGTTCATCTCCAGAAATGTCATTAAAAGAGGGTCATTTGGACGCTTGTTCTGCTTCCTCTGAGCAGAAATGAAAACCAACGCTTTAAGGAAGGGTGGGCTCGTCTCCTCGGCGTGAGGAGCCGGAATCACAGGAGATACTGAAGCTGCAGTCAGCTCAGGTTTTGCTGATTGTGACGTTTGTAGCTGCCTCAGATAGACCTTCTTGAAAATGAATAATTGTAAGCGTGAGACACGGCTGGAAGCAGCGCAGGAAGCTGATTTTGCTGCTTACTATCAGCGCTGGAGCTCGCTGGAAATCTGAAAACACTCAGCTTCTGTTCAAAAGCACACATGAGGAAAAAATGTGCTTAAAATTCAGCCAAGACAAGCTGCTGTGTTTAAGGAAACGACTGGAGGCCTAAACACCGAGCCCTGAACACAATTAGAAGAAACCTTTAAACAGAAAAACACATTTTAGAAGGCAAATCAACTTTGATTGACAAAGTGCAGGAAATTTCAGCTTCTCTTGTCTCTGTGGGTTAAAACTCTGAAGCAGGTTGCACTTCTGGATAATCTAATTTCCCAAAATTATATTTCTGTGGCGTTCACAGCCACCCGGCGCCCAGCAGCACCTTGAGCTGAGGTTATTTTGCCGCACATTCTGCTCCCAAGGTCAAGAACGGACCTCCACGCTCCTGTTTTTTTTCTGTATCCAGTTAGACTTTGCAGCTGTAAAGCTTTGATTTCCCCACAGGGATCAATAAAGATTCATTTTATTTACACTCTTTGAGAAAATGCTGCTGACGCTTCGAGAAGCACATTTGATTCAGTGAACAGGCTCATCAGTCTGTCAGCACTCCATCATAAAGTCATTATTAATGCAGCTCTCCAGCATACATTTCATATTTAACAAAAACAACAGTTTCAAGCTGATTTTAGCTGCCACGGAGCAGAAAGTTGCTCAGACAATCAGGCAGATCACTCGCTTCTAATTGCAGCTCTTGGATTTCACATCATTTGTTCATCTCTATGGAAAATATTTACTTTGGTGGCACTTAAGCATGAAGAGCAAGAAGCAGCGGTTTGTTTCTGCTGGTTTGGGGCTGCAGAATAAAAACAGCAGGACTCAGTCAGCTCACCTCCAGTGGAGATTAAACGTCTGCACAGCTTCCACAGCTCTGCTTTCCATTGGCCACCTGAACACGAATCCCAGTAAAGCACACGCCTGTCAGGCAGTGCAGGTTGTATGCTGCTGTTTTCATTACATCAAATTTTCATCTTCTTGTCTGTAAAATAAGAGCTCTGTTTATTTTTTTACTTCCTCTGCTCAGTTTTGTTCTCCTTGTTTTTAGCTTCAGTATGTTTATTAACCTGGAAACTGGAGCGGCGTTGAACACTGAGAAATCTGCATGTGTGATTCTGATAATGACGAGAGGAGCAAACCTGTTTCATCGTGTTAAAATTAATCATGTCGCTGCATTAAAACAAACACAAGTAATTGATCTGGAGACCATTGCTGAGGATTTTGTCCATAACCAGAGTGACGTTCTGGGAGGATCTGGAGTCTGAAGAGCGGCTCTGTGGAGCTGACGCGGTGCTGAAGGCCTCTCAGTTACTGGACGTGACTGGAACAGCATCTCTGAAGCTCACTAATCAACAGACCGTACCTGATTTATTTAATCTGAACACAAACAGCCATTCTGTCCACAATCAGTGAAGAACAACACAAAAATCAAATCCATTCAACTTCCTGGATTCACCTGTCACACGCAGTCACACCTGTACACTACATACAATCATCCAGCCACTCTCACACTCACACACTTGATTAACTGGACCTCCTCACATTTCATCTGTTCAGTTTCTTGAGATTTGGGCCACATTTCCTAAACTCCGTCACTTCCTGCTCCACCCTCCTGCCTCTGATGCCTTGACTGGAACAAATGAAGATAAGTTTTACCTGCTTCTTTTCTGAAAAACACTGAAATGGTTCAGTCATCCTGCAGCACAGAGAGGCTGCAGACTCCACAGTTACCTCTGATACTCCACAGTAATCGACCACTGAAGGAATAAGTAGAATGAATGGGAAACGCTTGAAGGCAACAATACATTGCATTAAATGTCTCCTACAACAAGAAATCTTTCAAGTGTAAATTTCGAGGCGTGTCGCTTGCTCAGTGTTAGCGGGATGAACCTTTGCATGAAGAAAGGTGTGATCAGTACCGTGCATGAGCTGAAACTGTAACCATCAAGAACAACTTCATGCACGCTGATAAAAAAGATGAAGACGTCACACCTGCTTGACCGAACATGAACGCCTGGTCTGCTTTTCTTGGTGGCTGTAACATCGTTGTCACCGCCCATTTTGAAGGTAAGCGATGATTTAATAGCCCAAATAAAAGAACTTTAAGATCATATCACATGGTGTGATGGATTATTTATTCCAGGCATGATTCATGTCCCCTCCATCCTGCACCAAAATCAAAACCCCTTTAAAAACATCAAAAAGTGAGAAGCACACAGTCTTTGAGTGATGAATGTGCCGAACACATCAAATCAGAGTTTCTGCACATTTCTATATGTTCACGTCACATCTGTTAAAGGCAGCGCTGTGATAAACCTGAAAAACACACTTTTAAAAACACATCCAGCATCGTGTATCACACAGCTCCTGACCAGTGTCCAGTGTGTGGAGGCGCAGTTTTTCCACCTCATATAGATGCGACATCAGTGTGATGTATGTCAGGCGTTTGCATCAGTCTCACTGGCAGTTAGTCTTCTACGTTCACTTCATTGTTTTTCTTCCTCTTTTACCGCAGTGACACATCAAGACATGAGCAGTGTTAGCGGGACTATCACCACATGTCATTTAACTTTAGACCTTAGAGGTTCTGGTGTCTTTACTACACAAAATTAATCCTGACGCACGCTGCAAGATGCATGAGGCTAATGGGCTAAACATGTAACGCTGACGGCCGAAAAGAAGGCAGCAGAGGCCGACGAGGCAGCAGAGAGACATGTCTGCGAAATCAAGGAGAACAGCTGAAGGATGAATTCAGAAAGCCAATGACGCGAGCAGCCACCACCACTGCTGCTGCTGCTGCGGTGGAGGCTTCTTCTTCAGAAGAAGAAGAAGAAATCACCTCAAACAGGAGCTAACTGAAACACAGTGCTGTCAGTTGTGTGTGCACAAACACTGCACTTAAGTTCAGTATGGGTACTTCCACTTTATGCTACTTTTTCACTAAATGTCTCGTGCAAGCGTGCTCCCAGTCGTCCCTTTCAGCTGTAGCGTTAGCATCCCTCAGCAGTTTAACAGGCTGCATTAGCAGCTGGCAGCGACCATTTCACCACTGCTTCATCTGTTGTCTGAAGCTCCAGCTGTTGACGTTATCCAGCTGCTTTTGGTTTTCTGAAACGACCAAAACCCAAAACCGAGCTCACTGGCTGCACCCTCAGCACACTGACTAGAAACTCACTCTGGCTGGATGAAGCAGAAATCAGCCAAACATAACATAATGTTATAACATGCATCATCACACTGATGAATTAAGCTCGGTGCTCTTGAGATGCTCCACACAGAAGCATCAACATGCAGCGAGCTCGGTGAGCTAGCTGTGAGCTAGTTAACACTGCCAGTGAGGTTGTGCTAAAGCTTGTGGATTGTATCTGATAACTGTGTGAACACGTGTTTCTAACTTTGAGAAATGTCTGTTAACCCGACATGAAACAAAAGAAACATGTGCAGCTGCATAAGTTCTATCCAGAGTTTCAGCGTTGTTGTGACCATCACATGCACGATGTGTTCAAAGCGTCCAAACCTCAGTGTACTGCTGACTGGAAACTACTGAGCGTCTGCGAGTGAATGGAGAGACTTCAGACACATTCAGGCCTTTTTAATCTGGATCATCTTTTGGAGCTGAGACCACAGTTTGTTTCGAGCTGTATGAAAGTTTGTTTGTGAACAGTCGGGAATCTGAGGCGCCGCAGAGTGACTGGTTCACGCCTCTAAATGGCTCAGGATGCTAAAGCGGACTTCAGAGGAGCTGCTGCTGCTGCTGCTCTGCCTCACTGCTCCCAGCGGACGAGGGTCTGAATCTGACCGACTTTATGAATGAGGTGTGTGTGTGTGTGTGTGTGTGTGTGTGTGTGTGTGTGTGTGTGTGTGAGATGGATCTCTGCCATCACTCTGGAGTTGAACAGATGGGGAGACTGCAGTAGGTTTTTCCTGCTCACATCAGGGGTGACGGAGAGTGTTGTTCAACCGCTGTTAGGGAATCCCATACACACACACACACACACACACACCGACGTCCTCAACACGCGTGTGTGTGTCTTTTCAGGCTGTGTGTGTGTTTGTAAAAAAGAAAAAAATAAATCAAGTTTGCGGCTCGACGGGATTCATCCACCCTCCTTTCAGTGGACTTGAGAATTCAATTTCCAGCTCTTGACACTCGTTTTTTCTAAGCTGGTTTGAAAAGTATAAAAATGCTTTTGACAATTTCCAGTGAAAATAAAAGAAAACAGAGACAAAAAAGAAAAGGCCAAAAAATATATATATCACTCCAGCAGCAGCTCTCTTCTCCATTTGTAAAGCCTCCTTTCAGCAAACCAGTGAGGAGCCTGAATGGGACTTCAGAGACTTTCTGTGCACATTAAAGCCCTCGGATGAAGCGAGCACAGAGGAACATCTGATAGCTGCGATTAGACCCTCGAAAAGTCACTGAAAGTTAATTTAATGAACCTGAACTGGACAATTTGGACTTTAATTTTGGAGAAAATGGAGGTTGGAGGTCGTCTTTCATGGAGTCACGTTACATGGACTGTTTAAAGATGAAGGTGAAGTCATTAACAGCTCCCCCAGATGTGATGGACATGATTCAGACCACATATGCATCACATCACACATCTTTGCTCTGGCTAGCTGTAATGATTGAGGTTGGAACACCAGGAAACACCTCAAGTGCATCTTTAATGGCAGAATATCTGCAGCTCCTATCATGAAGCTGCTTTCTTCTTCAGGCCCGGGCGCCGGGGTCCTCCCTCCGGCTGCCAGGAGCGAGGAGCGACTGTAGACCGTCGCAGGTGGTCTCCCCCTGCCGGTTTGATGCCTGCCTCCTCTTTCTCATTTTCACCAGCTCCTCTTTCCTCTTGATGAGGCCATTTGGTGATGAAACGATGCATTTCTATCACGCTGCTAACGTTCCAAAGCGAGCAATTTGCTTAAGTAAATACATCTTACATGATGTGAAGTCACCCAGGTGATTCCAGCGCATTGGAGGCTTCTGTGGTAAATGGAGCCGCTAATGGTCCGAATCAACCGGAGAGAATATGAGGAGCAGCAGACAAATCAGAGCGGATTGTGTTTGTGAAACCTCTGGGAAATCATCACTTATGAAATTAACAGAAAGCGTGAGCAAAAGAAAGCAGGACGACGCTCGTTCGATCCCGCCTCTGCTATCCTGAAGTGATGAGACCTAAAGCAAAGCAGCAGTCCTCTCTGCGTCCGCAGACATATTAGGATCAGAACCAGCCTGTGTGCACATACAAGGGGTTTGACTCTGGTTTAAGCTGCTCTCAGTGCGCACAGCTCCACAAACACAGACACTCCACAGGCAGAAACAGACCTGACGCAGAAAAGCTGCACGTCTTCTGACTGACAGGGAAACATGCAGGAAGGCTGCAGCGAACGCCTCCACCTGCAGCCTGACACACACCCGCACCTCCACCTGCTGCAGCCCGACACATTCAGCTACATCAGCGACGGCGTGCACGTTCAGGCGTCTCTTCATCAGCAGACACAGCACATCCACACTGTTCACACTCTTGTACTTTTACCTGAGCAAGAGTTTGAATGCAGACGTATCTTAACAGAGTATTTTTATACTGTATTACTGCGACTTTTAAGTGTTTCGTGCATCACCGATAAAAACCCTGAAATTTCAGGGTGCACAGCAAACTTGTGGATATTTTCTTCTACATAATGATTTTTTTAACAATACTATCTGTGGACGTTCCCATTTATCATGCAACACTTTCTGTACGAAATATCCGAGTCGATGTACTTGTATACAGTAATGACAGCAGAGGCAGTAATTGTACTCTGAGGAAACTCTTTTTTCTGACTTATATTTGTCTGTTTGAAATCCAGTTTTTGCTTTTGCATGCAGTCCTTTTCCTCAGCAGGACCAGCACAGACAATATTGTCCATTATGAGAATATTACAGGACGCTCTCCTGCTCTTTTCTCACATTATGATGTAATTTCATCGGTGTGTGTCTGTTATTTTGGCATTATAACACACTCCTGGGCATGTGCAACATGTGGCAGCATTTCTCATTAATGCCAAACAGCATTAATATTTCTTTTCAGATGTCTGCATGTGTGTTAACTGAAGCCTGGTTGCTGTTACCTGGCGGCGAGCTGTCACTCAAGGCGACCGTGCTCACAATTATGCAAAACTTTAAGCCTTAATATAAATTAAATGAGCAAATTGTTGTTCCTCTTCCTCCTCAACAGGAATGTAATACAGCTTTAGCTCTCAACAAATGTGCTGTTAGGGACAAACTGAATCTGTTAGTTGTTGGTTTAAATGTGACCTCGGCACTAAAACAAAGCTGACTTTGTTTCACCGTCGTCATGTTACAGATGTTAATCTGACAGAGCCACAAACAGACTCTTTACCTCATCACTATGCATCCTGCAGACAGCTGTGTTTTAAGAGAGAAAAAGATTGAAGATCTTTAAGATACAAGGCCGTGGAAACACTACCGCCTTTGTCCACAGGGGTCGCCAAAATCAACACTAAATGAAAGCTCCTTTTTAAAAACGATGGAGGACTTTGTGGTGAATCAGGGTGTTGAAATTTTGACCTGATGGTGGAACAATTCATCCAAATGTTGTCAAGACATTTCACTCTTACAAAAATGCCAACCTCATGGTGGCGCTGCAGGAAAGAGCAGGTGCTCACCAAAGCCATTCCTCCTCTGGGCACCATGAACGTTTGTACAAAACTTTATTGGGATCCATAAAACAGTTGTTCAGATATTTCAGTGTGGACCTACAGGAGCTGCTAGCATGGCTAAAAATGACTGCTGATAAGAAGTTAACTCGAAAAAATCCTTTTTTATGCATCAAATGACGGATGCGGCGAGTACACACACATGCACACACACGACCCCCCGGCTATAAATAAGTGATTAACCTGTGGATGAAGCTGCACTGTAACGGGCGCCTCCCTCGCAGCCTTTAACACGAGTGTCACCGGGTTAAATGTGAGAGCGACTCTGCTGGACGGCTTCACGGCCCGATCAGTGGGAGGCAGCTGCTCGTCTGGAAACAGCAGAGAAAGCTCTCAGAGTTTTTGGTTGACTAAAAAACAACTTCAAACATATTAATTCTCATCGGTGAAGCCGGGGATGCGGAGACAGAGGGAGGTCGGGAGGAAACGTGATGTTAGATTCATGAAGTGCTGCACAAAGCGTCCCTCGTAGCTGAGTTTGTGCAGCAGCAGCAGTGATCACCCCGTGCATGAAATTCAATTTCCACTGGAGGAACCTTCATTAAACATTTATCCCTTCCAACACTTTGAGGCATTTTTGATTGCTTTGACCAAATTTACTTAAGATTTGTGTCTTGGGATGAATAAAAAGCTGCAGTTTGGGAGGGTTGTGAAATTATTTTCCAGGCGTCTCGCTCTCATTAGGCTGATTATCGTCAGGAGTTTTGTTCCACACGTTTGTGGTTTGTGTATTGAGATTTGATTTTTTACACACTGTCTGCTCTGTTAATTGTTCCAGAGTGATTCAGATTTGTTAAACAACAAAACATTTAAATTGTCCCAAAAGGATCAAAACCTGCTGATTTCACATCCGTATGAGCAGCTTTTCGTGTCTCTTTTGACTGACATCACGCTTACATGAACGTACTTAATTCAGAACATGTGATACGTAACGTTTCCGCGTTAAAATGTCTAAAAATGACGAGATCTATCGCACAGATTGTGTTCAGTTCTGTCCTTCAATCGTCCTTGAAGCTTCAATCTCATGATGACATACTGCACACATAAACCACACACAGCAGGCTGTGAGTACAGATTAAAGTATAGAGTTCAAAATCTGCAAATCATCCAGATTAAATCTATTCCTTCCAGCAATAAAAACTTTTTTAATGGCTTTAAAGACACAACGTTGACCGTCAAACAGCAGCGTCTCATGTTAAAGTCTGATGTTTGGCGACTCTGTGGGAACGTCACCTGACTTCCTCCTTTGCTTGCGCCATCTTTAGTATTTACGTCTGTCCTTTAACACCTTTATTCTCCCAAAGCGTCCCTCCTCTCACAGACTGTCTCTTCTAAAATAAGGGCAGATTATTGGCTCATTGTGATCAGTTTCTGCCTCTCAGATTGGTCAAGTTTTGGGCTTAAAATACATCTTAATCTTAACCAAATGTCTTCAGCTGCCTCAACTGAATGCTTCCCTGTGACAGAGGAGTTGAATATAATCCAGTGTTTTCAAGGCCACATTATCCAGTTTGTAGTGAGGACACATGATTTGTGTCCCACAGTTCTCGCTCTCGGGGAATAAAGAAGCAAAGGTGAAGAGGAGGACCGCTTCCTTTCTTTTAATTTAATTGACTTCATCCCGCTGCTGTATGTGATGATAAATATCAGACACCATCGTACCCGCAGTGCAGCCATCCAGATTACAGAACGAGGCTTCATTTTAACTAACAGAGACACCGTAACTGCGTGAGACCCCATCTAAATTGCCAATTGCGCTGCTTTGTATATGGTGTGGGATGCATGTGACTAGTCATGCAAGATATTAGTCATGCGACCTGAAATGGGGATCTAGACCACAGCTCAGGCGATGACTCGGTAGCGTCACCAATCGCTGTGAATGGGGTCCTGTGGGCATCGCTCCACGGTGTATCAAGGAGGCTTACATAAGCCCACTTCCACTGGAGACGGCTTTACCTCCAGAGCAAAGAGAGGGACAAAGAGCACAGAAGGAATTCATTTGTGTCTCCTCCACATAAATAACCCACGAGTGGATCAAATGTCAAATTAAATGGCTGAGGTCTGGCGAAGGCGCGTTATTGATTTCCACAGCCAGGCGGTAAATGGGGGGGGAATAAGGAAAGAATTAAAGACTGAGAGTGATTTGACTGCGCCGGTCCCAGATAATAATCAGCCGTCGCACCAGGGCAAGCAAACGCAGGGTGGGAGGGGGGAGGAGAGTGAGGAAAATGAAGGAAATAGAAAGCGACAAGAAAAGACAGAGGAGATACGAGGCCCTGCAGCAGCCCCCGAGAAAAGCTCACTGAGGCAAGGTCTGACTCACGGGGAGCAGCGACTTCAGCCTCCACATCAGAGCCAGCAGACCCTCACCCCCCTTCACCCGGTCCAGCCCGGATTTCTAAAGATCTGTGTCACAGGTGCAACAAGTCCTCCCCATCAGGCAAGAAAAGCCTTTGTTCCACATCTGTGCAAGCAGCCGACCCACCTTCAGCCGGTAAACACAAAGAAAACTAACCAGACAAGCTGGAAACCTGCCGTTCATTTGACCCCGATGAGTCACATTTATCCTGAATTATCCTCAGCTCTGGGGTCACCATGAACGCACCTGTAGGCAGGAAACAGCGCGTTCACCTCACATTAATCAAAACTGAACGATTTTCACCACAAAAATGATTTCTGACGACCTGTGGAAGCCTTCAAGGCAACACAAAAAGACCAAAAACAAGCCCTGTATTTAGAGCCTAGAATCTGGGACAGTAAGCCTGTGATGGCTCGCAAAAAACTGATTTATGTGCTGTGTTTTTTCATATATTTGAGCCCATATTTAAAGATATAACAACTCCTACAATGGCAGCATCCTGCAGTGAACGCAGGACACGACTGACAGCGCCACGAGCCGACCCGCCTGTCGGGGGCCATGATGAAGTGTTCCTGAGGGCCATGTGACAGGGCTGAGGGGAACTTTGGGTTCCTCTGCTGCACAACAGGAAGTCAAATGTCCTTGAACAGAGATCCACAATCATCACATCCTCATTTTACATTACGGCTGGATTAGCGCTGCCACTGGTATTTAAAGGCTTATATCACATGTGAAGCCGGAGACAGCAGGCGGTTAGCTTAGCATGAGCACTGGAAACTGAGGAAAACACTTGCTTGAAGTTATAATAAAAGTGTTAATTAGTGAGTTTTCCAGGCAGATTTTCCTTCTTTGGGACTGAGCCAGGCTAACTGTTTCCCTCTGTTTTCAGTGTTTGTGCTAAGCTAAGCTAACCTGTCTCCTGAGTCAGGTCGTATTTGTTCTTCCGTAATAAAAATGGTGGCACTAAATTTAAATTTGACTAGTTTCCATCCACCTTTCAAACTGCGGGTTGGTCTGTTGTGTGTGTGTCAGGTGGTCTTAGCCTGCTGCTGCGTTCAATGAGACAATCCATCCTGTGCACGTGCAGCTACGTCCTTCATCCTCTATGATCCCACAGAACACGAGAGACAGCCGCTGATAACATACATCCACATGCAAGGACCCCTCGGTCCCGCCCGGGAGGACGTCCTGACAGCAGATCCATCATCTGCATGACTTTAAAACATTTTCAACATGGCTTTAAGCTCCCGCCTCTAACCATCAACTCGCTCAGGCAGTTATTCCGATGAAGTGAACGCAGCATTATTCTTATTTAACGCCGTCTTCTGCAGAGACTGGCAGCAGCTCGCAGCCCTGCAACTGAACTCCACCAACAAATTCCTGCTTCAAGGAGACAGCTGGAAAAACAGGCTTTTCTGTGTGGGTGCTTTGTTGATTCCATTTAGGAATTCCCACAATGCAAGTTGAATTTGTCGGCAATAAAGGCTAATGAATAACGCCGCCCTTAAGGGAATCTTTGCAAGAATATAACCACAAAAACACGACCTGACAGATTTACACACCTTCATACAGTAAGACCACGTTACTGCAGCGTTCCTTCCTTTATTGCTGTGTATTATCTTGTAATGTGGGCATCAAGCAGCTCTTATTAGAAAAGCTTTGGGGGAAAGTCTTCATCTGATTCTTTTCATTTTGATTTTGTTGCAGTGAAAAAGGTCTCTGGATGAAAACAAGTCTAAATCCCCCTGAGTGGTGCAGTGATACACTGCAGCCCTCAAAATGAAAGCGTGATCCGGTTTGGTTTTACAGAGGGAAGGTTTTCCCTGAGTGTGGGACTGGATTAAAGACAAAGTCAAATCAATGCTCAACATGAGCTTCTCATAACTGACCGAGCAAATCAGGCCCGTTTCAGACTGATAGTGACACTAAAGTGAAGGTGTAGCATCAGATAATTAAGAGATGCTTTTTCCCATATGTGGACTGGAATTTATAGAAGAATGCGCTGAGATTCACACATACTTCAGACCAGGCTAACACACAGTTTTACACAAGATAAATGATGAAGTGGCCGTGAAAAATAAGGCGCGAGATGTAACCTTCCAGTAAAACATTGCTTAGGTTGTTTGCCTCTTTCGCTGACTGTGTTATTCTGCAGCCTGCACGGCGTCTTGCAAAATGTCTCTTGGAGGCGCATTTGTAAAATTAATTTGAAGTTTTTTAGTATTCAGTTTATTTTTCAGGGACAGTGCATATCCACACACATTACTGTAAATAAGTCAAGAATTAGCCAAGAGGCTATTTCTTTCCCCCTAAAGTCTGTTTCAGCGTGAGTTCAGCAGATCATTAATCATCGCTCTGACTAATAGTGACGTCACGGAGGCCATTTTTTAAACAGGCCGTGGTTAAACTGCACTTGTTTTTCTTTGGAGTGAAATGCAAGCTCATATTAAAGGAGCAAGGACAACAAGACACATTTTCTCTTGACTAGCAGCAAATCAGCACTGAGTTCATTTGATTTGGGAATTCATTAAAAGTGCTGCGGTGGAACTTCGACACGTCAGCTGCAGCACAGGTGCGTTCTGCTTGTCAAGCAGCAAACTGCTGCTACCAGCTACCTTCAAGTACGCAGCCAAAAGCCCAAACAGCATTCGGCTCTCAGAAAAGATGAATAAGCACTCTGTTTTTAATCTTAAACAAGTGGCCCCGGTTGACACAGCAGAGCGCCCTCAGAGGCGCACGTTAAACGATTTTAATGGAGACACTTTTGTGGGTTCTCTTCCTCTGCATGTACGTGCACCTCCTCAGGTAGCATTCTGTAACTTCTTTGGCTGATGCTTACCCATCTTCATCGTCAGTGGAGATGGGTTGAGTTCAGAAGCTCCTGCAGGAGGCAGGTGAGTAATATAATAATCCTTATAAAAGACGCTCTTAGATAATAATTCTCTTATTGATCTGCGCCTTCCCAAAGTACCCACAGGCACAATGGGCTCAAAGACTGAGCCTGTTTACGCCCGCAGGCCGCACAGCGACGAATGAAATCAATTAGTGCACCGCAGAGAATATGTTTTATAGTGAGACTGCAGCAGGAGCGGTGCAGCCGTGTGAGAGACGTTCGCATGTTTCTTCAGTGTCAGGCTGACAGTTTCCTACAGCCACCAGCCATCTCTCACTGTGCACACCAAGTGGAACCCATCGCTGCAGCACTCTGCCTTCATACCCCCGGGATGGTGTATACATATATTATTTGTGCAAGTGTGAGCGCGTGTGTGTGTGTGTGTGTGCCTGTGAATGAGTGAAGCCATATGTGAAGGCTTGTGTTCTGCTCTGTGTTATTTGTAATCTTGGTGGCTGCTCCAGGCTGGATTACTCTGTGTTGTAAGTAGAAAACAGTCCTGGTGTTTTATGATAAATACCCTTTTCTTGCCGCCAACCTCCCCATAACACACACACACGCACACACACAGAGTTAGCTCTCAACCAGGTTGGCCTTCTCTCTGATCTCACACACATGACATTTTCTGCGGTGATTTTCATTTGTTTTCCGCAGCACTGCAGCCCGGATCCTCATCAACCCGCATGTGCTCGTCCACCGAGGGCTGCAGGGCAGTGAAATCTGAGGTTGGCCTTCCAGCAGGAAGGCCACACAGTTATTTAGCTTTAAACCAGCCATTTAGACCAAAGAAATGTAAGAGAAACACATGCAAAGGGCTGTGTTGGTGATGGCACGCTGCTTTGGACAAAATGAGACAATGAAATGAGAACCAAAAGGTTGGTTTGCATAAGAGATTCATGAATGTGAAGGATTTTACAGGTAACCACAATCAGTTTAACAGGAGAATTAATGCTTTCATGTTGAAGCAATGCACCAGGAGGAAAGCCATGCGCACATTCAGATGGCCTGACCACATTGTCACAGTAAGTTTAGCCAGTTTTTACTGTTTTGTGCTGAGCTTTATCACACGGTGCCCATAAAGTGAAATTAAGCTAAAGCTGCACACCCTGAAAGCCTCAAAGGACATGAAACCAAGAAGGAAAAACAAAGGAAAAAGCGCCACTTGTGTTCATTGTGCTTTCTCTTTCACAGCCAATAAATATAATAAAAATAATTGCTATGATTTATGCACAGGTGCAATAAAAGTGAAAGCCATGAAAACAGAACTGAGGCTCAAACCTTCATAAAAGTGAAGATCGATGCTCAATATTAAAAATGACGGTAAGTATTAGCACATAACCTGCCTCTGCTCTCCGGTCATGCTACCTTCAAACCCCGCGGCGGTCATGTTCGACGGACAGATACGTCTCCCCATCGGCAGGTTCATTGGAAAACTTGTGCTTCTTTGGCAGATTATGACCTTTGAAGGCAGCTGTCACCCAGATGAAAAGCCGTGTGGATGATAAGGTAACAGAGTTAAAGCCATAATTAAATACCGACCAGCAGAGCTCAGCTTCTAGCGCGGCAGCATGAGCGCTTTCAAACTGAGATGCTTCAAAGGTTTAGATCGTTTCTGGGACTCTTGGCACCCGTCTGATTTTGTCTTTTCGTCCCCTGATGACGTGAACTCGTCTGCTGCACAACAGTTCCGCAATGAACCCAAATTTTGAGGCAGAAAACTCGAGTTTTTATTATTACTCCAAATGACCCGGCCCTATTCAAGCTTGTCCCTGCTGACCTTGATGTGTGGTAAATAACCCGAGGCAGTCCAAGTGCGCAGAAACATTTAAGTCAAGTCAAATGAGTCTCAGGATACGAGGAATTAAAACAAAACGTGAATGCAGCTTTTGTCCGGGGACGTATTGAGTCACCAAAGCCTGGAGCTCTGCCTTCAGACAAACCCTCCCACCTCTCACACATACTGTACGACTCGGCAGCTCGTCACTGATCTACTGCTTCACTGATCCCCGCCCCCACCCTCGGCTGATAGCTTCACTTTCTGCGGCGACTGGAGGCTCCTTGAAGCATGAATCAGGAGGAGGGCGAGTCCTTCCTGCTCAGTCTTCTCACTGTTTTCCTTCCCCTCATCTCGCTTTCTTTTCCGTCTTTTGCTCATCTCATGAATATAAAATGCAGACTGCCTGCAATGCGCTCGGTTGCTGCCGCTGCAGAAGGTCTTAACCATTAGTGGGAATAATCCAGCGCTATGAACTCTGCTCTGACTGGCAGAGGTCGGCTGTAAAGAATGAAAGCCACCACCATCAGCTGTTGGGCTGTGAGTGACTCACCGAGCATGAGTCATTATGCCTTGTAGGGGGTTTGACCTATAAAAACTAGTGACTTTTGTAAATAGGTTAACCTATTTGTATGCTACCACCTGTCCTCGCGTCTCTGGAGTCATCATTCTGACAGCGCTGAACTTACACCCAGGGTTAGGTTTGTCGCTGACGCTCATCATCTTTAAATATGAGCATCTTCAGCCGCAGTGGCAGCAGAGTATGACAGCAGTTCAGACTGAAATATCTCAACTACTGCATGGATTACCCTCACATTTGCTAGATATTCACGGTCCCCAGAGGATGCCTCCATCGGCCAGAAACCATCAGTTCACTTGTGCAGCTTTTAATAAAATGTATTGATAACTGTTGGATGGATTACCCTGAAACTTAAGTGACTTTTTATCAGGCGCCATCATCAGATCAATATTCTTGTTGCTTTGGTTTATGAATACCTTAAAAAGCTATTGACATCCCATCAGCCTCAGTTACACTCTGTTTGGTGCTAATTACCAAACGCTAACATGCTGAAATTAGATGATGAACACAGTAAAGATCATACCAGCTAAGGTCAGCATGCTAACAGCATGTCATTGTGAGCACGTTAGCTGATGACGCTAACATTTACCTCAAAGCAAAGCTGTGAATTAGCATAGATGCAAAGAGCTGCTAGCATGCCTGTGGGCTCTTATAAAGAGCAACACCCAGGTAGCATATGACACACATCAAAACACCTGCAGCAGCACACACACAGGTGTCGTGCATTAACATGACAGTAGTCCACACATCACGCTGTGTTACTCCACAGGGTCCCTGCATCCCGGCTACGACCGCCTCCTCTGTCTGTGTGTGCTGCTCCACCGTGAGGTCTGCGTGTTCCTCTGTGCAGATGCTTTCTTATATTAAAATGCATTTTGCCCAATTTTTTCAAAATTAGGAAATATTGATATTTGTATTGGTCTCACGGTATCAGTCGAGCTTTATAAAACAGCTTTTTCTCTCAGTTTTGGACGTCCGTCGAGTATTTTTCACCTGACTGTCAGCTTTGAAAGCTGAATTAAAGCGTCCAAGGTTCCTCCAACTGTCTGTCATGGACACGTCTTTCTGTTTGTGATGTCAAAGGACTATAAAACAGTGACAGTCTCAAAAAAAAGTACAGTTTAGATCAAATTAGAGCATGTGGCCATGTTTGTGAGAGTATATCTTCACTGGCAGATGCAGTCAAAAAAGGTGAAGACTGACATTAACCTCAGCTTTAACCTGAGACGGAGCAAAATTGGTTGATAATCATAATAAATAATTTTTGTCATTTCACTTTTCTATTATTCAAAGGCAGTATGAGCAAACAGCTGCTCTGACCTGCAGACTTTTATCTTGATGTTTAGAGCGGAGTGAAAAGCAGCCACAGAGATTTAAAGCTCTGCAGACAGATCACTGCAGACGCCGAGGCTCCACTCTTCTTCTTCTCTGTCTTCTCTGCGTGTGACAGCGCCAAGAGGTCGACCTGCATCCATCAGTATCTTCCACAGGGTGTGAATGATCGCCGCCGATTGTGCCAAAATCACTAGAAGCAGGAGGAGGAGGAGGAGGGGGGAGGTGAAGAGGGGAGACAGGACTCCCCCTGCGTCAATCCTCACATATGTCCGGGTGCTCCACACGTTCATGGCTGTTTTCTCCCGTTAACACACACTCACACACACTCTCAGAGCGCTCATATGAGCCTCGTTCTGAACACACACTTCCCCTGTGACGCTCTCTTTTCTGCTGACAGAACAAATGCCGGCGCTCGTGTGATTAAAACTGCTGTCACAGAGTTTTCACCAGAGGCCTCTCTCTCTGCCTTTTTTTAATTTCTCAGCTCTATCAGGCAGCTGCATCGCTGGCGGCTCGGCGGCCTCCAGGACAACATGGAGGATCTGAAAGGGACAGAAGCCGGTGGCGGCCGCGGTGTGAGCTGAGGGAAGGGAAACTGAGGTTATGAGAGGTGTAGATCAGGGTGTGTGTGGAGGCAGCGCTTTAATGTGGTGATAACTCTGGTGTGTTATGATTTGTGCAGTAAAACATCACTTTTCAAGGATAATTCCAGTTCATTGCCAACTTTAACTTCAGTCTGGGGGGAACAAGGTGCAGCACGACATCGCCACAGGTCCGACAGGGCGTGAAAAAATGTCCTCATATCGGACCTCCACCTTCCTTTCCCTCCATCGTTATCACCATGCTTCATCGTCGTCTTTCCACTTTATGGCACATTGCAAAAATCATCTGCTTTAATGCTTTTGGGGTAAACCTGAAAGGCTTCTATTAATCCCTGTTTGCACAGGAAGTCTGAGAGTTCACACAACGATTGTAGGTCAAAGTGAATCACGACATCTGTAAATTGTGATGGATGTTAATGATGGTAATAATTTTACTCTTCACTTTTTGTCTTCTACAAGTTGGGTTACCTTTGCCACATCATCATCTGAACACTCTGTGAGATGTGGAGCTGCACAGACTGTAAAGCCCCCTGAAAACAATGCTAACAACAGCAGGCCAAAATGCTGTTTTAGCATGCTGTTAGCATGCTAACATTAGCTAATAAGTACCAACACAAAGTCATTAATAGCAGTAAAATGAAATCGATGGATGATCACCAGAGGCCGGCGACCAGAAACATCTGTATAATATTTCATGGTGTCACATCTGATCGAGGCTACAGCGCCGAGATATTTCAGCAAAGAGGTGGACCGACCCCGCAGCCATCGCTGGCATCCCTGGAGCCACGCTACGAGATGAGCTAACATCTTGTAGGATCCAAAATGAATAGCATTAACTGCATCTGCTGCCAGAAAGAGAGAAAGATAACAATCCAGAATGAGAAGAAGTCGTTACTGAGCAGGACGAGGTTTGGCTTTCTGCTGTCTTCTTGCTGGAGGCATGATGGGAAACGATGAAAAGTCATTTTTAACACAATTCAGTCATGATGATGTAGGCATTAAATGATGATAGCTCATAAATGGCCAAATCTATGAGAAAATAAATGGACAAAATGACATGAATACCTGCAATTCAATTCATTAACACCATGAATAAGATGAATATTATAACAAACATACTGTTGATTGTGTCCCATTCCTCCCATTTTGTCCAACTCCTGCATCTACAGTGATGCAAATGAGCAAAAAATCCAAATCATGGTGCAGCCGTCCTTTTGAAAGACGGCTACACTTTCATGTGGGTTACACTATGAATCTGACGCCGTAAATATATTTGCCAGCTTGAACAGGCTGTTCAGTCATATTGCGCTCCACTGCAGCGTATCCTTGAATTACATCTATTTCACAGCAAAATATTATGAAGCATATCTGCCAGTTCTGCACAAACAGACGCAGGTATCATTATTCTTACAAGGAAAGCAATATGTTTTCTCAAAGAACGAGGTACAACACTGCTGTGGTCAATAGATTAGATTGTGCGACAGGCTGGCTGTATTGCATGATGAATTGTTTCTCATTACATTTCCAGTTTAGGTTTATCGGAGTTGTTAGTCCCATTACACAGAGCTGAGCTGCACACTGCTGAGCGCCACACAATGGCAGACGGGCGCTGGATTCTGAATGCAGAGAAAAATAATGTCGCTTCATTTAATTATTCAAATGCTGCTTTTACTATTTGTGCTCGCCCGTTCGACTAATATTGACTAATAGCACTTTGCAGGACACAAGTGGAAAGAATGTGCTGTGAGGCTGCAGCTAAAATGTTCACGGTTGGGGTCCCAGAGGTGCTTGGCCTGAGTGAGGGTGGGGTGCTTTGTATCACAGCATAAAGTGAACATTTTAAATGTTTTATATGTGTTATTTCCTGCAGCAGTGAATACTAATATCAGTAGCTGACAGGAAACAACTAAAACCCAGACAATGGCCGTATAATTCTAATGAATTGGTCCATGTGAGAACAGCCCCTGTAATCACAGGTCTCATGTTTAACACTGCCATCACTGAGGCAGCCTGATAATTAAATCAATAACAGATACAACAACAGTTAATACTGTAACTCTAGCTCTGTGTTAAAAGGCTGAGCTAATGGTGGGGCACGACAGGCTGAGCCCCCGTCTGCATGTGCACCGTGAGCATTTGTACTGTATCCGCCTGCTTAATGAGCCCTCGTGACGGATGCTTCACAGCGGCAGCGCTACTCTTCATCAGCCGGTCGTCACCTACAATTAATGCATTCAAAGTTAATGCCATCAAAAACATCTGTCTGAAACAACTTCACGCCTGCTCGCAGGTATTTTTGCTTCTTTAAAAACAGACACAATAGGATGGGACAGTTTGCTAAGTTTAGTCCTTCAAATTAAACAAAATACATCATTTGTCCTCCAGAAGAAGACACAGCAGCGTCTCATGCTCCTATTGGCCCGACAGCATCATTTGTTAGAGCCACCTCAGTATCCGTAACTGCTGACAGATAAATCAGTTTGATGGTGTGACAACGCAGTGGTTGGGGTGGGCAGGTTGAGGGAAAGATCATGGTTTGGGTTAAGATAACCACTTTGTTAAGATAAGGGAGCTTCTGCCGTCATGGTCAGAGGAATAACCACCATTGTCGCTCAGTAGCAACATCACTTCCTGCTTTGCTCCTGTCATAATCACTACAGCAGCTTGAACATAGCATGCATGGTTGAGGGGCAATTGGTTAAAGGACTGATGCTGTTCTTATTAGAACAGCCTGTTTCAGCTGTATAGACCAATAATATCGCACGCTGTGTTGTGTCTCACCAGGTTTAACAGAGTAATAACTAACTGTGGCAAACCAACGCTGCCAAAGCTTTGAAAAATGTGCTAAAGGATCTCATGGAGAGCTGCCATTTAAAGACAAACCCCCTCCTCAGACAGCTTTGGGTACAATAGGAGCTACATGAGCATCACTGTATTTCATAAAAGCTTTACAGAGGGTGGATGCTGGTAACTACACCCCCCGCTGTGACACAACACAACAAAAAGCTGGACAGCAGTAAGAAAAAGCCACCGAGCTCCTCCACCTTTTGTCACGACACTCCGAGACGCGAGACTGACTGACTGCTGCACAACAGGTCATCTAGATCCAGCACAACCTGCCCCTCCCCGACCGTCCTCCAGGCTGCACCCTGTGACGGCAGCACAGCTGACACATGCAGATCAGTGCCAACACTCTCACAAAAGGAGGCAGGAGAGTCCTAATGGCTTCAGACAGTCAGGAAGGATCTACCACGCAACGGCGACACGACACAGATCGACACGACTCAGCTGAGATCTACCTCTGAAACAACATCCTACCAACAGCACAGTCGTCCGTCTTCACTTTAAGGAGGAAACGATCAGCAGTGTGGAACAATGCTGCTCCAGTGCCGACCTGTCGCCCGCTGCAGAGTCACTGAGGGAGCTCAGATACCTGTAAAAGCACCTCCTGTACAGTTTCCCTCACTGCGGTTTGTGCTGTCACACAGAGAGACGTGTCAGCAGCCATCAGGAAGTCCAAACAAAGTGCATTCACGGCAGCGTCATCAACGCTTTAGAGGAAAAACTGCACCTCGTCTCTGAGTAACAACCGGCCTTTCACTCGGCCTTCAAACAGACGTTTTAAACACTTCTGCCTTTAGATGCGGACGGAGGACTTTGTTTAACTGAAGCATGCAGAGACCTTAAAGCTCTGTTTGAGGAGATAACAGCTCCACCAACACCAGCCGGAACGGGTCGTCCTCAGAGGACTAACACGCAAAAGATGGCTGAATAAGCTCATACAAGTCTGTTAGAGGACAAAGTGTGTGAAATGCTGGACTGTGGCTCTGAGCCAAAAGGCTGTGCATCATCTCCTCATTGCCAGTGAAGGGTAGGACGCTCAGCAGGTCCTCTGCCAGCACACCATCCACTCCAGCAGGCTGAAGTGACCACCACTCCCTCGGATAGCGATACAATGGCCGACGCCCTCCAGAAGTGATCGGCCTGTTCTACCCACCTTGACTTTTAGTGGAGCCATATATCAGCCTGACATCGCAGATGAAGGCATTGGACAAACACTTCTCTCTAACTTCTCAGCTAGAAGCCTCTTGTCCACAGAAGCCCTCAATTCAGAGAAAATCAAGTGATCGAGTGCTTCGCTTCAGCCGAGTTTGCTGTGCTGCAGAGACCGGAAGCTATAAAATTATAAGGTTCCTGCCGAGGACAGACAGGTAGAACTGCAGGAGACACAGACAGAGGACAGACAGACCCACGGCGACGTGTCTTCCTCTCATCTGCAGACAGACAGGACTGCGTGGGCGCCGCTATTTATGCCAGATGATTAACCCTTCGACCACAGCCAGATTTGAAATTAATTAGCCTAATTAATTGCTTTATAGTCTGTGTAATTATGTTTATTTAGTGTTGCCTCACAGAGGCGATGAGAGCGAATTTAAAGATGAAACATTAAAAACTGGCATTGAATGAATTGGACATTATCAACGGTTTTCCATTTCTCATGACGGCACCACGGTCTTCTGTTCTCCTCTTTGAGTCTTTTCATCTGTTTGGTGGTGAGTGCACTGATGCTCAGTGAGGAAAGTAACCAGGTACATTTACTCCAATGATGTCCTGTGCTTGTTACTTAGCCACGCAGTCAAAATGAGCTCCACCTCGACCAAATGCAAGAGCAAAATGCTGCTTAAACATGACTGTATGAGTATCAATAATGTGTAGTGATGGAGTGTTTTTACAGTGTCAGATCTCAGCCAGGTTAACTACATGAACTTAACAAATATAAGATCTCAAGTCTAAATCAACACAGTTAATTAGCAAAAATCAATGAGAAATGCCTAACTGGCTCATTATGGTTTTAATAATGCACAGTGAGACAATTAAATATTAACTAGTATTTATTAAGTGCTTATTTATTGAGTGTGGGAGAAGCAACTGCATGAATTTTTAAACAGGACTTCAGCGCTACAGGAACAGAAGAAACCTGTTTTTCAGGGATGCTTCGGCTCTTTAAAGCCGCGGCCATAATGGCTGCTTAACATACTAACACACACTCCCTTTAACACACGTGCAGCAGAGAGGGAACGGTGCATGCAACAAAGAGAATATGATAAACGTCTATGTGACTTCTGAGACCGAAGCGTCCACGAGAGGCGGCGCTTCAATCTAAACGGCACAACTGTGAAAAGAGAGGAAGGTCCTCAGTTCATCATCACTGCAGACTTCACAGTCACTGTCCTGCATGTGAATCATTTCATAACTGTCACTTATCAAGCCACTTAGACACAGTTATGCTAAATGCTAACATCAGCATAATGTTTACCATGATCACCATCTTAGCTTAGCCTGCTAGCATGCTAAGCTCTGCTAAGCATTAAGTACAGCTGAGGCTGATTGGACTGTCTGAAAGTCAGAGGATCATCAAAGTAATTAAAATTCATCTTGACAAGAAAATTAATGTCTGAAACAATTTTTACGGCAATCCACCCAACAGATGTTTAGACGTGTCACTGAAAGCCACAGATGAGAACCTGACGGTGGCACAAAATTAAAAGTATATTAAAAAACGAGAAATATTTAACTACTTTATCAGACAACATAATATTAAGAGGTGAAGGTGAAGATCTGCTGCTCCTGGTCAACTTGTACAAACTTTCTATTCAGTGTTCTTGAAGAATTTCACCTACTGGAAACGACATAAATTCACACAGGATGCAGATAACAGAGCCGTCCCACACTGGTTGTCTATGGGAAGCTCTTCACCTCAAACAAGACATAAATTGTCATCAGGTGTCATTAAGTATGCATGAATATTGTAAATATTAACCTCAGAGGTAGTGTTATGAGTTAAAACTGCTCCAGCTTCATGTAATGTAGATGCTGCATCAGTGGTTGTTCGTCATGAAGGAAGTTTTGAGTGAATATTTATCTTTTTTTAATGCAGCGTTGAAGTGAACTGAAGAGCGGAAAGCAGCAACCAGTTGGGATCCAACCGAGGAGGAGTTGGAGCTTCAGTTATTCACTCGACTACAAATATTTGACTATTAATAGAAAATGGCGGCACGCCATTTCTGTCTCAACTGCTCTGTTCAGAGTCTTTAAGTCTGTCATCTGCAACCTCTTTCACTCCCCCACAGCCCCTTACCCCCATGTGCACAGCTGGCGTGCAATTGGTCGATCTGTGCCGAGCCCTGGTGTGATTGGTGGATGCGACACCGGGCCCCGATGATCTCAGTGACACCTGCGTTTCACACAAGACGGCGGTGAAACACACAAACGCAGCACGATGGCCATTAATTATGAAGGGTTCGGCACAGATACACACATCTCACCGACGCCACGCTATCAGTGCATCCCAGTTGGTTCTCATGGCCCTAAAAATAACAAAAATGCTTGGTATGTGAAAGTCCACATCACCATTCTTGGAAGATGATCCGTCTTTGTCTTCGTGACGCTGAACAGATGAAACAAAGGCGGTGAACTGAAGCTCGTCCACGCTGCTCATTTTGTGCCGATACATAATTGTTCCGCAGTATTTCTTTCTAAACAGGGCCAAGACTCCAGTGAATGCCTGCAAGACACCGAGCTGGAGTTTATGCAGCTCGTGCCATAAATAGAAACATGCCACCCCCTGTAGGCTAAAATTCATCCCCACCCCTTTAAATTCAAGGCTGGCCTAATCCCTTAGCTGAGCTGAGAGTTGCACAGCACTGAAATCTCACTGGAAGGAGCGCAATGGCGAATGCTTTGATCCTCCATGACAACAGCGACTAAATGGAGCCTATGAAGTGTGGCACACGGCCCGTGCTGCCTGCTCTCTGCACACGACGTCGACCTGGCTGAATTTATCGTATTTGTCTCTGCATTGCTGTGTCTGAACTGCTTGAGCTGTTTGGGTGTCCTCCAATATGCAGCCGCCTTATAGCCGTTTGACTTTGTGCGTACTGTGAAAGGAGAGATAATGCGCATTAGCCTGTGTGTATGAACACACAATTAGATCCACTATTTAACAGCAGACAGACGGGCCAAACTGTGGCTAATCGCCCCTCTTCACACCGACAGCATACTTTATGAGCTTCAGTATGCAGAGACGTAAACAATGTCAGGCTCAATCAATCAAACGGACGCTAAATTGGCCAAAAAGGTGCAAAGGTGGTGAACTGAAGTGATGCTGAAAACCTCAAAAAAGCTTGAACTGAACACATTACAGTCCTCTCACTGATGTCTTGCCCTTCAGTCAATTATCCCCTCAGCTTAGCGAGGAAGCCAGAGTTCAGAGTTAATAATAATAATGATAATAATAAACTTTATTTGTACTGCATCTTTTGTACAGCAATTGCAGCTCCAAGTACTTTACAAGAGAGAAACCACACGCACCAAGTGAGTGCTTTACATGGAAAAGACAGAATGGACATAAAAACAGACAAAAAATGTCAAATAAGACGGAGAATAAAACCCACTTGATAATGACAATAAGGATGAAAATAAAGAAAAACATTTTAAAGAGTGCATTAGGCAAAGCACAGCAGTTAAACCTGCAGTAACTGATGCCTTTCATAGCATCTCCTCAAACTGATCAGGGATCAGATATCGGCTGAAACCTCTGCACGGCCACATGTGCCGAATTCGCTGCAGCTTTCTGACTTTTCTCACGGCGGCTGACTGACGGGCAGACGCTGCGAGCGCGACGCCTCGTTTGTCCTCCTGGAGGGAACAAAGCAAACGTCTCCTCTGCAACACCTGGCTGCAGTCCCACCGCCGACCTCTGAAGCGCTTTCCATGCATCCTGAGACGTTCTTGGGTGAATATAACACTTTTTTTAATATGAAGTGACTGAGTTGTGTCTTCGTGGATCCACATTCTTCATATATGCCTTCGCTCTGTTGTCATTCTGCCACATTGTGTTCTATTCTTACTTCTGTTTACTCTGTACATCATCATCCCGTCCTGACTTCTTCATCTGTTGCTCCTCCTGACGTCTCTTCCTTTGTTCCCATTAAAGGTTTTCAGGGGAGTTTTCCCTCGAGATTATAAAGCCCTTTGAGGCAAATTTGTGATTTTGAGTTCTGACTTGACAAACGTTGCCTGAAGCGGTGCGTTTTAGTCACAACAGAGCGAGGCTTATGGCTGCTATGAATAGAACAATGCGGTATACAAATCACGCCGGCGTTGCTTTGGCTCCGTTTGATCGCAGCTGAAATGTTTTCTTTTTCTTCCTCTTTCTGTGTTTTAAACAAAAACCTCCAATTTGACAATGACTAAGCACTCCAGTCATATTAATGGTATTATTATGGAGAGTTGATTCACTGAATGCAGTCTATGTAATCATGTTGGTAAGAAACAATTAGAGCTAAAGAAAATGAACTGCACGTGCGGTTACTGCATGAATCACTGTCCTCCAAAATAACAGCTGGTGTACATGAATGAGCTGTGGTAACACTGATGGTAGTGCTCTTAATTATCATTAATGCAAACTCTGAGACCATCCATCCGTGTTTGGCAGCATGTCCAGGTGTCATATGTTAACACGTGAGCTGCTGCGTGTTCACTGTTTGTCACCTCCTGCACAAACTTCAGCTTCTCTCTCCTGAAGCCAGTTCAGACAGTCATCTCCATTATGACGCCGTCTTTGTGCCGCAGTCAGCAGAGCAAGCTGGGAAAAGCTGACTCGCCATGACTTCGAGCAATAAAGCAAATATTTCTCCTTTAAAAGTGTTCTGCTTTTAAATCAGCACACCTGTTATGAGCTGTCAGTGGTTAGCACGCTCGGCTTGGTCGCAAGTCCAGTTCATGCTTAGCGAGCTTCACAAATGTTACACTTAAAAGGTCAGTTTACTCATCGTGAGCAGCAGCGCTCGGCCTGTGAAAACACTTGGACTGTATAATGTCCTCTGCGGCTCTGGAGGAGAAGATAATGTCCTCAGGACTGGACTTCAAGGCTTGGAGACGACCAAATTATAACAAAGAACCTCCATCAGAAGCTGGTTTGTGAAAGACATTTTCCAGCCAGGCAAGCTCTAACAAACAGATGCTAGTGGTTGCATTATGGGAAATGTAGGATCGGTGTGATCAGCAGACATGGAGGATATCTCCACCACCATTTATTAATTCATTCTCGTTGGATCGATCAGAATCTGCAAAAGGATTAATAACTAAAGCTCTAAAATCAATGTAGCGCAGTAAAAAGTGCGATATTTGAAATGTAGCTGTGTAGCAGAAAAAAGAAATACTTCAAGTACAAGTACCCCAAAACTGTACTCACAGTAGTAAAGAACTTAAGTAAATGAACTTTCTTACTTACTTTCTACCTCTGAAAATGCACAAAAAAGGAGAGTTGGCCTTCAGTATTGAAGAGGAGTTTGGAGCTGCTGCTGAGTGTTTTCTACAGCTGAGAAAACATCTCCAGACTCAGCACAGCAGATGCACCTGCCTCCCCTGGCTTCCAGCGAAATTCAGAATAAACTACACCATCCTGTTGATTACCCATCAGGCTCTGCATGACCTTCATCCACCTCCCGCTCCAAAGGCGACCATGCCTTTGCTGTTTTAGCCTCAACCTTCTGGAATCATCTTCCTCATCGATCGGATTTGCTGAATCTTTATAAGCGAATGATTTAATAATCCTCCCTCATGGCCTTTGTTCCGGCTCGTTTGTTCTGGTCTGTCTGTCATTGTGCTGTTTTATATATTATTTATGTTCTTCGAGCGTGTGTGAAGCACTTTGTAAGTGTGTGTTTTAACAAGCTGTATGAATAAAGCTTCACTTCCCTGCTGAACAGAGAGATGTGCTGTTTCTTTGTATGTATGTGACTTTTTTTCCTTGAATGTGAAAAATCTGTCCATCTGGTACATAATAAATCTTGCAGACCTTAATCTAGATTGCCTCGCAGTCATCAGAGCACACTTCTCACCCCTCCAGTATGAGAACCGCTATGTTCAAGGATAAATGCTTATACATAAAAAATGGAGTAATGCACTGCATGCAAAGCTTGTTTTTATCTCAAATCACATGTTTATCAAATTAAGTTACAACAGCAAAACTTCCACTTTTTACATGTAGTTTGAGCTCCAGTTGTTCTTTTGTTGATTTGAAACAGATATCTGGTGCATATTTTAAGACATTTGTCCAACAGGGTTTTCCATGTACTGAAATGAAATGAAATTCACACTCTGATGATACACCAATGAATCAAGCATGGCGGCTGCATAAACGAGCAAAACTGACAGGTTTGAAACATAAACGTTTTGTTCAACATCAACATCAGTGAGCATAGTTTCCATAAGTACAGCCTTCGGCCGGCAGACTGCTGGATCTAACGTCTGTGTGCTGCACGACTGCAAACTCATACATTCAACGCTCTGATTGTGCGACTACGAAAACTGGCCACTAATACAGAGACGCTGACACGGGCTTTAGCGTGAACGCTTCCCCGTGGCTGTGCTGTCACAGACTCTAACGTGAGCACTTCATCTCATCTCCAGTCATCTCCACCCACACCCTCAAACCGACGTGACGGGAGGGGAAGCACAGAGGCAGATATGGAGTCTTGGTGTCAAGTGGTCGTCAGCTCCTTATCCAGCCCAACGTCCTCGGCTTCACAGAGCAGCTCCTCTCAATCCGCCCTGCGTGTTTGCTCATATATATTACAGCTTGTGTTCACAGATCGCTGGGCTGTGTTATATATTAAATATTAAGCATTCAGCTATCATGCGAGATGTGTTCGGCCCCGGCAGAAACACTTTGAGCCTTCAAAATTCATTTGAATTAAAATACACTCAGCGTAATGATATACACTGCAGCAAACACGGATATCATAGCTCAGGCTGAATGCATTAGCAGGCAGATGGATAGATACTGACTAGAATATCTGACTGTAGCACTTAAAGCTGCTGTAATTTGATCTTATGTAATGTAATATGTAATATCCAACAGCACAGAGAGGACTGAACATTATCACCCATCATCTCTGTTTATGAAGATGGTCGGGCATTTGGGCAAAAGCTTTGCAGATATTTCTTCCTCAGCAGATGAAAGTCAGGCTAAGATCAGGCCAACAGCGCTCAGAAAATGCTGATTAATGTTTGGATGATCCATAGTGGCACTGCACGATTGCATTCAGACACATTACACTGATTGGCTTGACGGGGGCGTTATTATTAAAGACCCATTTTGAAACCTTCAGAGGCCATAAGCGCTGCACAGCATGATGGTTTTGATGGCACTTGGGAGGACGCCTACAAAGATTTAACACAAGGAGCGGATGGATCATTTGTCAGGGATGAGATGTCTCATTTGCCTGGTGAGTGCCGGAGTGAGTCCCTTTAATGGTCCCATCCAGAGGAGAGACATCTGAAAATCACTTCTGGCCATTTCTTTGTTTCTTTGGGTGCTAGCTCAATTTTTTTTTTGTTACCAGACACTTTTAACAATCTTCATAATTATATCTCAATCAAAAAGAAACAGAAGGCGCTTTAATTACGCGTCACAAGAAATGAAACATTCTAGATATGACACAACACGCAATGACTGCGGCTGTGCAGGCAAAACAGAAGAAAACCGACTTAAAGCGTAAAAATATGCTACGCAACGTGATGCGAGCGTCACATGGTCTGTGCAGGCAGCTGAACCGATTAAACTAGAAGCACTGATGACAAAAAACGAGGCTGAAACACTTCCTGTTTAGACCAGACGTAAGATTCTGCAGCATCCAGTGACTGAATGCTAATGTCGGCGTGCTAACATGCTCAGAAGAAAATGCTAACATGTTCAGCCAGCATATAGTTTAGCATGTGAGAATGCTAATGTTTGATGTACAGCAACAAAAAGTACAGCTGAGGCTGATTTAATAACTAACAAAAGTATTGGACGCTCAAAGAAACGTCAGTGTTCATCCTCTGCTTTATGAACATTTCATGGCAATCCATCCAAAATATTTCACTATGATATAAAAATAACAACGTGCAGGTGGCGTAGAGATGAAGTCAGTCACACACCATCGGCAGGATTCGTCCTCTGGGAACAATGAATGTGTTTCTGATGTGTAATGCCGGTTTATTTAACACTTCCTGAGTTATTTCACAGTTGAAATAGTTTCAGACTGACGCTGCCTCCCCGCCTGATGGAAAAAAAATGTTTAAATCTGCAGAGCTTTTGGTGGTTTAGTCATTTATATCGTTCTGTTCAGAAAGTCCTCTGACATTAAACTAAATCAAACAAATTTCACTGCCTGTGAAAACTCCACTAGAACCATATGCCAAGGGCCATCTTTCTCCTTTTAGTGCTTCCTGGAGGGAAGCCAAGCGAAGAGGTTCTTTAAAAACCGCACTGCACTGTGGGGATTTTTTGGGCCTAATATACTTAAACCACGTATGTGAGGATGCTCAGTCATGCTGAGCGAGCGCGTTTTATGACAACATATCACAGCTCGAAACGTGCTTCCCTAAACAGCCAAAAGTCCGGCCAGCCAACAGTCCTGTCTGTCAGCGGCGGACGGCGTTCTCCGCCTTTTCCTTTATGACCACAACCATGCGCTGTGACAACAAGTGAAGCCTCAATTACACGAGCAAGGTGAGAGACCGAGGCAGACTCATCCATCACGGCGCAGAGGCGAGCCGGTCTGAATTGGCAGCTGTCTCCTCCGCCGCTCTGAAGACTCGGGAGGCTTGTTTGAAATTACGATGCAAAGCCGGCCTCGCTGCCAAGTTTTCAATGACACCCACATCTGTTACGAGAGCAGACAGAGCTCTTTTTTAACCTCACCGCTGACAAGAAAACCAAGCTCAACAAACCTCGTCCTGTCTTTTTCAAAGACACAATGCGTATTATGTAACATCTGTGTTAAAGACCCCCTCCAATGAAAATCAAGTTTTTAACCTCGCTCACATGTCCGACATGGCGTTTTTAATGAGCTACATGACATGTCATGAGTGGAATGAGCAGTCGAAGCCACGCCTGAGCAGTTCTACCTTGGAGCGGCAGTGGACCAATGACAGCCAGAGTTCATACGTCACATTCCTCAGGAACCAATCCCATCATTGTAGAAGGTTGGGCTTTCTGAGGGGGATCAGAGGAGAAGTCAGGTGTAGCTACGAATCGGTATTTTGCAAGTTTCTGTTTGCAAAGTTGCAGGAAGAGAAATGTTCAGCCTGTCCGTTTTCTGCATCCAAACAAAGCTGCAGTGTGCCGATGATGTTAGCCACCGTTAGCCTGAGCGTCACATGATGAATCACGTCAGATGCTGATGAGGCCTCACACGACTTTCATGATAAACGTCCTCATTGGCTGCTAGTGATGCATTAAGAAGGCACGCTTCAGTAATTCTGACGGCACAGGGAGAAGTTTTCCTTCAGGGTTTCTGCCAGAAAGCGTCGTTTGAGCATTCGATGAGTCGAAGCTGAGCAGGTGGGCTCGAGCTGCAGGTGAGCGGTGGAGGGGTGGGCGGAGACAGACGGCACTGTTTAGATCCTCGCATACTAAATGAAGGCAGAGGTGTCGAGTTACATCTAAGCCTTTTAAAAGCATGAAGGTTTTTTTTTTTTTTTTTCATGGAAAAAACTTCTAAATATGTAAGTTTGATGAGCAGAGATGAGTTTTGGGGGATTAATCAAAGTCAGGAGAGGAAGAGGAACTTTAAGAGGAAACTACTGAAAGTATTGAAAAGCTTTTAACTCATGACCTTTGTCCTTTTGTCATTGTGAAATAACAATAATATAAATAAAGTTAAGACCTACTTTAAGGTGCATCAGTTGATTTTGGCCCCTTGAATGCAGAAAAACAAGCTAACAGACACAAAGCTAAAGCTTTAAAACTGTTAAAGCTAACACGTTAGCAAAGAGTTGCCCAACATTACCACGACTCTCACAACCACGGAGTCAAATATTCACAAACATCTGCATCTTCAGCTCCTTCAGCAGCGTTACATCCACGTTCATACCCTGCTCTGTTATGTTTGGAGGCTGCAGGGAAGCGAACAGCAAATATTCAATAAAGCTAAAACAATGAGGCAAAAAGCTCAACGATGAAGGCCTTCATCACACATTCATGACACATCTTCCTCTGCGTTTAGGCCTCACCTTCACATGCAAACAATGCTTTAAGTCACTAAAGTGGCGATAAAGTGCTGATAATTCCATTCATCCATGCGTACATGTAAGACAGATCATCCCTATTGAGCATTTTAATTCTTTTTTGCATCCCTGAGGCCTAAATCTCTGTGACTTATCGCACCAGAAACACATTTCACACATACCGTAAACGTCCAATTTCGTATTAAAAACAGATTTAATCATATGTGGCAGGGATTTGTCTCATTATATTCTGCTGGTTAAACTTCACACAGCAGATTCCTGAAGTTCAGAACTCCCCAAAACATATTTAAATTCATTTCCAAGTGAGAAAAAGAGTTTGAACAAAAAGCTTGTGAGCAGAAACTTTCTGCCTTTAACTTTTAATTAATTTGAATGAGGATCCATATTGTAATGCATGAAGAGTGCCAATTAAAAAGACTAAATTCTCTATCAGCATATGCAATTAACAATAATGCTGTGTAACTGTTTGGTTTCAATTTTCATTGCTTCACATCCAAAACAGGGCTTGGATTTACAGCCTCTGGGTTTCTTAACGACCACAGGAAGTTTAATATTAATGTGTCCGGGGATGTGGGAGCAGTTTCCAATTTTGTTTCTGGGCTTCAAAGTCCTGTTCAGAATATCTTCAGTCGGTCTCAGTGATGAGATTCAACACAGACTGTTTTGAAGGCATCAGGTGGAAAAATTCAGATTCTGTCATTTTAGATCTGAAATACAAACATGTGGGATTCATGACAATGAGCTCAGAGACGGTGATGGTTCGCAAAGGGAGGTCAAACACCAGTGAGCGGACAGCGAGCAGGAGACTGAGCGCCATCAGACGCCGGCTGCCGTCCACACTGGACAGCTGAGGACAGTCTCTACAACGAATGCAGGAATAAAACGTCGTGGACGGAGCTGAACTCAGCTTTGATGTCAGCGCTCTGTGTGTTATTAAATGACTGTCACACAGAGTTCCATACGCACCAGTTAGGAGGAAATCCTAAAAGTTTGCTTTAGAGGTATTTTTGGGATTCAACAGATGTCTACTGTCTGTCCAGAGAGATAAAATGGCCGCCCTGGGCAAAACCAGCGGACTTTCCAGTGAGCGCAGGGCGACTCGGCCTGTGGAAAAAAGATTGATTCAGACACCAGTTTTGCTCTGAGCAGAGATTTTATCATCGTTCCAGTGCAGAATGTGAGATATGAAAGCACCTTTGAAACACAACGGCGACTTGATGACAGGTGAGAATGAGGTTTGTGTGAGAGACGCTGTTCGACTGAATCACTGAGACGTGTGTGGAGAGCTGAGGTCACAGCGGAGGCAGAGGCAGAGCAGCGCTGAAAAAAACACCTTGAATTCAAGCAAATACTTAATAATCAGTATTTGAATAAAAGTTGAAGGATGATTCTGGGATATTAACTTAACAACTATAGACCTGGAGACGCAACAGTACCACAAAACAGTTTAAACAGATTATTTAAACACTTAAATTTTAGCTCAAACTGACAGATCACAGCTGAATGTTCCTTAAAATCCCTCATTGCTCAGGAAAACAGCACAACTGCAGTGAGTGCGGCTGAATCCTGAAGTTAAAGTTAGTAAGTGCTGTAGTTTTGCTTTAATGTACGTCATAGCAGGCACACAGTTTTCCTGTAACAGGTTCCTGTTGAAGCTGAGCTCATAAAAACAACAGTTTTCCTTCAAGTATGGTCGTTTGGTCAAAGTTGAACCAGGAAGTCATTTTGCAAACTGTGACGGATGTTTAGCATGTTAGCGGTTTGGGTAACGCTCACCTTCATTCATTCAACAACGATGCTTTTATTACTGATAGAAACGATGGTCAGACCTACAAAAAGCTGTACTTAACCAGAATTATCCTTTAAACCAGACTGAAAATCATTCATTCTGACTGGTTCATTCACAGTCACTTTGCCCATCTGTGCAGTACAATTCATGAAATAGTAGAAACAAAGTGCGTCTCGGAGGCGGCAGGTTCAGCCAAAACGAGGGTTTTCAGCTGCGTCTCTTCACTGTGAGAGCAGAGAGTCAGAGTGTTTGTGAATGATGGAGACGGAGAGGACTCCAGCGCAGCATATGGCTTTGTTTAGAGAACGCCTTTTTTGTTTGAAATGGCCAGACGGAGAGATGCAACCCTGAAAACAAAGCCAAGTCCTCCGAGGCAAACCAACGGGAAATGTGGGTCAGCACAGATAAAGTGCAATGTGGAAGAGAGTGGCACGTAAGATTCATAATGACCGATATATTCCTTCCTCTGGTTTCCCCCATATGCATCACCTTTTCCAGTAATAAACATGTTTCCAGCTCCATCATTACTTCCTTCATTTTAAAATCCCAGCCTCATTTTCCAGCCTGATTGGGAAAAATCTTCACGTGAAATCGTCCTATCTGTGGCAGTAATTGCCCTGGCAGCCAACAGATGTGCTTTAAAGTGCTAATGCAGAAGTGGAGAGGGCTGAGTCGCTACATGAGGGATGTGAGCTGGAGTCAGCACACCCAGCCCGATAACAAGCCCGCTGCAAAGTCACTTAAAAGTCAATCAGTGTTGTTTAGGGAAACTTTGACAACTTCAAATGAGCGGCGGGAGAGCCAGGAAGAGGAGCTTTTCCAGGTAATGATGTGCTGGCTCCGCTGCTGATCTCAGGTCAGGTTCCAGTTCATTTTAAAGGCGAGTAAAGAGGAAGAAGGGGGACACTTTGGCACATGGAATAACACACCTTCTGCTCGAGGCACCCAACCTTTCCAAGACACCCGGAGAGTCGGTCTTTTGAAGCTTTTATATCGGTATCGAAAGGCGCCCTCAGCCATCCATCATCCCGGTCAGTCACGGGCTAAACCTCAAACCGGGTTATTTATAGACCGTCCAACTTAAGCGCCGCATGCATCTAAACCTGTATTGATCCCCGGCCAGGAGAAACACAAGCCCCCGCATTAATGATCAGCCAATGAAAAAAGGCCTGGTGGTGTCCAACTGTGTGTACTGGGAGGATTTTATACGATGCAAATAAGCAACATATGGACATCCAGACACTCTGTATTTCCCCCACTACGATGAGCCCACTCTTGCCTCGACGCCACCTCTCCATGTTGAAGCTGAGCGTCTCGTTCTCCGCGGTGGCCTCCAGCACAGAGCAGAAATGCATCATGGTTAATTAAGACTGGTGACAGGAGAACATCTTGTGGCTGAAAGACGCAGGTGGACGATAAAGAAAAAGCTTTGCCAAGCCGAATGGATCCGCTCGCTTGCGTTTGTCACATGTTCTGTAGTTACAGCTGACGAGACCCCCCCAGGTCTAAAATCTGGTGTCGATATGGGCTCTGATGGGAAACCTTCACACTGAGGGTAATAAATAAAGTCTACAAAGTGACCAAAAGCCAAATGTGCACGCTCATTCATTCATTCATTTTCCTTTAAAAGTCTCATTTGTGAGATTAAAATTTCTTTTTCAAGAGAGACAAATGTCACACACTGCCAAAGAAAATACACAACGTCCAGTTAAGGTGCAATTAAAGAGTGCAGACAAAGTCCCATTAAGGTGAATGAACAGGTATGATTTTCCAAAACCTCAAAGAAATAAAACAACCTCAACTCTCACAAGATTCATTTTTACACCACAAGAGTTGATACTGTAAAGAATTCACTGAGCCCGACCAACACAACAAACTATGGCAAACCCTCAGATGATCACATGACTCCCAAAACCTTCAATAACACAATGCTAACGCAGAAGTGGAGAAGGCTAAGTCTAGTGAGCACTTGTCCAGTTCAGGTGGAGGCCTGCAGCCTTCAGGTAATGACTGTGTAGCTCTAATGAGCATCTACAGGCTGATTGTAGGCCCAGCAGCACTTTGAGCTAAATGCTAATGCCAGCATGCTAACACACTCACACTGTCAATGCTAACATGCTGATGTTTACCACACTTAGCATACATCAAGTGTCATGTTTACATGGTTATGTTAAACGGTTAGCAAGTGTAAGAAAGGGAAGTTAGACACACAGAAACCTTCCTCATACAAACAGTTTGTCATCATCACACAAAAGAAACCGCAGCAGGCCGCCAGCACTGAACACACACAGCTTACAGAAGCCGGTCGGCCATTTTCCTCAGCATACAAGTTTCACATTAAACACAACACAGCACGTGGTAACAATTAAATCAGCCTCACCTGTTGGCGCAGAGGTGAAGCTTTGGTCCTGCTGAATGTGGGTCAGGTCAAGTGAAGAAGGTGAGGAGGAAAAACCTCGAGGAAACCAGGAAGCCATTTTCCCTCCAAAACACTGAGGACCAGACAAACATGAATTTCCTATAGTCCCGCCCCCCAAACCACAGTCACATATATACTGTGAGAGCCCACCTTCCCAGTTTAAACTGGCCAATCAGGTTGGGAGTCTAGAAAAGACACCTGAAAAGTAAAAAAAAAAATAAAGATTATATATATACTGTATTAGTCTTTTAAATAGTCCATAACTCCAGTGGCTCACTTCATTGTACAAAACTGCTTCTTAAACATGTTTTCTTTAGTATTCATAAGTGTTATAAGCAGCTCTGTTGAGATGGCCGAATTACTCAGAGCTTCTGATTTCATTATACTAGTAAGTTTAATTCCCATTCTGCAGGCATGTTTAAGTGACAGATAGCTTTTGATGCTATTGCACAAAATGCTGGACTAGAAAGTAAGTAAAAGTCAAGTAAGGGTATGAAACAGGACCACTTCAGACCACAACAAAATAAATCAGGATTTCATCTTTACGTGTTTGTCTGTGTATAATTTTCCAGTCAGTTTTACAAACTGTAAGAATATGATTATGAGACAGGAAATGCACTCATGGACACACGGTTTGAACGTCGCTGCTTCAGAACAGTGAAACGAGCCTCAGAGCTGCAGTGTCTGTATCCGTCATGCACAGATCTGCATTGGTGCTTCTGCAAATATTTATTATATCTGGGCCGATTCATTTCTCTGAGTCGCAGCACAAAGCAAAACTTATCACTGATAAATTCATGATGTTAGCTTTTGAGAAATATTACAGACCTACAGTAAAAAAGGCCATAACAGTTATAGCAAAACATGGGCTTAACTATTTTAGTTTTCAGTCTGAAGATAAGCTCTATGAATGATTTATGGAGGTGTATTTTTCTGGCAAACCTCCAGGTGAACATTAACATAAATATAGTCATTTTTTTACACACTGAAATTATTTGAACATTGGATGTTATCACACATAATGCGACAATAACCTCCATTGTGACACACCTGCAGTGTGCTTTGTCAAAGCAAGCACAGGATCAGCGAGGAGGTGATCGTGGTCTAAGATCAGCTAGTTAGCGTGCTAACACGCTAACTAAAATGATGAACATGGTAAACATCATACCTGCTAACAATCAGCATGCTACCATGGTCATAATGGCGATCAGCCTCACAGAGGTGCTGGCATGACAGTGGACCTTCAGGCTTACTGGATGGTCAGTATTGGGAAAAAGTCGTACAAAACTACAGACCAACTGACAAAACATCGGTGTGTCAGCTGGCGGTCTCATCATCTTCTGTGCTCCTGCTCTTTGTAACAAACTGCAGCATCTAAGCTGGTTAGATGCAGGATAGCTTCTGGCTAGCAAAGTCCAAGTAGATCACAGTTACAGACACTTCTCCTTCACGTCTGCGTGAACGGAGCAGTCGTCTAATCAAACTCAGCTGCAGTCAGAGTTTTTCCTGCAGTCAGAACAATCAATCTCTTCTCTCTCTCTGCCTCACACCTCTGGTCAGCTGTTCTCTGCAGCAGAAAACACAAAGAAGCATCTCTCAGAGGACAACACAGACACAGGCTAATTAGCAGCTAATTAGCTCTGGACAGAAAATGTTAACAGCATGTTTAAACACCACGTTAGAGTAAAACCGCACAAAGAGAAAAGCAGCTGACAGTAAGAACCACATGACGTCCGTTTGGAGTCCGCACACATCGTCAGCCGCTTCACACCTCAGCCTGAAACTCATCCACTTTCCCTCCCCTCTCGACCCATGTCGAGGCTGGCAGAATTAATGACCACCTAAATTTATGAGGGAAAGTTATGAATAATGTTTACGTATTAATCATTCATGGTGGCCAGCCAAGCACATAGACTACTGCTCCCCTGAAAATTACAGCCTCACCTCGACAACATAAATTATCCATCAGATTTCAATCAGCCTTCTCGGCGCAGCTACCCAAAGCCGAGCTATCTCTACAAAACACAGATGCATGCAAAGTCCGGCATCTCTGACCAGCGGGAGCAAGCAGTATTGATATATCGATCAATGCATCTGCTCATACAGTGAAGAAACAGCTATCAACTATGTTTTTGTTCCAGAATTAAGCTGCAGGTGTAGAATATGGAAACAACACTTCACTATCCAGTCAGATGTTCTGCTGCAGATGACAAATCTGATCTGCTATTAGAGCTAATGTTTCCCCAAATTAACCACATTTCCCATAAAACCCCACGCCCGCCTCCCCATCATCCCCTCCCTGGTGTTTCAGGCTTTACTGAAGAGATAAACATGTTGGAGGTGATTTTTCTATCTGTCTTTCCCTCCTTCAATTATCTGTCTTTCCCAGAGACTCTGCACACTTTCCTTTTGTTTACTGTGTCTCTACACTCTGCTGCACACTGTAGCTCTGAGGTAAAACCAGCCTTCTCTGACCTTCAGACCCAGCCAATACATCTCCCACCCTGCTACATATCACACACAAAATCATGTCCGTGGTGCTTCCAGTGCTGCAGAGATATGCAGACATGTAGAGGAGAGCTGGAACGTGTTGCTCTGTTTCTTTTGAGTTGATAGTTTGGGAATAAAAACACGCTTTTGTAACAAACATTATATGGTACTGCTTTTTCATATATATACTATTTATTGCATGTTGTAAACATGACCTGTTTTTGCTAAAGCACAGTGTGTTGCAAAGGATCTTATCATAGACACGAATGTCATGAGTGTTTTGAGGCTTTTAAGTGAAACTTTTAAGTTAAACTGGGCTGAATTTTCTGTCAAAATGCATCATCGCATGATGAAACATAAAACGCATCAGAGCCTTTAACCATCAAGCTCCTCTGCTGTGGAACCATCTTTCAGTCTCTGCGCTGGAGGCAGACGTCGTCTCTACAAAACTTCTGTTGTGATTTGTTGCTGTATAAATGGAACTGAATTGACACTGAATCATTGTCCTGTTCAATAACAGCAAGTCCATCAGCAGCAATATTTACATGCACAAGGAGGGTTTCTGCCTGAGTTTGAATTACAGCTAAGTAAATACAAATGATTACAAAATGAAAAATTAAACATGAAAATCACAAATCAGAGCCAGTGTACACTCTGCACATCACGAGGCAAATGAGAGAAGCTGTCCTTGAGCTAAAACCATCGACTCAGCAATCCACAAGACGCAAGACGGCGAGTCCTCCTCAGGGTCAGTGTCACTTTGTCTCACAGTCGACGGCATTAACCCGAGCAGTGATTACCTTTTGTTTCCCAGCAGCACCTCAAACACACCACCTCTCCTCGCTCTCTGAATTTGATGATGTGGTTTCCCCCCCCGGCATCAAAGGCGTAGCCACGGGGATGGATTTCAGGTTTGGGTCTGAAACCAGAATAATTGGTGTTCGATATTCTCAGCATGAGAAACAGGTGGAGACTGAGGCTGCAGGGGTGTTACGAGGTATGCAGGTTTTAGTGTTAGTGTGTGTGTGTGTGTGAAGAAGAGTTCAGCTCCTTTGCTTTATGAAAGAAGCAGGAGCAAATTTTACATTCAAAACTTACAAAACGACAAAATCATGTATTGTGTAATCAGATTATTATGTGGATCAACTTGGAGGAAGCTCTTCAATGCTGCAGCTCGTCGAGATTGCACTAATTTTAACTTCCTTATATGCTGTCGAGTCATTTCATCCTAAAAAATCTCAAATATTTCCCTCTGAAATGTAGTGAAAAAGTACTTCAAAGTATATATGTGAGTAGATACTTAAATGGAGTAGTTTACATATACGGAGTAGCATGAAATACACAACTGAAGTACAAGTAACAAGTACAACCATGATTCCAAAACAACAATTAAAACAGTGATTCATGCTGCTGTTATGGTGCCTCCCTCCACCTTCATCTTCAGCTTCATCATTTCATCATCCTCATCAGTCATCAGCCGCCACCACCAGTGTCTGGACTCCATGGGGGGGTGGGGGTGGCGGGGTTTATCCTGCTGCTTCTCAGGGTGATGTCCCTCGATCACAAAGACCTCCCTGTGGAGTCTGAGCGCCGAAGACTTTCTGATAAGTCTTAATTATCACACATCATCTGTCATAGTCAACAATTATCTTTACTCCACTGACGTTACTCCTGATTGAACTGTATTTGCTTCATGCATACTGTATTTTAATGTGTGTGTGTGTGTGTGTGTGTGTGTGTGTGTGTGTGTGTGTGTGTTGAGAGCATCAGGTGAATTCATTCCTGCCTCTGACTCTGTCTCGCATATTGTTTCTGCATCTCTAAGCAAATATTGGCACACAGCAGAGAGGTGTGAAGGAGGGTGTCGGGTCGAGAAGCCACGTTTTCCTTCTCAAACATACGCTCGAGTGGAAATAAAATATGGAAATGTCTCACTTGTGCTTATGTGTGGGAGGGTGTGTCGCTTGCATAATAAACAAAGTTTGGATTCAGAAATGTTCCCTCTCGTCCAAAACAGTCGGAGACTTCTGGGTAATTATATCTACTGTCAGAGGAGGGAAAAGCGTGGGACATCTGAATCATCACCTGAGTGGACCTCAGAGGGAGAGGGAAGTCAAAAGGACAAGAGAAGAAGGCCGGGTGGAAAATCCTCGCACTCTTTATGTTACTGGTCCAGCGAGAAAGCGGCAGAAAGCCAGCACAATAATTAGTTTCACAGGAGCAGTGTGTTTAAGAACGATAAGCGTTGCTTTGGGTGAAGAGGAGTCAGCAGATGAGTGTAGCTGCTCGTTATCTGCGCAGAGCAGAGGGAGAGGAGCTCACCGCTGTAATAACTTTGAGAGACAGAGGTGAGGGGGGATGCTGGAAGCAGCCAGTGATAAAAACCAAGTTGAGATCTGGATCTGATGCACACGTTCCTGCAAACACTGCTTTTAATTTCCATCAGAACATTCGTAATGACTCTGAAAGCTGCTTATGTTAACGACCGCATGCGTGTGTTGGCCTTTTAAAAGTCATTGTGCTCACACAGCCGGCAGCTTTCATCATCTGCTGCATCCCCACAAGAACACACACACACAAATACACACACACACACACACACACAGAGCTGCAGAGACACACCAGACCGCTGTCAGCATGTCAGCTTTGGTTCTGGTGCTCACACAAGTTAGCATCATCGATACACGCCACTATCATTATTCATGGTGCGCTGCAGCCGCAGAGCTGCTCGTGATGCAGCGCATGTCAGGACGCGCCTGTCAAGTAAGCTTGACCACCGTATGATGGGAGGAAGAGGAGCATGAGAGGGAAAGCTGAAGTGGCTGCTGGGAAATTGGTCCGAGCTGCATGTTAAGATGATTTTCAAAGAAGTCATTGAACAGCAGTGAAGGACTGATGTGGCTGATGGACAGACATTTAGCTTCTTAGCTTTTTAAGAAACGTGTGAATGTTGGATTCAGAGGTGCAGGTTAGTTTAAACAAAACTCATCTGGAGCTCAAACTCTCGACATCTTATCTATGATCTAATTGTGTATTGATTTCTTTTTGGTTGTTGATCAGCAGCTCAGTTGCAGTTTCTCATCCTGCAGAAGAAAACAGCTTTTTGCTGCATCATGGACACAAATCAAATCAAATCAAATGATGGATTGATTGATTGATTTAGTGAAAATAAATTAGCTTTATTCATTTTCACATACAAGAAATATGTCATTCTATGCAATGTATTTTTACCAATATTTTATTATTTTATCCTGTGGTTTTGTGCCCTTTGTTTTCATTTTCATCCTTTTTATCATTATCTAGTGGATTTTGTTCATTTCACGTTCATTTTTAATCTGTTTTTATGTTCTGGCTTTTATGTTCTGTCTTTTCTGAAGCGCTCACTTGGTTCATGTGATTTCTCTCATTAAAGCACTTTGAGCTGTGCCGTTATTTGAATAAAAGGAGGTGTGCGCTGTCCAAAACAAATAAGAATGTGTGAAATATTGTCCATGTTGACAGTATAAAGTATTAAAGATGCGCAGTGTGCAGAAATAATCCAGAATCTGTGCATTAATGTGAAGCATTGAGTGTGAAGAGGAGACTTTACGTTGATGTAACGTGTCGCGTCCGTGAAGCGAGACGAGGCTGAGCGTCGGTGGGGGCTGGGCCTCCATGTGAGGCTGCAGTCTGGAACAAACTGTTCCTGTGGCGTGAGGTCTTGATGGGCCGCAGCCTCCTGCTGGATGGGAGCGTTTCTGCTGTCGTTTTATTTCATCACATGACAAAAAGGAAAGCTAAATCTGGTGCAAAGTGTCTCCTAAATGTAATTAAACTTAAACACATGATCATGTGGAGCTGACAATATTCAGTCTCCATGATAACAAAAGCTAGAAGTCATCAAAAACACACAGATACAGCTGCAGTATCAGAGCTGGTCAGTGTTTGCTGGGTATGTCCAGCTGCAGCGAGGGAGCCTTGACTAAGATGAGCGACCATAGTGTCCATTAGGTGAGGAGGCGGTCAATCATCCAGAGACAGAGGTCGCGCCTCAGTATAGAGTTTGACCAGGACTGATCCAGGACCGTCAAATATCACGGTCCGACATCCATCAAGCGGACGTCTCAGTCATTCAACTGCTGCTAAAACATGTAAGAACGTTGGACGGGTTTAAATGACGAAAACACAAAATACTCCACAGAGGAACTTATTCTTCAGCACATACTACCTGTGAAAGTAGACTGGTTTAGCTGTTAATGCTCAAAAATATTTAACAGTTTACTGTTTTATGCTAACAGGAAGTGATGTCCATCAGACTGACTCTGGAATGTCTCTGCAGCTTCAACTTCAACGCAAACTGTCTTTCTCGTCTATTGTACATTATCTTTGTTTTTAAAGATCATTCCTGAGCTGTTTCACCACCATCCACAGTCCATCATGCATTGCATTGTGGGAGGATAGCATGCATCAGCAGCATGACTCGACCGTCCGCGGCGTGCATGCTGTCTGCTTTGAGGACGCTTCATTTTGCCTCTTTTCCAGCGTGAACACACAACATCCTGAAAACCTTTAAAGTATTACAGCTGTGGGACACGCTGAAAGTGAGATGGTGCAGAGTTTCTTCCTCACTCGCTGACTGGACTGTTGGTCAGCAGCACTGTGCTCAGTGCTGCTCCTCGTGGCCAAAAGCTATATTACATCAATAATTCAGATTGAGGCTAAAACACTTGCATTAGCTTGACTTGTTTCAACTCTGCTTTTTCGTGCAATTATGCTTTACTTTCATTTATTATCCTATTATTTTAAATCTTAAGTAATTATTTTATACCACCTTGATCTGGTGCGGTATTTCTTGCCTACATGTCTTGTAAAACACTAAGTCACAATGGAAGAAATCCTGCTGCATATTGAATTTTTCATGGTTTATACTAACTTCACGTTACACCCATCTGATGTTGTTTTTCCCACCATCCAGTGAGTTTTTATTTACAACATTTCTTCCAGTAATTAACTTTATAGGACACCAAGTCTACCCTGGATCAGAGCTACATTTTACTCTCGTTTGGAGGTAGGAAGGAGCTGCAGGCTGGCGCCAGACTCTTAAACTGGACATAAGCTTCAGGGAGTCAGTGATCGGGGAAGCAGAGTGGTGAGCAGTGAGCCTGGGGAGGCTGCAGCATTTAATTGCAGTTTTTAAAGCCTCAAAAACAGCATTAACAGCATCCTGGGACTCTAAAGTAAAGACAGAATAATTAAATACATTAAGGTGTTTTAAGTCTGTTGACTACAATCCCTCAACACCACAACAAAAAGAAATATTTCACTTAGTGGGTTCAGAGAAGGACATCCATCAGATCAGAGGTGATACACTGACCTTTCCTCATAATTGTCACCTAGAACTTATAGTTTGACAAAAGGTAGAAATGTGCCTTTGTCTCATTGTTTACTTCAGACTGTGCTTCTATCTGAGCATCTTTGACTCATAGACTGGCTAAATCTCTGAAAAATAAATGAGAAAAGATGACAATGCAGACAGTGTGTGACAAAGCCTGCCATTTGGTCCTTTGTCATCTGGACAAGCCTGTCGAGCAGGGCTCGAGAGGTTCGATTTGAAAGCTTTTCTTTGGAGCCAGTCACCTTGTCACAGCTATTCTTCTCAGTGGCAGAAGGTAAAAGGGCACCCAGCAGGTGTTAGCAGGCTCCACATTCCTTCTGTGTGTCCACAGACAGCAGATACACTGGCTTTCTAAGAACTACAGAATGCATGGAGAATCGATATTTACAAGACTGTTTTTACAGTAACTGGTTTCAAATCAGCTTCGAACTATTTCTGCAGATTATTTCTCTCTTTCCCATCTTTGCTTTATTTACTCGAATGGCCCATTTCCTAACTGCTAAGCTGTTACGCACTAATGCAAGTGTATGAAAACGTGTCCTGAAAACTTTCCTTAAATAGGAAATGGTGCATATATAATCACTCTGCCCCCAGTCTGAAGGGAAACTGTGTGTGTGTCTACAAAGGGAATACAAACAACGTGGGGAGGAAAAAAGGTGTTTTTCACCTGTAAAGAGTAACAATGCAACAGATGCTAGTGTAGCAATGCAAGTTTTGGACTTATATATGTGTTATGCCACAATTAAAGAATACTTTTTTTCATTGCATTGGCTTCAGAATTTCATATAAACTGATCCTTGACATGTTAAACCGAATGGAACGAGGCTCACTGCGGCTGTATGGACACACAGCAGCACTTTGAGCTAATGCTAATGTCAGCATGCTAACGCACACACTGGAAATGTCAACACTGATGCTTAGCAGGTTTTACCAAAGCTACCGATTCAGATTGCTAATTAGTACAAATTAATTACATATCAGGCCTGTAAAGTGTTTGGAGGTTGGATGTTAACCTCATGGTGTCGCTAGAGGAAAAATCAAGGTATTCCTAAACTCATGAGGATACATCATCTTGGAAGTGTAAATATCTGTATTTCATGACGGTCCATCACACAGCTGTTGGTTTATTTCAGTCTGGACTAAAGTGGTGGACCAGCCAACGCTCCTTCAGTCACGTCGCTGACATGGCTGAAAAGCAACATACACCTGAAATTCTGAGTTAAATTTCAGGACCAAACCTTGTGCCTGCTGCCACTTTCATTCACTTAACGTTGGCCAACAGTACAACAAACAGTAAAACACATATTAGCTCTGAGTGTTATTTCCTTTATGCTGTTTTCCTCTAAGCAAGCATGTATCTATTAATCACAGTGATGGATTACGTCTTCAGTGTTTCTGTTTGAGCTCTGCTCCACAGACCAGACTCTTGTTCATGAAAGCAATTTGCTTCCTGCCTTTTATTGAATTTAAATCTATAATGAGTGTCTGATTGAACAAGCAGCAGCTTGTTATCCAATCAGGGACCTGGACTGCCTTCTCGGTGCTCAGTTTAGACTGAGCCTTAAAGGTGTGATACGCAACATTTCTGCAGCAAAGTGTCCAAAAACAGCTCAAGCTGTTATGTAGTGGTTGCATTGTGTAGCTAGATGCACAGTCAGTGCGTTTCATCCAGGGAAACAGAGAGTGATGAAGTCAGCCAACTTGTTTAAATGTAAAATGAATAAAACATATTTCTTCCTGAGTCACTTCAGAAGAGACAGCAGCTCGTGGGAGCGAGCTGACCCACAGCGGAGCAGGTGGAGGAGGGGGTGGATGCCTCTGAACTCACTGTAATTCACTACCTCTCTTGTAAATGGCTCATCAGGAGTGCAGCCACCATGTGCAGCAGCAGTTAATTCAGCATCCACTCTTTATTGTGTTCATCTATCAGCGGCTCCTGTGCTGTTTGTCTTTCTTGGAAACCATTATGTGCTCAACTTAATGTAATCTCAGCTCGTCCAGTGCAGCTCCACCTGCAGACGTTATTGTAATGAGCTCACTTTTTACCTGCTGCCACTTCATTTCTGACCACTGAGGCTCCTCCTGTTGCTGCTGCAGCTGCAGAACTTGTTGCTTCTGTAGATACGACGGCACGAATGATGCCACAGTCACATAAAAACATCCCGAATAACCCAACCGCTGTCATTATGAAGTGAATTGCGCTGCACACAAAGGACAGTCACTGTTTCTGAGGAACTGACAGCCTCGACTTTGACATATGATTTAGTTTGGCAGGATGACAGATGTCCTTGCTGGTTGTGCATTTGAAGCGATCACTTAAGATTTTAACCCCTAAAATCTGCAAAATCGTAGCTTTTTGGCAACATCTTCAACAGAAGCTTAGTTAGGTTAGAGAACAGAACCCATCACTGACTACAAAAACAAATTCACACCAACTTTCTCTGCATTAGCAAAAGGCATCCGAATGGTAATATTATGGAACGCTGCAGCATATTCATGCATTCATAATGAATGTCTCAGTGTTTGTCTTCCTTGAAGAGGAACGGCTCGCTGCTGTATCGCAGCTGCTTGTGAACACGACACAAGTGTGTGAAGGGAAGTGTTCTGTAATGGTGCAAGGACACTGGACCGCCATCAAGCGACAGCAGAGTGGCAGCTGATGTCATCTTTCCTGTCACTCATCAGCTCGTCTGTCAGCCTCGTGCCTTCACAGCCGCGTCAGGTGACTCTAAACGCCGCTGCCTCTTACGCGTCCTCCTCAGCTCTGGGCTTTACAATATGTGTAAGTATGTCAGGGGGTTACAACCTTTCTTTGTGTACTTCTACTTTCAGATTTCAGTCATGGCAGCAGCACAGCTTTAGGAATGTCAGTGTCGGTCAGCTCATTAGAGAATAATTTCTGTGGAATTTTAATCAGACGTTCATGGTCCCAAGAGGATTATGACTTTGGTGACCCCCTGACCTTTTCTCCAAGGACACTGTGAGCTTTAAATCTTTGTTTTTTGCTCAGTTATTAGACTGATGCTCATGTTTGGTGATAACCTGGCTTTTTATCTTTTATTTAGTTCAGCACTTTGATTTGTGACCAAACACATGCAAAAATAATGACAAGCTGATGGGAAAGGAGTAAATGTTAGCATGCTAACACGCTAAACTAAAATATTGAACATGCTTTTATCTGAGACTGCAGACAGTGGTGGCGACATGAGGATTAAACAATGAATTAGGTTGTGAGTCGCGCTCTGCTACCTTTGGACAGAACCAGACTGTTCCTGTCTTTATGCTAAGCTAAGCTAAACGACCTTTGAGCTATTCACTCAATCTTCTCTTGGCAAGAAAGCAAATAAACGTAGAGAGGGGTAAACTTTATTTACAACATTCCAGCTTGTCACTGTCACCTGTTGTCGTTCAGTTGTAGTAATAGTTATGATATTTTGGTAATTTGATCTGGGTTAAAATAGTTGCTTCGACATTACAGATGCATGAACCTGTTAATGACTGATTAACCTTTCATGTTGTGTTTTCTGTCTTCAGTCACACCTCGCCTGCATCTCTGCTGTCCTGTAGCTGCTTCCTTCCCACCTTTTTAAAAAGGATAAAGACATTTAAGGTAATGTTTCCTTTCTTCTGGCATTTCTGCAGTCCACTGTCTACCACTGAACGCTGCAGCCGCGTTTGTGCTGTCACCTTCTTTACTATCAGCAGTGTAGAGACTGGCAAACATAACGATGGCGACAGACGTGTTTGCTTTCAGCGTTTATACTCATGTATCAAGATTTCATGTGGTAGTCTTTTATTTATTGAAATCTTTGGATTAAAATGCTGCACATGGCTCCAATTAAAACATGAGAGGGAACATGAATCGGTAGAACCGTGTCTAACGTACGTTTGTGCAGAAACTGGACTTGCCAGCTGTTTGGTGCCGCTGTCACACAGACTTGCCATCTGTCAACCTTTATTAGCTTGTTTGTGATCATGTTCCAGTGCTGCCAAATGTCAGACTTATAACCAGAGCCAAGATGAACATAACCCAGGCCTCTGATATGAGCCATCAAAAGCACATGCAAACAGAGGACGGGGGGTAATCTCAAGGGCCCCTCACCACAGAGCGTTTGGCTTGTTGTGCAGTCCTCCAGGTGTGAACACTGACTGGATGGTGGTCACACAAACACTTCAGGTGTTCCTCAAGGTGTGCTGTTTACTTCAAACTCTTCCTTCTGCTCCTTCGCTGCCTGCAGAGCTGCAGAGCGTTGGACCGGCTCCTCTAGAGGACCAAACTCCAGGACCGACACACATGCAGCCTCAGTGGGCCCCCTTCCTGTGCAAGCAAACACATGCATCTGTTGTGGTTATTAGAGTAATTAGTGAGTGTTTGTAATGAATATAAATCAGTCTGCAAAAGACAAAGATGGAAAGCCGTTGGACTGAGAAAGGCTTATTGTATTACTGGATTTCATAAAAGACAACTGAAAACGACTTCACTGGAACGTTGTTTTTAGAGAATTCATGTGAATTAGCTTTCAACAAGTGCTTCCACCATCTGTTTTGACATAGAAGTAGCAGAATTAAACTCTGTTATTAATTAAACTTTATTGACTGGTCCCAATAGAGGGAGTAATGTTGAATAAATTACGGTGGCCCGGAGGTGCAAAACAATTGACTTCACAAAACATTTTCTATTTTGTTTTTGTGTTGTCAGTTTTGTTCGTTAGCCTGAACTTTCGTGCTGTTTTCTGTGATGTTTTTTTGTGTTTTGTTCTTGTGTTTTGTCCAAAGTGTATTGCGCCTCAGGGCCATCATAATTAACCCTCAGTCTAACTTATTAAACCTTTGTGATGCTGTTAAAGGTTTATTTGCATCAGCAATGTTTGTTAGCGTTGTAGAATTTTATTCTGAGCAAGAAAGCATTAAAAATATGTTTTTTAATTGCTTTATTTTATGTATTTGTTTTGAAGACAGTATGAGTTTAGACACAAACACTCACTAACAGAACATGGGAGATTGGACAGTAATAGTTTCCACTGTCAATAGTGCAGGCATAACAGTTTTAATTCCCTGAGTGCTGACAGTCTAAATCCTGTGGCTTCTACAGCATGAAGCTCTGTGTGAAGAACAGTCAAATGTCAAAGGGAAAGCTTTACGACAGACCAATTCACATTTGTATGTTTAATTCAGGGAGAAATCCAGTTCCCAGGCTCTTCTCTTCACCTATCTTAATTAACAGTGAGGAGATAACAAGGAGCAAGTTGCAAATGTGGCCTTGGAGTGGTGACTCACCCATAATGCACATTAGAATAATTCCCTTTTCATAAAAATGACATATTTCAGGGGGTTGCTGTTGCAGTGCCAACCCTTCATTAGTCCTGCCATATAAATGAAAATGCAGCTCTGCAGTGGGCCAAAAAACTGTAAATTGAATGGATGGGTAATGCGCTCAGATATACTGAATAGCTCTTATGCATCATTTTTATTTACCCTCTTTCCTGCTCTCACACCTTTCTGGTAACTAACAGTTTAGTTAATAGTTTGACTTGACTCAATTCACGACCAAACTGGTTTTATGAGCCTTATCTTCCCTCATGTACCAAAGCCAGTTCATCCCACTTTACACTTGACCTTTTTTCACACTAATACCTGCAAATTCAGTCTGTCTGCGAACACAGACAAAGCTGCTACAACCAATTCCACAGCTTAATAAAAAGGTACCGGAGAGAGTGACATCTCCCGAGAGGAAAGAGGCTTTTCCACAGTATTAAATATCCACTCGCTGTGAGACTCGCAGACATAATACAGCCGTGTGTTGCTGTCTTAAATCTTAAATGTTCCAGCAGCTGGCAGACCAATGCATTAATGTTTTCCACACTCATTCTGAGACTCTGATTCTGTGATATCTGATACAGAGGGACATACGGTTCAGATTCTGTGCAGTTAACGGTACAAAGTCAGCTCAGGTGTTTACAGGTCAGGTCTTGTGTACAGGTGACAGCTTCAGTCACACTGTCAGCAAACACTGCTCTGCACTAGAATCAATATTAAGACGAGGACGTGGATGTTTGCAGTGTTTGAACACAGAGCAAGAAGGAGCGGGCTCTGCTCATTGCTTTTATGTTTATATGATCTATCTTTATTTATCGATCTTTTAGGGTGCTACCAACCAGAGGGAGTCAAGAATTCACATTAAGGAGGCCACACACAAATAATCTTCTATAATCGCTTGTACAAATACAACAAATAAATAAAAGGAAGAAGGGATTGATGTAAAGAAAACCAAAAACCATGCTAGAATAACAGCACATATTATTATTGTTATTGTTGTTGTTGTTGTTGTTGTTGTTGTTGTTGTTGTTGTTGAACTTAATGAGTTTGAAGTCTGGATTCTGGGAGATGCTCTTGGACCACAGACTTCGTGTGTGTATTATTTTAATAAACTTACATGAAATGATGATAATGATTATTTTTCCAGTCTTCATGCTAAGCTAAGCTAATTGCTATTTGGCTATAGCTTTGTATTTAGTGCACAAGCATGCAGTGATGTGAAGGTTACTGTTGAAATGAAATGTAAGAGGTTACAGGTTACTAGTGACCATGTTAAAATATAATAATGTAAATATGCTAATTGCTAATTCAAACAGGACAGCCAATCATAAACAGTCCTCAGAATCTGTACACAAACTGCCCAATGAATGGAGCCTGTCTGTGAGCCACCTGACACCCGATGGTACAAATACATTTACTTTGTAATTTAATTAGCTCACGTTGTCAGTAGTTACTCCCCAGCACTGCAGACATGACAATGATCTATAACTTCCATATTAACAGATACAGCCAGTGAACAGCAACCCTCTAACAGGAGCTGAAGCATTGGTGTCACACCAGCCTGAGTGGGTAAGGAAGAGAGGAAGAGAGCACAGATGATGGTTTATGTAAATGTAACACAATCAGATAAGAAAAGTGGGTTAACCATCACCATCACCATCATGTGAGAGATAAAGCCACAATGATAGTTTCCCATTTCGAGGGTGCAAAAAAGCTGCAACAAGGTGATTATGAGAGAGCGAATGGACGCTCCACAAAATTCATAATGCAGCACAGCCTGGAGGCTCTCGCACAGCTCGTATGGCTCAGCAGAGGCTGGAGTCGCCAGCCAAGGCAATAAAAAATAACATCAAACGTCACTAAGCACATTCAGCAGCGAATGACTCGTCCAGAGCTCAAACTTATCACTCTGATAAGAACCAACGGAGGAGCGCACAGACGTCATGCTAATATCCTCCGGCGACATTTCTCTGAGCGGAGCTGTCGAGGATGACAAGCTCCTCGCTGAGTGGGCCCGGGTGTCGACGGGGGGTCCCGTCCTGACCAAACATACGCCCGTGGAGCAAGATGCGTGCAGTCAGTCAGACAGCTGCTGTTTGGATGAGGGTCGCCCCTCTGAATGTGAACAGTTTGGGGGTTTTCTGAAGACTTCCATGAGTGCAGCGTAGCATGAGAGCACACAAACAGAGGCCGGCTGATGTGTCAGCGCTGGTGGTGAATAATCTGGAGGAGGCTCTGAAGGGCTGCAGGCTCAATACCTCCACCTGAAGGATGGTGATCCAGGAGGGGAGCCATGATGGAGGAGCAGAGCTCATCCTCATGGCCTGGGGAAGGTGGGGCTCATTCCACTTTAACGGCCAGACATAACATACTACACAAAAGCTATCCACAGACTGTGAAGCGATGAATGCATCACAATGATTAAACATGAAGAGGAGAGATCAGTCACTGCAGCAGGATGAGCACCAGCAGCTCAAGATCACATGAGATCACATGACGCAAGATGGATGCCAGGCTTCAAGTTGTCCTATGAGGAAGTACTGCAAAGAAGAGCAAAGAATGACACTGAAGTCTTTTCTTCAAGGATAAAGATGCTTTTGCTCTGACTGACTTCAGCCTGCTTCACTTTCCGGCTGAGTCATATGGTTGAAGTTAGCTCTTATAGACAGATGGTCCATCCTGCCCAGTATTTTTTGCCCTTCCCCAAACATTATCCAAGAACAGCTTCCCAGATGGTTCTGTGTAACAAACCATCTGCAGCATCAGGTCACAGTAGCGCCTCCCACAGGGCGAATGTTGAAACAGACAGTGAGCAGGGCGGGATGGGAGAAGTGTAAGTTTACCTGCCTGTTTGATTATGCAGCTGCAGTCCAGGGATTCGGCTTGTGGGCATGAGGATCTGTTGACAGTGTGCTGCAGTTTTCTGTGAATGTCTGGGCTGCCGTACATACACCAAACTGTTATGGGTCTAATGCGGATACTTTCAATCACAGGTAGGCTCAGGTGGGCTCAGATCGGCCCCCCTGCTGCCCCTGTGGTAGATAAAATGTGATAAAGTGCACTCTGGGGTGGCACTGTGTCACCATAAATGCATCAGGAGTCTCTGCGCTGCCCCTCAGACGGCCTGAGTGCACCACCGCTCCCACTGACGCTCTATAAAACTGTAAGCTGCGTTTTCACTTCGACTTTCTTCATTTGCCTCAGGAGGAAAAGTCCCATCATCACTTCATTTTCCTGTATGAATTGAAATCACTGCCATAACTTTGTCCAAAAACTTGCTCTCTACTTCTGTCCATGTGACACTAATGACATTCCCATCAGCCTCAGCTACACTGTGCTAAGTGCTAATTAGCAATTGTTAGCACACTAACACGCCAAACTAAGCTGGCAACCATTATAAACATGATACCTGCTAAACATCACCATGTTAGCATGTCATTGTGAGCATGTTAGCATGCAGACGTTAGCATTTAGCGTGGCTGTAGACTCTTGGCTGTAGACTCAGGACCCCCGGAGTGAGAAACACACTGACTTCCACCATTGTTACCGTTACAGACAGAGAAATGTGACCTCTTTAATGCCTCATGCTTCCTTGTGATTTTTGCAGCACTTCAGTTCAACAGCAGGCACATAGCAGCACATAAACGCATGGCTGGTAACTCTGCACTGTGACTGCAATGTCAACACACTTCATCAGTGAGACTGCAGGGCAACTGAACAGCATGCAGCCATTCATACCAATCTACTGCTGAGACTTTGCATAAGAGCTCTGGCTAGCATAGATTTGGATTAAATGTCTGAGACTTGACAGCTGGGGAAATAAGTAAAGAGTCAGAGGCCTGTTCGCGCCTTGTCTTCTGTCTGTCTTGTGAAATGACATTTGTATTCCTCTGATGGATTATAAAGTCATTTATAAAAAAAAAAAAAAAAAAACTGCTCGCAAGGTTTGTTTTGCAGCATATGTAATTCCTTGATAATTTTTTCTGCACGGATTATGGCATGGCTGAGGAAACTTATTAATATTGGAGTTAGGCAATTAGAGTGGGATAAATCATACAAACTGAAGGCAGCGTGATTCAGCGATTGCTTGACTTTGTTTGAACAAAGTCTGTGTGTTCAGAAAGGGGTCACCAGGCTGACTTTGTGCAAAAGATAACAGCTGGCAATTTGTGTTTGTGTACATCACATGTAACCTGTGTGTGCATGAGTGTGTGTGTGTGTGTGAGCTATGGGGTGCATGACCAAGCAAACATGGATGCCAGTAATCCAGTTATCCACTTAGTAGGTCATTATCCTTGACCTTGGAGCAGGAATATACACATTTACTGTCGTCTGATTCAGCTTCAAGAAGAAACACAGCCAAGTGATTCTGACATATAATATAATACAATACAATACAATATAATTTAAAAAATCTATGTCATGATACACTACATAGCCAAGTATGTGAACACACTCATATGTGACTGCTGGACATGTCTTTTAATAGGAATAAATCCACTGCTAACAGCCTCTTCTGGACCGGCTGTCCACAGGAACAGGCGTGCTAGCAGCTCTGTGAGGCTGAGCTAAATGCTAACGTCAGCATGCTAACATGCACACAATGACGGTGCTAACATGTGATGTTAACGGTTACCATGTTGACCATCTTAGCTTAGCTTTTTTCCATGCTAGCGTTCGTTGATTAGCACAAAACAAATTTAAAACATGATGGTGGCGCAAGATTAAAAGTTGGTGGAACCGACGCTAGCATCCTGAGAGCTGTACCTCGAGAATTAGATCCAATAATCAATTTTTTTTATGTTAATGGATCATAGACAAGGTGTCATGGGAGAGGCATCAACGGTGACAGTTTTCAGGAAAAAAGCTCTGATAAATCCACTGTACACTTCCTGTTCAACACCAAACGTTAGACAAAGATTGCAAAGTTAGCTGGTGAACGGAGAGGAGCAGCTAAAACGACCAAACCAGAAGTAAAATGAAACTGAACATTTGGATTTTCAGTAAATGGCCAGACGACTTCAGATTACAATTACAGTTAGTCATTCGGCAGACGTTTTTATCCAAAGGCACAGCATCAGAGGCAGTTTCGGGGTTCAGTGTCTTGTCCAAGGATACTTCGACATGCGGACTGCCTCAAATGTTTTCAGGTTGTTGTGGTGTCCTCCTTCCTACGTAGCCAAAGAAACATGTAAAAATATGTCATACAGCTTCCGAAAAAGGACAAGAAAACCAACTAAACCACAGAGACAGAACCACAGAACCACAGAACCACAGAGCCACAGAGCCGAGGTGTTTGCCCCCACAGGCGTAATCAGTTCTTGGCACTGACTGCATGACCTTTGATTACAGCTGTACTTTGGCATCACAAGTGAGTCAGTTCAACATGTTCTTGGTGTGTGAGGGGGTCAGGACTTTAATCTTCGGCAAAATGAATAAAATCAATCAAAGCTGCACAGAGGGGATCGATGGCCATTAAGAGGCAGAGAAAGCAGCTCAGGATGCAGGAGATGAATGAAGGGAAGCAGGCCTGCTCTCTGTTTGTGGAGCAGCAGCATGGAGGACTTTGGTTGTGTGAGTTTTGGATGTTTGTGCGACTTTTAATCCAAGGCTGTTTCTTTAGCGTCGAGGAATTTCAATTAAAAACTTTGCAGTGTGTTTTAAGTAGAGACCTTATATCTGCGATTTTTCTTTGAATGGCATCCAGGCTGAAATGTCAGTCACATGAAATGACCTTTTCGTTTCAGCCTTGCCATCGACACAAACATTTCAGCAGCCTCGTGTGGGAGCGTCTCCTCCACACTTTGGAAATGTTTCCTCTTCTCAGCAGATGCTTAAGCTGAAGAAAGCGGCTGCGTCCCATGTCGTTTTTCAGACAGTTCATTATTCCCACAAGTCCAAAAAATGTTCCTTCAGACGCCGAAAGCTCTTTTTTTTTCACCCATATTCCATTAAGACCCGCCCCCCCTGCATCTAATTGGCTCTGACCCTGACATTTTTTCTTACTGTAACCAAGCAACAAACTAGCCAATCAGAGGCTGAGCAGAGCAGGGTCTTTAAGGAATGCAGGTGGGAAAACAAATCAAGGGAGAATGTGTATTTTCGGACGTTTTCAGATAAAAAAAAAAAAAAAAAATTGGCTTTTGGTCCAACGGGACATTTTCAGGGTGTCCCTGAGGAGACTCCTCTGCCGTGCATTTGCCAAACCAACCACTTAGTCCTTTTGTCTGTTAAAAATGCGGTTTGAAAACACTTATCATAAAACATAACTCACACACAAACCCCTTAAAAGCATTCATTAATAACTAAAAACAATATTTTATGTTAAATGTGAATATTTTCTCGGCCGCCATGTTAAAAGCTGCAAACAAAAAACCAAGAAAAGCCGACCAGCCAGAGCTTTCATTGGTCCAGTGCGTGCCAGCATCAACCTGCAGTGCCTGGGCTGTGGGACTCCAAACAACCTCTGATGCTCTGATCTGAGGGGTCTCGAAGCAGAATAAGGGGTTAAGACTTCTGTGTTAAGTGAAGTCAGACCATGAAGGGATTTAACAGTAATCAATGCAATCGTAAATTGAATTCTGTAAGGAATGAGGAGCCGGCGTCACTCCGCCTGGACTGCAGTGCTCCTATGAGGCAACTAAATAATGAATCACAAAGTCGTTTCACTTTCAGGAGCAGTGCTTTGACTTTGGCAACAGCTGAAGCTGAAGGCACTGATCAAAAACAGCTCTCACATTGTGCTTCATGTCAGTTGTTGGTGGTCTGAGGTGCTGCTGGGTGACACTGCTGGAAATCTGATGAGGACCAATAACCAGGACTAATAAAGGCTTATTTTTCTCTGTTATTTTATGGTGATTGTTGTTGATTTTCATCTGTTTTGCCCCCATTTTATTCATTTATGTCATTTCTCATCCCCTGCCTAATATTAATTGCATTCTATCAAACACTTAGTAAATGAAGGTCACTGTAATTCGACTGAGGGTCAGCATGCAGCAGTCCAGTCTGCTGGAATCCCACACAGCACAAATCTTACATTACGCACCAGCAGTAGTTCAGTAATAAGACATGTAATAAGAAGAATGACAGCTTTTATTTCTATGCACCTTTCAAAATAAAAGTTCACAAAGCTGACTTTGAAGAGATAAACTGAAGCCGAGAAAAGTCTGACAGAAAAATCAAAGATTAAGGGATTAAGCTGCAAATAAGAGAAATAATAAAATCATGAAGTGTTACTGCAAGCAGATACTTTGCAATATTACAAAAAAGGTATATATTGTTAAAAATTATAGGAAGAAGATGAGTCTAATGTCTCCGGCGCTCCAAATTCAAGGTGCCCTGAGGCTCAAAGAGCGAATCAGCATAACGTCAGACTTATTAACTGTAAGAAAGTCCAGATCCTGAAAACAGTTACAGTGTGAAGCAGTTTAATTCATATTCAGGTCGACACAGAGGCTGAGCTGTGTGTCATCTGCATAGCATTGAAAAGCAGAACTTTGTGCTAAATGTTAAGTTTCAGCTCACCTTCTTTTGCTGAGTCATGATTTTTGTCCATGATGGTGGATATCTGTGAATATCCTGCAGGAAAACCAGCTTTGGTGGAAAGTTATTAGTGATCAAAATCCACCGAAGGCGCCATCTGTGAGCCAAATGTCAAGAAAAGGGTCGTCTTCAACACTGGAATACAACGTAAGACATATTTATATATGAGCAGAACGCAGACAAAGAGAAGCATCACCTGACTTTAGTTCCTCACAGCCGCACAAAGCTTTTTATTTTGCTTATTTTAAGTTCCATTTCCACCATTTTATGGCTGTTTTTCCTCGGCTTTGAGAGTTTTTGCAGTGTAGCTGTTGAACATCACATCAGTAGTTAAATCGTACTGAAGCACATCTGCAAGCTACATGCAACTGGTGACAACATAAATTAAATAAGGACTAATAAGAATATTATCTTAAATCTAAAAGGTAGTGGAGAAGAATTAAACATTAGCACAGACGACTCGAGTAAAGTTGAGTTCTGACAGTGAAAACCTGACGTCATGTCAGGCCTAAAGCATCGTGACGCTTCAGGCTGAAGTCAAACTTCCTTCATCTGCTCTGTTTCCTTGACTATTAAGAAGTCGTGTTACCTCAGAAAAGCCATTATAATTACTGACACAATCGATGCATCTCGTGAAATGAAGTGCAATAAGCAGAGGACGTTCACACAGAAAACGTCAGGCTCGTATCAGGCCAGTTTGTTACACGTCTCATTACTGTTACCGGCACTCGTCTCCTCCTCTTCCATTTGCTGTGGACATGTGCTCTTCTATATTTAAAAGCGCTGGACTCGAGGACTGTGGGCCACGACTTTCTTGGCGCACCGCCATCTATCCCGTGTGTCAGTCAGGATGTGCTTTCACTCAATTTGCACAACCTTGGCCGGGGATTTCATCTGAGCTGGAGGCCGCGCAGCGCTGCCTCTCCCCGGAGCAATGATAACAACTCCAAATTCCACCCAAAGTTGTATTTCATGCTAATGAATTAATGTACCCTTTCCCATTTCAGCCTGAAAATATGCTCCTCTCCCATGCCAGAATGAAAAATCAAATCAGTCTTGTCATTTGCAGCTGATTTGTTAAGGTCCCAGCTCGCTCTCCTTCTTGTCCCTCGGCACGGCTGATGAGACAGCACAGCTGTGTTCCTGTTAGTGCTTCTGATAACACTAAATTAAATGCCGTCTGAGAGAGTTGGGCCAATAATATGGAATCACAAACGTCAAGCTGACTCAGATCAATAAATTAACACTGTATAAATTCACCATCCACCTCCGTCTCACTGCCACATTACAAATGAAGAGGCCTGACTGGCTTTGAGCAGGAAGAGTTGTGATGCTCAGATAAACGTCACCGCTGTCCTCACTTTGGTTTTTTTACATTCACGACGCTGTAAACACGAACCTGACAAATCACTGACATTATTAGAAGTTTATTCAAAAAATAAATCCATCAAAACATCAAACTGAGGGAAGATACTACGAGAGGTGAAAGGTTCAGGCGCACGCTGGTGTTTGAAGCAACTGGAAGTTATTGATCGTGTTGATTTGATCACTCATCAACAGAATCTGCAGCAGCAGGTGACAAAACCAGTGAAGGTACTTCAAGCTTTGCATGAAAAATCAAACTCTTAGAGTCTTAAGTCAGTCAGATACACACGTTTCAGATTTACTGACACGTTCCCAGATATCGTCATCTGCTTGCTATCGTGAATACGTCATAACTTGCCTAAAAATTATACCAAGAAGATGCTCTTTAACTCCAGCAGTTACCTGAGACTCATGACAATAATCCCGTGACAGTTGTCTGCACATTCACTGTAAACAGGAACAGCTAGTCGCTAACTAGCCACATTTTAATGGCACTAATTTGCTGAAATGTAAACAAATATTGAGTAAAACACACAACTCACTGACTCCATGACATCGTCACACTTCCTGTTTCCCAAAGTCACCAAATTATTGGAAGTGTAGTTCCAAAACTCAGAGCGCTGCACTGTAACTGGGAGGCTGCCGTGAATAACACATCGGTCACCATCGTGGCTGTGTTGAAGAAAAATCCAACAGTAATAATGTTGAATATTTGCAAAAACAGACAGAAAAGCAGAACAACAAGCAGAATCAAAACACAGAACCTCCACCCGCGGTGCAGCCCTGCATGGTGCATATCTCCAAATTAATTTGTGTTTAATGAAATTACCACACGGTGAACCTGAGGCCAGGTAATATTCAAGAGTGGAAAATGTGTCCACAGAGCGCCGAGAGTGACGGGAACGGGGGGTTAATAGAGGTGCAGCTGCTCCGCTCTGCTCGGGGGCCCCTCACAGGTCACTCCGGCCCCGGTGCCGGTACAGTGCGACAACATTTCACAGGTTTTTTAATCTTTGTTGCTGCTCATCAGCGTTCAGGGGAGGCCGCCGTCATTTGGAGGCCTCAGGCACGCCCGGGGGCTGGACCTCACTGCTGCCTTATTTTCATGCTATCGACATTATTACTGTATTAAGCTTGTTGCTGATTGATGTGGACGCAGTTTATTCTAATTTATTCAATTACATTGTTTTTCCTCTGCTTCTCTGACATTGTCTGCTCACAGTGGTGGAAAGCAGCTGAATGCATTAACTCCACTGCATTCATCTCATACTGCATAAAACTACATGTATATGAACACAGCTGTGGTATCTCGTTCACAAATATTTTGATAAACACTTAAAAATGTCTTACCTCTAGAAATGTTTACTAATGTTTATATAGCTGTGTCTGAATGCTAACTAGGTGCATTGTACCCAAGTCAAAGTACATCAAAATATATGCAAAATACCACAACTGAAGTACTCATTATGCAGAATGGCCCTTTGCAGAATAATACATATTATTGGACTGTGAGTGTGGACGCATTAATGTGTGAGCAGTGCTTTAATGCTGCAGCTGGTGAATGTATATTTATGGGCAGCTTAATTTATAAGAACTCATTAGATGATTATACTTTGTATTAATAATTTGAATCTGCAAATTAATGACGAGCTAAAGACGTCAAATAAATGTAACGCAGTGAAAAGTTCAGTATTTCCCTCAGCGAGGTACTGAAGCACAAAGTAGCAGAAGAGAGAATTAGTCTATACCTCCCCAGGTCAAAAAGTACTATACTTTTATAGTATAGTGTACTGCAAATATAACTGAAGTACAGAAAAGTCATCAGTACAATTTTACGTTTTGTGCTTACTTTAAAGTATGTGTGACATGTACTTTTAAAAAGTGTATTAAATGTATTAAAATTAATATACTAAATCTGTAATACTTAAAGTGGTATTTCAAAGTTATAAAATTGTACTTTATTGTAAGTGTATTATAATTTGTACTTAAGTATAGTATTACAGTGTTCTTATGAAAAGTTTGTAATCCACAGTCAGCAGGCTTAATCAAAGCGTACTTTAATTTCACTTCATTTTAAGTATATTTAAGTATATTTCCAACACATTGGTGATATAATACAATTGTACTGCAAGTGTGTTTTCAATACTCATGAATCTCACTTGTGTACTTTACTACTTTTCTTCAAAAACTATAATTTAAGTAATATTCTAATGTTTTTCACCCGGGTCAAAACTGTGAAGTACTTGAGTAAATGTGCTGACAGTTTAACTGATCTGGTGAGCGGTGGAAAGTAACTGTCAGCTGGCAGAAGATATTCGATTACACTCAGTTCTACGAGTAAACAAACACAAACACTGCCATCGGTTTAAGCTTTGCTGAGCAGCCCTGCAGCCGCCGGCGTCGGCGTCCTCGCTGATTTACAGCTCCTGCAAACTTAAGTTGAAATCTTAAGTGAGTATTTAATATTCATGAATAAAGAAGCAGCGTGTTCAGTTAAAGTTTGGTGTAAAAAGTCCTCAGGTATTTTTCATTAAACATTTAACTCTCCAAAACTTTGGTAGTCTGCTTCAGCAGGACTGTGTGTGTGTGCGTGTGTGTGTGTGTGTGTGTGTGTGTGTGTGTGTGTGTGTGTGTGTGTGTGTGTGTGTGTGCATGCATATGTGTGTGTGTGTTCTCATGGGTAGAAATTTAAGTTAGAATCACTGAATCATGAAAATGGTGAATGTTCCTCCTGCTGCGTGCAGACAGGTAGATGGGCGGTGAGTGATCAGGTGGGAGACGTCTGGGGGTCATTTTCTGGTCAGAGCTGCAGAGATCAGAGGGGCAGTGTTGGTGCTGACTGAGCCGCAGAGCGCCTCAGAGCATCGCCGCCGTATCATCACGAGTGTGTTCCTGTGTGTGTGTATGTTGCATGTTGTGTAAATCCGTCAGCGTGATCTTCTTTTTTCTGCCCAGCCGGAGCCGATTGATTCTCCACAGGCTGGTGGGCCGGGAACCACTACTTTCTGTCAGAGCCTTGAATGAGCTGGTGGGTGGATGGATTACTGCTTTGTAGCGTGGGGCACGCAGCTAGAGATTTCACATTATATTCAATTAAAACCTGTAATTAGGAAAACAATGGCCTGAAAATTGTGCAACCTGTTTCATTTTAATGATTGATTTGACTTAACGTCAGAAAATGGAGCCGTGGTGTTCGAGCAGGGCAGACGCAGTTTAGTGCAGCAGGCATTGATCATGGGAGGAGACGTCAGCTGTTTATTCATGAGGATAATTCGGAGAAAACCTCCGCCCTGCCTCAAACATTGTGAATTTATTAATGAAGCGGTGGTGCTGCTGAGCTGAGGAGGGGCTGCGTGGCTTCTGACAATGATTCATATTCAGAAAGAAAGCTGGAGAAGAGCAGATAGGACTTCTCTGAAGTCCAGAACTTCGTCAACATCTGTGTAAGTGCTACATGCACGAGCCAGAAAACACAAAGTTCAGTCCCTTAAATGGAAGTCACAGCATGAGCACTGAGATGTTGAACAATAAAATGTTTCCACGATGTGAAAAAGCTGAGATAACCGACGGAGTCTTAACGAGCTTAACGAGGGGGGAGAGTCTCAGTCAGTGTTTCAGGTGGAATCAACAGTTGCTGGTGAGCTTTGAGCTGCACATGAACGGTTGAAGACCCTCAGAGTCCTGCAGACGGACACTGGAAATGCAGCTCAGTTAAAGTTAGTGAAACCTGCCACATAATGCTTATTCACACATCGATCAGATATGGAGCTAAATTCAGATTCTTCTGGAGTCTTTCTTGCCACCTGATGTCTTTTAGCTCAGTTTTGGTCTCCTGAGAATCATACCTGTCTCTTGAGATGCTAAATGTTCGCTAGCTAGTTGCTAACTGTGTCTTCGTATGTGGTTTTGTGCTTTTCCTGCCACGACCTGTTAAAACGTGCACAGATGATGTGGTGGAGGATTGAGAAAGGTGGCCAACACGTGTGCTGATTGGAGGATTGGGAGCAGGTGAGGAGTCAGGTGAAGGTGGGAAAGACTGCAGGACAAGGAGGGAACTGCAGGAGGAGTTTCCTGTAAACTGAAGGAGAGCGAGGCAGCGACACTGACAGCCGGTGTGACCCTGTGATCCATCCAAGAGTATTTGTGAATGCAGATCTGAGATTTTGGATTGCAGCTCAGGTCAAAGACCACCGCACACACACACACACACACACACACACACACACACACACTCTAACAAAGCTCCACTTTCGTTCCTTCGAATCTTATTTACACACTTCATATAACATCCTCTGAACTGAGCCGACGGCTAAAATTGGAAACTTCACTCATGCAAGGAGAAATATCTATTTGAAGACATGAATTTCTCATTCCGATCAGTAATCTGCTGTGCACGCTTCCCTCTGCAGCTCCAAAATCCCCTTGATCTTTCAGTCATTTAGTGCCAGTCCACTTCCACTCGTTCACTTCTCCGTCGAAAAGACGAGTGTAATTCTCACAGTCAATAACGAGTCCGCCATCAGATAAAATGCAAGAATTTGACTCTGGCTTTTCGCTCGCGTCGGGGGGTTCGACCCTGCGTGTGATTCTCAGAAATAATGTGGAAAATGTTTTTTGTAGAAATGAAGATCCTGTTCTGACAGTTTGAACTGCTGGTTTACAGAGTGATGAAGTGACGGCGGCCTCGTCAAAGCGCTCACGTTACAATCTAAGAATGAATGTCACAGCAGATCTGACCTGCTCTCGTTTACTCTGCTCGTTCCTACATTCGCCCTTTTTGTGCTTTTCAGAGATGTTCGAGGTTGTCATTGGAAGCGTTTTATCTTACAATCTGTGCTTGCTGAACTTCTGCTGACTTTACTTCCTCTCTACTCCAGGTAATGTACTCAAGTACAACATAAGTACAAAGTGAAGGTACTTGTATTTTACTTCAGTATTTCCACTTCACACAGCTTCATATTTCAGCTTCATCTCAGAGCCAAATGTTGCCCTTCATGCTCCATTACATTTGTCTCACAGCTTTAGTTATTAGTCACTTTTCAGATTACAATCTTTCACACCCTTCTTGTCCTCTGAAAACCACGTATCTCCAAGTCTGGTGATTCTGAAGTTTTTGTGATAATCTGAGGGATTAAGTGTTACTGTATGGGTCTCCTCCTTCTTAAACACGTTTTTGAAGGCCTCTTGGATTAGCAGAAAAATGCAGAATATGATGCGTTGCTGTCAGATACAATAGTTAAAGTTATAGTTAAACACTGACAGGAACTATAATAAGTAAAGGATGTAAAAACTTCTTCCATCACTACCCTGCAGTTTATTTCCTTTTATTTCAGGACATATATCTTTAAAAAATATCCCTGCAGATTCAACAGTGACAAGCCATGGCAGCACTGGCAATTTAATTACCCCACTTTCTAACCCTGTTTTCAGATGTGAGCAAAATGATTACATGGACATGGCTGATGTAAATGTATAACGACTGCTCTCGCCTCTTGCCAGGAGCTCTCCTCTTTATCTGCTCTCTCTCTCCGTCCTTCATTCTTCATATTTCTTCATCTATCCTGTTCTTGTTCTCCCTGTCTCCGTTTCTCTCTGTAACCTTGTGAGTTTGCTTTAATATTCACGGTGATTGAACCTGAAGGGAATTCAGCGTGTCTCTCTAATTTATGTGAGATAGGCTTCATTATTCACCCCGTGATTTAATATGCATCATAGGAGTGGTGAGCGAACATATGAGCGAGGAAGTCTGAGAAACCTGCTCTCAGGACGGCTTTGCTGTGTGGAGTTAAACTTGTGAAGAGCTGACTGATAGTTCTGCCCCCAGGCAGATGACTCTGTACTCCTCTTTTGTCATCCCTGCCCCTTATGATGTCTCCCCTGCTTTCTTCTCTTCTTTCATTTTTTTTTTTATTTCCCACATGCAAGCGGTGTGGCTCTATGAATAACAATGTCTGCCACTCTGCTGCAGAAGGAAACATCTGACACGCCGGACAGATCGCTGTGAAATTCTGCACATTCGTGGGTCCCAAACAATTTATCCTGATGGCTTTGGTGACCCCTGACCTTTCCTACAGCTGCACCGTGAGGCTGACATTTTCAAGTGCTGGATGTATTTCTATGAAATGTGGTCCTCTCGTTCATGACCTCCTCAGGAAAGGATCAGAATTTCACATCGTCCAAAACTCTGCACACAAAGTTAAGCACCAGACTAACTCCTGGCTCTGAGTAGCTGCCAAACAATCAGCAGAGATTCCAGGAAGTAACTGGTCCCAAGTAGTCACGCACTGAAAAGAGCTAACTGATGTTTTTACACATCAATTGACAAAATGTCAGTTGGTGAGCTTCAGAAGCTCTGGCTCTGTTGCTGCTGCACAGAGCCAGGCAGTGTTTTCTGTCTTTGTGCTAAGCTAAGCTAACCAGCCTGACAAATATGAGCATCTCATTCAACCAATCTGACTGTAACTCACCCAGAGACCAAGGCTGTCTTCCATAAGAAATGAGATGATGTTTGAAAGACGATGGAGAAGTTTGTGGATGAACGTGTTGACGGCTCAGTCTGGGATGTGAGCTACAGTTAGCTCGCTCCGCTAACACGCCCTCATCTCTCGTAGACAGCAGCTGTAATGTGAAGTTAGTTGGACTGTTCTTGATTAAATGCAGACTTGGAACTGGGACAGAGCCTCAGGCCGTGATTGATGATGTTTCCAGACCACATAATTCTTACACTGTATTTCTATTATTTAGTGTTGTTATTTTTTATTTTTATTGGCAACCTGGTTAGTGCAAACCTGTATTTTGAAGGTTGGTTCTTCTAACACTGAAGAAACCAGGAAGTGAAATTAGTTTTCAGTAGCTGTGCTCATGAAATAAGCACCTTTGCATTTGCACTGTGCAGATAATAGGCCTGCTGGCTGAAATGTTCTATTTAACAAAGTGCCAGAATCAATATCATATTTCAGCAGACCCATTTATCACCCCAACGTTCCACATCTCCTTTGCATATGTAGCCGGTCTCTTCCTTCGTTGCTTTGCCATAAGGTCTACATTCATGCAGACTCTCCCCTCTGACACGTTCCCTCTGTGTTATCTTTCCCTTTTCACCCTCCTATGCTAAGAAGGGCATTTGTATTCCGGAGTCAGGTTGGCAGGGAGCGCTTATCTTTTCAGAGGGCCTTTGAAAAGGCTCTGATTCTGCATGAAAAGGAGATTCCACAGGCAACCTGTGTGACATCTCATGACACCTTAACAGGCAGAGTTCAGAGCGGGGGCTAACCAGACAGCTATTGGCAGCAAATCCCAGGTTATGATGGCGGACAAAGTCTCTGGTGAAGCATCAAACAAAGTGCGTTATTCCTCAGTGTGCAGAGGAAGGCCTCGCTTTCAAACGTGTTGGAGCAGACTGCTGCTCTTATACTGTGACATTGTCAGACAGAGTGAACACTGAACTGGTAATTGAAGCTGTAGGAGCTCCGACGGAGGTTTTGAGGTTTATGGTGAGGAGTTGAGTTAAAGAAATACACAGACTGCAGGCTACACATCACCCATCACAGCGTGAATTACATGTCAAACACCAGCTGTGCTATTTCCCATAGGTTAAAAGGTTCAGACAAGATTCAGTAGTCTCCCCAGAGTTTTATTCTTCTTTAAGAAAAGCCTACAGAGCTGCACCTTTCCTTATTAAACACATAAAAGCAGGAATCGACGGTGCCTGATCAAAGTGTTCTATTAAGATGAATTACTGTGAGCAGATTTGTTCCCAGGAACAAAGAAAATCTGCACAATTAACACGTTGGTGAACTTGGACACACAAAACAGCTGACAAACAGCAAACCATCTTTGCGTATGTGACGTGTGAAGGAACTGAGCATGCAAGGAAGCCATCGTAGCTTATTAGCCGTGTTGTTGGAGTAATTCACAAAAGATACCTGGACCATTAAGAGACAGGGGTCAGTTTTATAAATATGTCGCTTAAATGAAGTGTGTGAGTTTATTTTCCCATATTACCAACCAAGCTAACATGTTTCTGACTGTTAGCCACCAGGCTAACATGCTTCAGACTGTTAACAGCCAGGCTAAAATGCTTCAGACTGTTAGCCACCAGGCTAACGTGCTTCAGACTGTTAGCAACCAGGCTAACGTGCTTCAGACTGTTAACAGCCAGGCTAACATGCTTCAGACTGTTAGCCACCAGGCTAACGTGCTTCAGACTGTTAGCAACCGGGCTAACGTGCTTCAGACTGTTAGCAGCCAGGCTAACATGCTCCTGACTGTTAGCATAAGCATGGATAGCATCTCATCTGAAGAACCAGACGAGACAGCTCCAGGAAGATTTTCTCTTTCTGTCAGACTGTTTTTAAGGACTTTGTTGAACACAAATGTTCGAACAGAACTTCATTATAATACAGGAAATTCAACCAAGAAGTATTACATTTATAAAAACACCTGCTGATATGTGTCTTGCATCATTTCCTGTTAGCAGTTCATCAGTATGTTGATGTAACTGAGACACAGCTCAGCATTTATACTCAGAAAAGTGTCACTGAATCAAATATGTGCACACATACATGAAGCCTGTGTCCGTCCTGGTTTTCCTGCACATGTGTGTTGTGTGCATGTGTGTTGTGTGCATGTGTGTGTGTGTGCGTGTCCTCTGCTGACAGCACTGTTATGTGTGGACAGGCTGCAGGGCCACATCTCGTCCTGCATGCTCTCCTGGATAATGTTTTGTCAGAGATGTGGAGGCTGTCAGGGCTTCACTGCTTACTGGGGCATATATCATCTATGAGCAGCCCTCGCTGCCTCTCTCCTTTCTCTCGTCTCTTTTCTGCTCCCACCCAATCGTTCTCTCTCTCTTTTAGTCTATTAATGTGTGCGCTCTCCTTTTCCCTCTATTTCGTCTTCATAATGATCCCCCATGGGAAATTACTTTCAGAGTGAAAATGGAATTAGGCTCACACAGATTCTCTCGTTTTGAGCTATCGTTTATTCATTAGTTATTGTTTTTTCTGTGTGATTGGATAGTTTGATTGTTGCAGGCCTGTAGTGGTTTTGCATGTTACGCTCTTTACATGCCGCCGCTCACGCCTCAGGTTTCCTCAGATGCATCTGGTGTTACGCTCATTGACGGTTGTTTCCGTTGGTTGAAGATCACAGTCGACCAATCAGAGCTTTTGTAGGAGGGATTAAGAGTCCTCCTACATAACCAGCAGCCACATTCATGAAAACTGTGTTTGTTTCGACTCAGCTTGTGACTGAACTCAGCCCTCATCAGAAGCTCTGGTTCTGTCTGTTATTACTCTCCAGCCGTTCTCCTTTTTCCTCGTCTACATACGGAATCACAAACATTTTCAGCTTTCTCAGACGAGTCTAATCACACCTCTCTGCTGACACTGCAGATGGCATCTGAGCATCTCTACAAATGGCTTTGTTTTCTCTGTGAACACTCAGTGAGCCCTTTTCACACCCAATCACGATCCTCTCACCTGTTACCAGTGAACCTGTTTACCTGTGGAATGATCCAAACAGGTGTTTTTCTCCAAAGGGTGTTGCTGCATCAGATTCACGATGAGCAGATATTTACAAAAACATGTTTGTACTGCTTCCAGTTGAGTTTGCATCATTAGCAAGTTATAACACTCTGTTTTGAGGGTTTACACTTCATCCCCACTGTTTTGGGATCAGGGTGGTAAATGTCAGAGTATGTTGTGTGTAAATGCCCTCCAGAACTAAGCTGGACGTTCCCGTTCAAATGAAGTCCAAATTTAACCAAATTTCAAGAAAATTGGCAAAAGAAAATGGAAATTAATTACTGAAGCATTTTCTGATCTTACACCACTGTGGTTGAAACATGGTTCATTTTAAGCACAGAAACAACTTGGCAATGGTTTAAATATCTAAACTGGGGAACAATCACAGCCGCGCTTAAAAGAAACTCAACGCTGATGAGAAGCAAACCGTGACCAAGTTAAAATCTGACGGTTTGTTGACCCATCCAACCAACCCAGCCTCCTCCGTCTGCACTCTGTGCTCTGCAGCATCCATTTCCTTTCCTCGCCGAGCACTTTGATCCCACTATTGCTCCTCAGTGCATCATTACATAATACTGTATGCTGGTTTTGGGAATTTGCTGAAATTATATTAAAAAAAAGTAAAAATAAACGTGAAAGCCTGATCCAGACGTAAACTGTGCACAATGTGAGCGGTGCAGATTGGGACAGAACAAAATAACCACCCAGTGATGTGATGTTACCCGATGTGCACAAGAGTAGTTTTATTATTACAGTTAATGAGACATTTTGAAGACAGGATGAGCATCACGTGTTTCTTTAGACTGTTTTCAGCCGTCCATGAAGAAAACTGTAAACTCAAAACTTTCTTCTTACTCTTATATTCAAGCATATTGAACATAAGCATCAGATAATGGCTACTGGCATCTGCAGTCCAGAAATAACCAGCGCTGCTGGTGTTGCTCTGTGTTGCGCCCTCCAACAGAGCTTGTCAACAAGACATCCAGTACCAGGAGGGAAAGCTGGGCACTTAATCAGATGAAAAGTGTGAAACTGACGCCAGGAAAGTGTTGTAACCGGAGGAGAGATGCCATACACCCATATCTCCTCTGCAAACATATTCATCACTGTCAGCATCTTTAAAATGTTAGAGCCGGGCATAGAGTGAACGTGGCGATATGAGCCCCTCAAAGACGTGCATTGATGGAAACAGAAGTGTTGTGCTGAGGGCTAATTTACCATATATTCTGATGAAATTATGCACAGTCACGTATGAAAAAGATGAACGTCTGCTTCGGCTCTGTGAGGATGTGAGAATGCTTCCCTCTGGAGCAGAGGTTGCATTTCCGCTGAGACGTGAAAAAGAGGAGCGTTTCTTCTTTTCTCCTCCTCTGCTTTGCATAACCGATAATTTGCACAACACAGAATTCAATTTATTATTTCTCTTAAGAAGCATGCAGGTCCTAACAGGGTGGAGGAACAGAGGAAACATAAAAAAGCAGAAGCTGTACGTTTTCCCTAAAGAATCAAAGGAAACTCGTCTCAAAGGAGGCAAACGCTCATTTTATAGGTGGGTGTTCTTTCGCCATAGAAAAGTGGCTGGAAGGACGAGCCGAAGCTCACCCTGTGATCCCGACTGCATGACGAAGCATCCACCCAAAGAAAGGCGTGTGGAAAGGTTAAAGAAAATGAAAACAACACATGTACACTAACTTTCAGACCAGCTGGCACTTTTATTCTCTCCTGCTGCAAAGCAATATACACGACCTGGTCGATGCTGACAGCTAAATGTATTTGGAAGAAAAGGGCAGCAGAGTGGGAGTGAGTCGGGGTGGTTGTCTTGATTGTGTTTGAGTGGGGGCCCACAGTGATTTAAAGGAGTAGTATATACATGTATATACAGACCTGGAGTTTGTCGTTATCTTAGCTCAGACTGCGAGCGGGGGGGAGACGCCTCGCTTGGCTCTGCAGGGTTAAGAATACACCCACCAGCACCTCCAAAGCCCACTCATTTACATGATGTATCTCATTTGTGTAATCTGTACAAACGCTTTAGGCAGCAAAACACAGCGCAGTCGTTGCTGAACTCATCCAAGAATTGACCCAGAAACTGAATCTATGTAAGTTGCTCAGCTCCTCAACGCTGTAACTTTTCCACTCGGCGTTAGCGGCGCTGGAAGCAGGACTTTAAGCTCTGGGATTGGATGTTTGCACCTTGGGAGCCATGGTTAACATCTGACGTTTTTAGTTCCCTGTACCACGGACTCTTTAATCAAAGCAGCAGATATCTTCTAAAACGTGTCTTTTTTCTTTTTACTGATGATTCAGCCGCAGAGTTCATGTCCATCCAAGCCATAACGGTGCTGCAGCTGTGAGTCATCTGACATTGTCTGTGGAGAAAATGAGCAGGACTTTTACTTCCTGAACCGGGGGCCTAACATCTCATCTATATTAGCGCTCTCTACTTACATTTGTGGTCTTTTAGCCTCAAAGTACCACACGCAGCGGTGGATGGAGCTGGAAAAGCTTTCATCTTGTGCTTTTTCTTCTGATTTTAACACCAGATATGTTTGTTCACAGGTGAAAACACAGCAGCTCCATCGTGTTTAGCTACAGCAACAGGAATCACATTTGTTCTGACTGCATTACTCAGAGTTAAAGTGCAGCCCGGAGACAATCAAAAGCTAATTTCTTCTGACTCAGCTTCGAACTTTACACAGTGAACACTCACCTGTTTCCCCGTGTTACCAGTAAATTGAACTTCGTCGGCTGATAAAGAAGGGCAGCTCGTGCTTTGCGCCTCCTGGACGTCAGGAAGCTGGCAGCTTCAGCTGCAGCTGAGTTATTACTTCAAGGTTCTCGTGCAGGTGCAGCGTTTTTGGATCACACCAAACACTGAGCTGCAGAAAAGAGCACGATCAGAGGAGCTTGCAGAGGAGGACACACGTCTCAGTGTCTCTGAGGTAATTGGTCTGTGTTTTTCTTACTTTTAATGGCTCACAGCAGGAAAGCTTCTGTGCATTAGGACTGAATCAGTCATCACCAATAAGAAGCCTTTTGGATATTTTTGTCTGTTGAATCTTGTTTGAAGAACCAACAACAATGTTTGATTATTCATAACTTCAGGGGAATTTTAATTGAATTATTGCTCTCTTTGTTGAGACTGTTCAGCCAATAGTTTCTCACACTCTTGCAGAAACAAACACAGAATTTCAGCTGAAAGAAAAATGTCTTCTGTTCAATCAATAGTCCAAATTCAGCAGGAGAAAGCAGTTTCTGCTGCGATCCGTCGCTCTCCAGACATCCTCAGTGTGAGTCCGAAGGGTCTGCCTGACGTTCAGGGAAACATACAGAGTACAGAGTCTGGGTCAGGGTGTGGTTTTAGCCAGTTTAGCATAAATACTCGAGTCCAGGAGGAAACAGTGAACCTGGGATCATCGCAGAGAGGAAGATGATATTTGGCTTCTGCATTGAATAAATTATGTCACCCTGACAGCGAAATACGAGAGTCAAACAAGCGTCACAGCAGAGGAAATAGAGACAGGGCGACAAACTCCCACATGTCTATTTTCTCATGCAATGAAAAAACAAATTCAGAGCTGAGAACGTGGCGGCGCATAAAAAGAGGACGCTTGCAGGACACGGACAGAGAAGAGACTCATTCAGACCATCAGGGTGGAAGTGACACATACACACAAATGCATTATATTGCCATTTATGCCCACACGTGTTGTCGTCTCAGTCAGCGTCTCTGTAATCATGGAGACCTCTGTGCCTCCGTCCTCTGAACCTTCCTCATGATTCCCAATAACAGGTTTTAGGCTAATGCAAAACCAGGAATGTAATCGGACCTCAAAAATATAACATCTGGAGCCCAAAGCACATGTTTTATGTGGCTTTAGTTAACAGAAGTGCTCACACACACACCTTTCATGTACGCAGAGTTTTTCCTCACTTTTCTCTTCAGTTTCACATCTATGACAGATTTGAATGTTCATGTTTATAATGTTTATGCAATTAAGACAGATTTGATTAACTAGGCTCACCAATAGTGTGATGCTGTGACAGAGCCAGGCTAGTGTGCCCCCCTGCTTACTGTCTTTATGCTAAGCTAGGCTAATCATCACAGATACAACATCATGTTTTCCAAAATGTAAAGCTCTTCTGATCTGAGGATTCGGGTTGTTGCTTTAATATTATCAGTGTTAATCGGCAGTTTGTTCATTTTCCTTCCATAACAGGCCTCACAGGTATTTCCTTGTGTAAACACTGATATGCTAATTAGCTTCCTGACTTACTGTATCTCTCTCATCTTCCGGCACACACACCACCATCAGCTGCTTTCATTTCACTTCTTGCAGTTCCACGTCTAGCTGCCGATCCTTGACTCCGTGCTCGATTAAAGCTCATCCTCTGTCTCCTGAATGCTAATGTGTCCCAACCAGCCAGCTGCTCCCTGTTTTATTTAAAGCCCCTTTGTCAAGGTGCAAATTAAAATCTAGTGCATGAATTACATTTTCCGGTGTGTCTGCTGAGGTTACCTGAGGAGGGTCTGAAAGGATTCTGATTTTGAAGTATTACAGTGAGTTTCAGACCTCATCGTCCCTCGGCTCCATATCTCATTATTGTAATGTCCCTCGTTTTCAGGTGTTAGCTGTATGACTGGTCTGACCAGAAGTCTTTTCAATATATTTTCTCCCTGGTGTTGATTTGATGGATTTATTATTTTCCAACTAAACTAGACAGCTCCCCGAGGCTGTGGCAGCCATGCTTGGAGTCAGATGCTTAAGTGAGCATGCTAATATGCTTCTAATGACAATGGTAACATGATGATCATGTTAAGCAGCTTGTTTACCACATTCCCCACCTTACATTTGCATGTTGGCAAGCTAACATTATTAGCACAAAATATAAAGCAAAGCCGAGGCTGATGGGAATGATTCACCAGATTAAAAGTCAGTCACCGAAGTTATTACATGACATGATTTCAGGCATCCATCCAACTCTTTTCAGGAAATTTCACCCAAAAGCACAAATGGTGACGCTGGTGGAGAAGTCTGGAGGACGCATAGTTTCCATGGATATCTGTGGATAATGTCTTTCATCCCATATGTTTTGAGATATTTCATCTCGACAGACGTGGTGGACCACCCGTCAGCCACGCTGCTAAAACTGTCTGGCTGATTAGACCTCCACCCCCCTTCCTTTAACACTCATCCACCACATCTTTAACCTTTGGCCTCCACCATCACGTCAACCCTTCCGATCAGGTGCAGTGAGCCACCTGTGTTGACGGTTTCAGCGTCACGTCTGACAGGTGAAGGTTTGTCGAAGCCGAAGCAGCGACTGCAGTCACGGCGTTGTTCGCTCAGCTGACTCAGCTGTTGCTTCGCTCCTGCTTTGATGAAAGCAGCGCTTGCTGGGTGGTGGGATTACAGTATTTTATGTGATGCCTCAGCACTAAAGCCTTCTGTACCTGGTTGCGGCTCTACTGATAATGTGTTTTTCTTACGGGTGGGAAGGAAGTCTACTCCACCATATCCCAAAAGACGAGGCTATTTCACTCAAACGTACTGACCGAGGATTATCTGTGGGTGCGATGGAGAAATATTACCCCTCCCTGCCGAGTAGCTGCATGAGCCTCCTGAATATGCACCCAAAACGCTATCTGGGCTGTCATTAATAATTTGCATTGCTGCCTCATTAAGGTGGATATATGCTTATGTCTCCTGGTGTACAGACGCCTCCAGCGTAGCAAATGATTTATAGTTCAGCAGCAGATTTCACACACTGATAACACGACAGCACAGGAGGGATCCGCTGCACGCTGCACATTGTAAACCGGCGATGATTAACAGCCTAATGTTTACATTCTGTCAAACTGTGTCTCATGCAGCTGAAGAAGAGAAGCTTACTGAACCTCAACTTTCTTTATGTTGTCGTCACTTTCAACAACATCGACTGACCCAGGAAATGTAGTTACGTTTGTATTTGTTAGCAGTAAATAAAGTATGAAGGACAAAAGTGTTTAAGAGCCAAAGGAAAGAAAACGACACAACTATCTTATTCCTGAATTACCAGTCCAGGGTCCATTGGCTTTATAGTTATGTTGGACAGTTTTGCAGCACATGATTTATGTCCATCACAATCATAAAATGGATGATTCAGCAGTCATCCACCAATCGCAAGGTTGGCAGTTAAATACCTGACTCCTCCTGCCCACCGCGGGCAAGACGCTGAATCCGATGGTCGAGGCTGCCCTTTGCATGTTAGCTCACTGCCATCTGTGCGTAAGAGGTGAATGAGAAGCCCTTTGGACAAAGCTGCCACTATAAGCACGATGATGGAGGAAGTAGTGCTGATGTGGCGGCAGGGGTGGGGGGTCATGGTGGAGTAGGACCGTGTTGCACATCTGGCTTTCATGCATGAAACAAGAGTCTGCAGCTCATCACAATCCACCACTGAACACATATTCAGATCACGCTGATCTCTGTGATGACTGGAGCTGCTTCTCTTTGGCGAGGCGTCCGATGTCAGTTGGTAGTGATGATGACGATGATGATGATGCTCGCAGCTGGTTGGTGTTGAGTCTCTGACGGAGACACTTTTGAACAGAGCTGCTCTCAGTAGCAGGTTGTTTCTTTGCAGCTCAGTGACTTCATGTTGTAGGTTGTCAGACATGTCAGCTGGTTAAACAGCTTAACTTAACATTAACATTAAAGAGCAAATATGTTTCCTGTGTTGACTCTCCCTCTCACCAAACTCCTGCCTTATAACACAGTCTGTCAGAACGTGGGCTGTGAAAGCTGCTTCTTGGCCTCGCAAACTCTGCAGAGGAGCGTTAACTTTATCTAAGCACATTTGTCCCTGTAGCTCACATCCAGTTTGGCATGTTTGTAGCTGTAATGGCACTTGAGATTCACCTTTTTCATCACTGAGAGCAAACGAAACGACTTAGACACACTGGCTTGCCTTTAATTTCAACAAAAAAAGAATCATCTGTGCAACAAAAAGTGCAGCACTGTGCATCTGCTTCTGTCGAAATGACAGTCAGCGTGATGCAATGACGTGACATCATCAACCACTACCTCCATGTTGCGTTCAGGGACCACTCAAAAGGACGTGTTATTGTCCCTTATGGCTGAAAAGGAGTAATTTCTGGCCAGATGCACAGACAGAGCTGATTTTTCAAACATTGCCGTTGGATGTTAAATAACCCGACGTGATGTGGTGTTTTGCGGGAGTATCCGTGTTCTTTCTTCTGATGGGGGGGCAGGTATGGCTCACTGATCCACATGATTTGACACCTTTGGTGAAACATGGTAGGTATTATTTCACAGATGACCTCTGCAGTGATTAGTTACCACATCAGATCCACAGCTAACACCAGACCTGTGTGAGTAGGGCTCTAGTAATCATATGCTTTGTGAGAACCTAATAGGATGTGCTCGCTGTCCCTAAATTACAGTCAAGGTTGCTGACCAGAGGTTGCTGACTCATGAATGAGGAAATCCCTTTTTATAGCACCTTGAATGTTTTAATTTCCTTCCATCTGTTTTTTTTTCTCTCTCAGAGGGTTCCTGAGATGATTATTCATACATTTACAGCTGCTCTGTTTTCACACATTAGTTCTGCTGTGTTGTTTGAGAGTACACAGATACTGCTCGTGGATCTGTGCAGCGCCTCGCCACAGAAGTGAGAATCACCCACACGGTACTGCTCGGGAAGATAATGCAACACAAATACAATCAGCTGCTGCCAATGAGCAAAAATTAGCATTCGCACATGCTAATTACTAATTATGATAAGGACACAAAAATTAACCAAGAGTGACGAGGAAGTGGGTCGTAACAATGATGACATCCTGATGGCGATAACAAGAGATCCATTGATCCCTGATGGTGACGCTGATGAAGAAAGCAATGCTACTAGAAATGACTGGATTATTATAATGCCAATATGCAGCTCTATCCAGCATATTAGCTCATCCTCCACTCTGATGAGCATGTATGAGTGCAGTGGTGGGATTATGCAAATGGCAAATTGAAGAAGCTGGCGGTTTCCCTGGCAGTCGACTTCAAAGCTTCTAGGACTGGAGATGGAATTAGTGCTCTGCCTAATCCCACTGGAGGAGGGCTGGGGG
>JBBMOE010000031.1:5185985-5303206 GCA_037975065.1 Chaetodon trifasciatus | reverse complement strand
CGGGCGGGGGGGGGGGGGGGGGGGGGGGGGGGGGGGGTGCACTTTATTAATGCACCAACAAGTTTAATCAGAGACAGGGAGGGAGAGGAAAGAGTGGAGCTGAGAGAAAAAATGTATAAAATGGTGACAGAATGAGAAAAGAGGAAGTAAAGGAGGTGAGGAAGAGTGGGAGGGTGAGGAGAATAAGAGATGCAGTACGAGTGGTTGTGAACAGGGAGGGGGAGAAGAAGAAGTGCAACACAACGAGGATCAAAGAGAATTTTTACGGCAGACCTGGAACACTGTGATTTCCCACAGACGCCCAAACACAAATCCTTCTCCTGCCAAACCACCACACCTGATATTCACTCCAGCAGCAAGAGCGGGAGATCAGGACGACAGCAGAGCCTTCAGGGCGGATCGATACAGGCGCTGTACTGTATGTTAGGAAGCTGTTCTCAGTGCAGTGACCCCCAAACACACACACACACACACACACACACACACACACACACACACACACACANACACACACACACACACACACACACACACACACACACACACACACACACACACACAGTGAAACAGTGCAAGATCTTCCAACCAGCTCCACAGTGAATCATACAGCATGACTTTTATTATTGGCCGGATCATTAGAGATTATTGTCCAGCATCTCCATGAATCTAAGAGACTGTAGGACTTTATTAGTCACGCTTTAATTGCTTAAATTCATGTGGCTGTGACCTTTGCAGACTACATGATGAACTGTAAATTACTGCTGCTGATGACTTCCCGTGACTGATGACCCTCCCGTGACTCTCCATTTCCTTTAGCTGCACCTGCCTTTTTTTTGCAGCCTACCTGAGGCAGCGCCTGAAGGTGCTTTCAAACGCCACCTCCACTGAAACGCAGCGGCTGCTTTGCCACGCAGCCGGACAGCGGCGGCAGGGAGAGGGAGGGCGGCTGCTGCTGGTGTCCGAGTTGATGATGGTTCAGCTTTTTCAACTCACGGTCGTCACAGAAAGATTAGATTAGATAAGATTTAGATTTATTTGTCTCTCCGCGAGGAAAATAGTTTCCACCTTCTGTACAACCTCAGAGTACACAAATACATCAAACCTGACAGAATACATCGAATCAGAAGAACATCAGAAACTGCAGCTTATGACACGCAGCTCATTTTTATCATATTTGAGTTCCAGCAAAGACATCAGACGACCATGAAATCTCTTATGAATATTCATGGTCCTGACACGGTGAATTGCGCCGTGTACTGAGTATCTTTATTCCAGAAACGTCAAAGGTCGAAATTTCCACCAACAGGTTGAAATGTTTTCATCACATTCACGTAAGGATTATTTTCACTGTCGAGTAATCTGATGTTTGCTGTGTTGATCCTACAAACAGTCTATAACCCAAAGATATTCAGCTTACTGTCAGAAACGACAAAGAAAAGCAGCAGATGTTGAGAAGCCAGCATCGGGGAATTTTGACTTTTTTGCTTGAAAAATTACTTGAAAAAACAATGAATCACTCAAAAGAGTTTCCACTTATTTTGCTGTCAGTCGTCTGATCGTCTTGCCTTTTTCTTTATGAATGTCACATTGGCAGTCTCATAATCTGTCAAAATAAGCGAGACGTAGACTCAGATGACAGATTTAGTTGAATTGAAACAAACAGCAGAAGGTGGGATCGCATTCAGAGAAGGTAAAAGGAAGCAGGCAAAAGTCTGTGACTTGAAGGCAACAGGTCACCAACAAAAGCAGAGCAGGAACAGAAAGCTGAGCAGCAAACAGACGATCTGCCAGAGAGCTGAAGGACTGAAGGACAGGCTTATAGGCACTGCAGCTGATAAGGTAACGAGGGGCAGGTGTGCAGGCAGGTGCAGGAACGGCAGGTCTGAAATGACAGGAGGGGAATTAAACAGAAGAGGCAGGTGACTGTGATGACGATGCCGCCTTCACTGTGACACACTGTAATCTGACAGGGAGTCTGACATCGAATCTACTCAGTATCTTCAGCCTCCCAGCGCTTTTCTGGGAGAAAGTCCCAGAACTTAATGGAGATTCATAGTAGTTTTACAAAAAGAAAAAACACAAATTACATAAACAAGCTGATCCACTTGAAACATTTTCTATTTTCTATCAGAAAAACAACCAAAGAAGTGGCCATGCATGAACCCACGTAGCTCAAACCTGCAACTAAACTAAACCCTCACAGGGTCACATGCTCTCAGCGTAACATCACGAATAAAAGCGCTAAATGCTCCACGCTCGCAAACACAGTCTCAACAGCACACGTTAGCATGACAAGCTACACTTCAGCCCCATGACGAGCACAACATCAACACGCTTCTCCCCGGTTAGCAGGTTTATGCATGAAAGGAAACCACCTCGCTAACATAATGAAGTTAAATCACGTGTTTTTACATAACTTAGCCTCACATTTGCTACCAAAAACGAAACTGCAGAATAAATCCATAAAAGTTAAACTCCTAAAACTAAAGAGGAGTGAAGCCAGCTGAAGTGAAGAATAAAATGCTCATGAAACTTCCTTTTCAGAAAGGTATCACGAAACCCAAAATACTCACCTGAATACCCATAATTATGCACAACTTCAAGCCTTAATATAGTTTAAACAAATGAGTTATATAAAAATTCACCGTTGCATAGTTGCCATCAGAGGAGACATTAGCTAAAGAGACCAAGGTGTTTTTTGTACCAGGCTGTAAACATCCACTGTAAAGTTTGGCATTTTCACATGGGGGTCTATGGGGATTAGCTCATTTTTGGAGCCAGCGTCAAGTGGCCATTGAAGGGACTGCAGCTTTTGGCACTTCTACGTTGGCTGGTTGGACCGACTGTGAACCAGTAAATCCTGTTTTTTCCTTTGATAAATGACACAAACGATTACTTAGTTATCAGCTAACTGATCAGTCGATTAATTGTTTCTGCACTGGTTGATTTTGTTTTTAATTTCTGTGTGGATGTCATTAATGGTTGGAGCTGTCAGATTCAGGCCATTTACTTATTGAAAAAGGGGGATTGAACTGTGTGTTAATGACGGTAATTAGGTCAGATCAGTTTATTGTCCTGCCTTCAGCTCAGAAGGAGAAACAAATTAGAGAGCGGCTCACATGTACAGCAGCATGTAGAAAACCACGGCCGGCCCCCGGCTCGCAGATCAACCCATTTGGACTCATATATTAAAGTATAAATCAGCCCACTCTGCTGGTAACTCTTTGATACGCACCCGTCTGATTGGCTCACACTGCTGTATAACATTATATGTGCATGAGAGCCCCGGAGAGCTTGGAACGGCTGCCTGTGCTTAATCAATGAGGCAGCGTTGATGAATTTAATATAATTAGAGTTGCAAATATGAAATCTGTGGCAGCATTTTCCTGCTTCCTAGCATGAAATTGATCGCCTTGGAAAACAGGAATATCGATTTTCTTGGAAAACAAGATGCTTGTCTGTATTCTGAAGAGACTGTTAAACACAGTCAGATCACCATTTTTACGAATGTGTGTGCAGGTGCGTTAGATATCGATAGAAAACAGCCGTGTGGAGACAAACAGTGGGTGAAACTACCAGAGTGCAGACTCATTTTTCTGACAGTAGCCTTACATGATGAGATGTGCTGCAGGTACAGTCAGCTGCTGCAGTCAGCTGAAGGTGAAGCAGTGACGGTACGTTGCGCAGCAGCGCCTTCACATGGTCGTTTTAAGGTGCCGTTTAACTGCCTGCAACAATAACAAGCCCCGCTGAAACAGTCTGTCAGAGGAGGAAAATGAAGCGTTTGTCTCAAACTTTCATCGGTTGTGATGAAAGAAAAGAGTTAAACCATGAAGAGAGGCCGTCCATCTCTCCACCGCACACACATTTTCTTCTTCTGTTCATTTCTGTTATTTACATTTTTGGTCCCTTGAGGCCGTCCGACAAGTTGTTCTGTCGGATGTGTGTAAACAGCGAGCGGCGGCTTATTTACATTCAGCACAGAGCAGCCTTCATTTAGAGTCATGTTTCTGTTGACATGATGAACGTGTGTCCAGTATTCACTGAACTATTTGCTCTGTTTTGGTCCCTGTCAGCTCCTGTAGAAAACAGCTTTTAGCTCTAAATGCTCCACTTTGTTCTGTCTGCTGTTTGGTGCAGGACAGGTGGTGCACAGTGGGTTTATCAGAGGCTCTAAAACAGCGAGTTTACAGAGCATTTTAGCATCTTTCAGCTCATTGTTTCTGTCCCACGGCTTCAATGTTTCGGTCTCAATACTCTCATAGCGTTATTTTCGGCTGCAGCAGGGAGCTGTTCACAGCACAAAAGCTCTGAAAAGCCTTTGTCTGCTACCTGCTCAGCAACAAACGGCAGGCTGACAAAGTTAGAGAGTAGCTGGTGAACACAGTGGAGCATTTAGCAGCTAAAGAGACAGATGAGCAGGTGGAGACCAAAAACAAGGTTAAAAGAGAGAGAGTATTGGACTTGCATTCATCAGGTGGACAAAACGAGACTCCAAATTGATAATACTGTGACAGCTGGCTGTGTCAATAAACAGCTCACCATATTAACTATATGTCAATGATCACATCTCGTTTCTGTTGCCCCCAAGTGGCCAAAAAACATCACTTATTGCTGCTTTAACCTTCAAATGCAGTTGTCCTCGCTCAGTTGGCTTCGTATCAGCGATGGTTGCTTGAAGATACCCTCCCCCACCAAGCTCGGCCAGTGATGGAGGAAAGCCCACACCCTTGAATTACCTGTCTGTCATTTCTCTTACCAAGCCTACCCAGCATGCATTTCATCTGATAGATTGCCTCCTCAGTGAAAGGTCACAGGAGAGATGTGGAGAAGCTGCAGAGAGGAGGCGGCCTGGCTCTGCTCTCTGAACTGAAATGTCATCGCTTGCATCATATTGAAGTGATATCTGATGCGTGTAATTGAGGCTCCGCCCACACTGGGTGCTCACCTTTGACACCTGTTGAATTATTCTGAACTGAACCAAACAGAAAAATTTAATGCAGGAATCATCCTCCTCGTGCTTTTCATGCTTCAGCTCATTGACTTCAAAGTGTGAAGTGTGTTTAGGAGGCAGTCATTGGTTTCTCTCCATCGGCTCGCAGGGACTTGAAACTCGTGTGAGATAGAAAATCCATCACAGTCAGCATTTCGGTTTTGGGGAAAACTGTTTTGAAGGCAGAGTTGAGCGTTCAAGAAGGACTCTGCCCCCTTTTTGGTTGTTTCTTCTTTGCGGTTCGAGTAATTATTTTCCTATTTGACTTTTTTTTTTTGGTTCATGGTGTGACTTTTATTTGGGATTTTCAACTACTTTAACATAATTAAATAAAATTATAACTAGACATTATGTGCAAAGCACCACATCGCCTCTGCCTCCTTTAACTCGTCACTGCGGACTGTTAACTGTTATCTCAAGCTAATGAGTAGCTTCCTCGTTATCAAACATCGTGTAATTAAGCAACCTAAAAGGAGTCATGTGACTTTTGTTTTTATCTTAGAGATAAGGGATATCTCGGGTCTTCATAATTAGCCTACTAATTTTTAAAGAACAGTTAAGTTATCTGCTTCCTCACTGATTCACCTTTTAAAGAATATGCAGAAAAGCTAGCAAGGCTAACAAAAGCTAGCTCACTGATGTCTTCGGCTGTCTCCGTCAGACACGTGGGCGTCATAGTTCAGGTCATTGTGGTCCATCAGCTGATTACACCTCAGTTCAGGCTGAAAAGTCGTGGCACTTGGCGTATTAGAGGGAACGATAAAGGTGTATTGTTATGTACACACTCTCAGAGCCCTGAAAAGAGCCTTTAACAGCAGCTTTGTAACTCCATGTCTTGAGGGCTGTATGAATAAAGTTCTCCCTCTAGAACATGCAAAAACGTGTTTCTGTTTGCATCAGTAAATGCAGTTTGTTCAGGCAGGAAGCTTAAGAAGTGCTGACTAAAGCGAGGATTGCCAGCGCTGACGTCGATGTGTCAGGCTCGAGCGCTGCCCTGCAGTTTGACTTAGCTCTCATTAGCACAGAGTTTGTCTGGAGCTGATCCGCACTAATCCACTGCTTTGATGTGATGTGCATGTGTCTCCACTCGCAGTATCAGGAGACGCTGTAGCCTCCACTCTCTCTCTGGTTTTAGGGAACAAACCGGAGACGCTCCTTCATTTGCTAACATCCGTCTGACAAACTGTCAGCTGAGTGTGTTTGTGTTAGAGTGCTTGTGTACTTGTGACAAGCGTTTGAGTTTTTAAGATAGAAGACTGAGAGCGTAAAGCTTTATTGACAGGGCTGAAAATGTTCATTATACTCCTGCACACTGAGGATTTTACTGCTCGTAGAGATGCATGTTGACACGCGGTCGAGCTCTTTGTTTGAAGCTGGAGCTTCCGTTTGAGCTTGATCTGCAGAAATCTGTTCAGATGAAACGCGACCTCGCACCTCGGTGCTGAAAACAACACGTGTCACCTTTGGAGACTAGCAGTGACAGTCGGACCAGACCTTCATCGTTCATGGTCATGATCTTTAGCTTTAGCCAACAAAACTACTTGTTAGCTTGAGGAAAAGATCATAGTTTATTTAATGTTACTGTGACTTACGTAACAAAATAAAATTTGGTTCTCCTGCATCAAAGTCTAACTAACTGTTAGGTTGACTCGTCCATCCACCTCCTCCATATTGACTTTTTTGCTCTTTATACTACGTCACCTGACTTCCTTCTTTGCTCCCACTGGCCACTAGAGGTCGCCACCTAACAATAAACATGAATATGGATCATAACAACCTGCATGTACAGAGGATAAGACAGGAGAGCATATAATCCTCCAACACAGCTAACTAAGATGCTAATGACCGCACCTTTTCCAGCCTGGCATCCATTTCTCTGATATTTTCTGCCATGCTTGAGATTTTTTTTGTCTTTATCTGATCTGGAGAGAGAGACAGGAAAAGGGGAGGAGAGTTAAGATGACAACTTCAGATATTCAGAAACAAAATGAACTGGATGAGCTGAAGAGCCTATAACACAAAGCAAGTGAAGCCGGGGCTACAGTGTGTAACAGCACCTTCAAGTGTTCCTCCATTAGCATGAGGTCTGATCAGCTGATACAACACTGCACCAAAATGGCAGCGTGACTAAAACAGCAGCATCCTTATTCCATCAGATACCAACACAGGACACCTCAACGAGCCCCTGCATCGCGTTTGTTTGTTTCAGGCAGAAAAAAAAGAAAGCGTCTCCGGCTGGAGATAATGTAACATCATAAAGTCGACATTAATCTTCTTTGCAAACAGAGAGCAGCAGAGGTGGCTGAGAGCACAAAACACATGTTCAGGACTGTTTATTTTCCACATGTCATCAATTACACAGCGATAAGAGACGGTGAGCCGGCTGATGTGTGTTAGGATTCAAGCAGTAAGCCTCCAAGATTAGCATCTTTAATATTATTATTCTTAATAATAATATGACAACCCCCGAGGACAGGCAAATAACAAAGTGAATGAAGAACATGAAGAGTCCATTTGCTCAGTATTTCAGTCTTTTATTGGCAAATATAGAAGCTCAAATGAAACCTCAGGGAGAAGCTGGCAGAAATATAATCACAGCACTAAATAAAATACCCAAAAAGTAAAGATGCAGTGAGCAAAACGCTCTATCAACACCAGAAAACAGGAGGAAAGGAAATATAGTCAAATAATTCACTGATTAACTGAAATCAAACACCAAAATCATCACCTTTCTGACATTAACCAGATAAGAATATACAAAACAGCTACTAAAATACTGAAACTAGGCAGAAAGAAAAAGCTGGGGAGAAGCCCACGAACCTCCGCTGTTCGTCAGAAATCCACCCGGTCCACGTGGGAGGCCTCCTGTGGAACTCTTTGATACGAGCCAGCGAGGCCTTGACGATGGCGACGTCCACAACAGGAGTGTGGGCCCTGATCAAGGAGCCAATCCAAAACAGACTACCAGACTGCTTCTCCAGGTCTTTGATGACAGCTTTGGACCGTCTCCTGGCCTCCTTCACGTCCGGGCAGCTTTCAGTTAAAAGCCCCTCGAGCAGTCCGGCCAGTCCGCCTGGCTGAGGCCGTCGAAAGCGAAGCAGTTAGTGAACAACCTCACCGTCAGCATGGTAACAAAGATATGGGTCCTTCTTCTTACCTGCATCAGGTGTGAACTCACTGCTAGACACAGCGCTGGTCTCTGATGGCTCCATCAGACCTGTTGTCCTTATCTGTCTCTGGAGAAAGTGTGTGTCTGCAGTGCAGTGTGTCTGTGATCACTCAGTTCTCAGTCTGCTCTGCTGTGAGGTCTGAGACTGGATACAGACACCCTGTGTGTCAGTTCAGCACAAACACTCAACACATCTGGAGATACGTGGTTTTCACTGGACAGGAATGGGATGAATGATTGTAATCTGAAAAGTAACTAAAGCTGTCAGACAAAAGTAATGGAGTAAAAACAATCACCTCTGAGATGTAGTGGAGTAAAAGTTGCGTCAAAGGGAAATACTCAAGTACTTTGAGTTTGTACTTACTGTAAGCAGAGTACTTGAGTACATGTACTCAGTTACATTCCACCTCCTCGGTCGTTTCTTATCTACTGTACCGTTTTGCTGCTGCAATGCGTCAAGTGTTTGAACAGGAATCACTGAAACTGTTCAACACACTTCACATGTGCCCGTCGTGCGCTGGTGTGTAAAACAAACACTCCTCATGAAACGTGATGAAACAGACCCTCATGAAACACCCGTGAGCTCGTCTGAAACGTTCACATTTCTCCTGTCAAACATCAGCATTTACTGTTCTTCATGCTCCTGCAGCCCTCAGCCTCTCATGGCGTGTGAGCTTACTGACCTCTGCTGTTCACCCAAACTACAGCAACGTGCCGTCACCAGTTTAGCTTCAGCGAACGTTCAGGTCCAAAATGAGGTTTAACAAAGTCCCTCTGAATGTGCAAAGCCGTCCAAACCAGCTCGTACTGACCTGCGCTGATCAATATTTTGACATTGACTGATCAAAGGCTCGTCCCTGTCAGCGCAGCAGAGATCTGTGGCTTCTTTTCGCTCTTTGTTGTGATTTTCTAACGTTTTTTCTCACCAGCTTTGTTTCCAGCTGAAGCAGGAAGTTGTTTGCCCTCTAAAACCAACAGCTGTTTGTTACCTGCTGGCTCCAAATGGCTGATAAACAACATTAGCAACAAGCTTTCATCTGCTCACCTGCTCAATCAGTCCTTTTTCACTGTCACTCCCCTGCCAGCCCCGCCCACCTGCCCACTCACCTGATCACACACCTGAGATTCATTCCCAGTCAGTCCAGTATGTAAGCTGATGCTTTTGATTGTCGGGTTCTAAACACACCTGTTACAAATTGGGTTTAAAGAGAAAGAAAAGAAAAAGCCAAACAAATAATTAACAGTGCTTCAAATGACAGTATTGTCAGATAATTACACCTGTTTGTCTGATTTTTTGGGCCACCTGGAGGCAACAGAACAAGCTGTAAACACATGTTATCAGAGGACGAACTTGTCTGTTCGTCCAGTCGCTGCAGAGCAACATGATGACTCACCTGGAGGCGTATTTCTGTTCAGTTTATGGACATTAGTCCAATATTCTTCCTCCTTTCTGCTGCTAAATGCTCCACTATGTCCAGCCGCTCATTGCTGGGACACACGGTGGAAACAGCTTTAAATACCAGTTTAATGCTCATTAACTGACAGCCAAAGACTTCACTGCAATGTAAGAAAGTAACTAAGTACATACTTAAGTACAGATTTGAAGGGAAATATCGTATTTTTTACTCCACTACATGTATTTGACATTAATAAATACTTTTCAGTTAAAGATTTCACATTTAAGAAACATCTAAAGTTGACAAACTACAAGATTAAAATGCTGTTACAGCAAATTATGATCAACTGTAATGAAATAACACTTTGAAAGGAGCCATTCTGCATAAAGAGCACTTTTACTTTAAGAATACTTTAAGTACATTTTGCTCTGAATACTTCATGATGACACTTACAGTGTTTGTGTCAGAGACACCGCAGCATGAATACATGAATAAATAAAGAGTCACCTGTACTTTAACTGACATTTAAGTTTTATTGTGGTCTCAAAAAGTACAGCACAGACAAATGAAGCACACAGTTACAATATCTAGAAGTTCTTCAGGCCTTAGTGAAGAATACAGATGTCATATCAGTGACAGTGAAAACATCCTCATGCAGATCGCGTGGTCTCACAGACCGTTTCAAAGCACAATGTACAGCAGCGGGTACTTAACTTCATCTACAGTATCGTGGGACACATTGGCCCTTATACTCCTAATACCACAAAGTACTGATTTATCATCATAAAGGAAACTGCATTTTCATGTTTACAATAGTGCAAAGCTGACCATAGCAAAGCAAATCAAAACGCGAGCAGGAGATGGAACCAGCGGCGACATTCACTGAAGTAAACAGCTGCGTAACACTGACGGAGAGCATCACTGCAATGGGACCAAGATACCAATACTATTAAAACACAATCAACAGTGCAAGCATGGCCGCAAAATAAGAGCGCGCGCTTCCACGTCTGTGCCGAGGACGCTCGTGAACGTTAAATCCGATGGTCACATGATCACGTGAAGCAGCAGTGCTGTGAAGAACGAGGGCGGGGGGGTCGGATTCATGTATTCTACAGTGAAAAGTAAAAGCACGACTCAGAGCTGAGATAACAATCAGAACGACGTTTCCCAAAACATCTTGTTTTGTCCAAAGATGTTCAGTTTGCTGTCACAGAGGAGCCAAAGGATTCATCTCCTTCACTCAAACCGATGAATCGATGATCAAACAGCTGACAGCTAATCGATGAGCTGCTGATGTTGCTGCTTTTTAATCTTCTGTGTCCTACGAGCACACAGATTTCTTATCTCAGTGGGGCTTTCTGGGTAAAACACAGAAAGTGAATCATTAAATATGCACTCAGTCCACAGCAGGGAGCCGACGGTGACACCTGGGTGTTCATAAGAAGTCGTTTTTAAAAGCGAAGCGTGGAGCTCTGCGTTGACTGGCTGGTCAACGTTTCCGTCTTCAGGGTTTCTCATGTCACTCTCGGCTCTCTGCTGTGCTCGTATGAAACCTTTAATTCATTCCCTGTGGAGCAACTCTGGGCTTGAAGTCTTATTTATTTATATTATGGGCAGCACTTTTAGGTAGGACCACGTTCATGCTCAGTCACATTAAAACTACACTCTCCATGAACTCCACTGCTTCCTGTCACATCCTGCCGTCTTTGGCTTTCATCACAGGGACAAACGTGTTTTTGCTGCCATAAAGAAGTTGAGCAGGTTTCAGTCTGGGACGCTGTGAAATGGCAGACTTCTGAGGATGTTTGTTTACTGTAATTAAAATTCACATGGTGATATTTTACCTCCATTAACGCCACGTGGAGCAGCCGCAAAGTGATCGGCATTCCAGCTCTGAGTTAGACAGTAAAAGGAGACGTAGGCACGCGCGGTGCAAATCAATACATTGAAAGAAATGTGCAGTGTAATGAATGTAAATTATTGCTTTGGCTGATACAACAGTGGACTCAGTGTCACATTCAATGAATTAAAACATGATCGAACAATCGTGAGCGTGAGGAACATTCAGAACAGAAACTGTGCAGGGGGTCAAATCAAAGGCGGAAACTTCTGCAAACCTGGAAAAAATGTTCATAAAATATTCCTAAATGAGTTTTCTGGCTGTGAATACGAATGTAAATAAATATTTTCATCCAAAGTGGGAACAGTGCTGCGTAATGCGACACCTTCGACATGTGTCTTATATACATTTATGAACATCATTTAGCAGGTTTACAAAACTTACATCTGAGCTCACAAGAAACAAACTGCTGCTGTGATTGAAGGTTCTCCACATTCGATATTTTGGCAAGGAGAAGTCTTAGGGGTGGACGTCACGATGACATAAAAAGTACAGTACAATCTATTTCAGTGACCTAACACAGACAGAGATGGACTGGCCCTGTGTCGCCTGACAGCAGCGCGTCAAATCATCTAAACGTATGGTGTGTATCTGTAGCTCTTCACCTGGAATACAAAATTCTGTTTTTGACACGTTTGAGCTCGACTCGCTGCGATCTGAAAGGGGTTTTTGGCTGAGAAAGTAAATTTGGTTTGATATGAGAAGAAGCACAGGGTCCATAACTGAGGTGTAACGGCTGTCATACAATCGTCATGAATCATTAAAGCAACGCTAACGATGAGTCGTGATGGCGTGGCGCAGCCTCCTCATGCACAGCTACAATCGCTATGGTCATCTCTGATGCTGGTGGTGTAACGCTGCAGTGAGGGCGTAGAGGCAGTGTGTGTGTGCGTGTGTGTGTGTGTGTGTGTGTGTGTGTGTGGTGGAGTGAGCTTTTGGCAGTGACGCGACATGACGTTAGCTGGGACGAGGTGGGCTGAGCAGGGAAGGAAGAGCGTCTCCCCAGATGTGTCCAGCAGTTTGAGGGTGAAGTTTTCTGATTTCTGATTTTTATTGGGCCTACCAGACATCCAGGGGAGACCTCTGCGAGGACGTGGGGGGGGCTCAGTGACGGCCGTGGGGAGGGTCACGGGTCGGGGCTGTGTGTTTAGAGGTTGACCAGGTGGAGGTCGGAGGCGGAGAAGTGGGGGCACAGAGCCATGTCCGGGTTCTTCAGCTGTCGCAGGATCCTCCGGTGGAACTTGGAGCGGACCCGGTTGAACTCCATGATGTCGCTGGGATCCTCCTCGATCCAGAAACGGTGAAACTCCTGCATCAGGTAACCTGCCAAGAAAGAAAGTTCATGTTCTCTGAAGCGAGCATAACTCATATTTCTAGATTAACAATGGATCACTTGTGCATGAACGGGGTGAATCTGCAAAGAATTGGCTCTAAGCTCTAAGTAGACTCTTTCACATCACTGGTTTTGGTTTCCAGGCCTGCAGGTCTGATGTTTCAGACATCACGATTACAACAACAGGCCAATATTTGCAACAAACGGTCGATCCTGATTAACATCTGACTTTGCTGGAAAGTAAGAGAGCATTGAAAAGCCGTCCCGATCAGCTGGACTCACAGAAGGTCTGCTGGAAGTGCAGCAGGCTCGGCATCTCCGGGGCCACGTTGTACAGGTGGGTCTTCAGAGCTCCGCTCACCAGCAGAGAGTAGGCCAGGTCTGTGATGTTGATGCCCACGATGGCAAAAGAGTAGCTGGATGATGAAACACAGACGTTAGTTTGGAGGAAGCTGCTTCTTCGTTTGATGGTTTTATTGGTTGAGCGACGTGTTTTTAACAGACTTTTACAGACGTCATCTCACATGGTGGTTTAGAAAGCAGAGATCAGATGAAAAGGACAGCATTGGTGAACATTGTAGGTATGAATGAAACGAAACTTCTGCAACCAAACCAGGTTAGAAGATTTCTGCGGCTGCTTTGAGCTAAAATCACACAAAACTTCGGCTTCCAACAGCGACCTCTGTGACGGACGTTAATCTGTCTCAGGATATGGAAACACTTTTTCACAAACAGTGGTGAAACACATGCTAAGAAGTGACTGGAATAGAAGCTGGAGGTGTTAAAATCATGGTTTCCTTGCAAAAATCTACCCTAGTAGTAAAGATCTAAATGTAAAAACAAATTATAAACATCCTTAATGTAAATTTTCATCAAACTTTGCGTCCCAGCAGCCACTTTTTGTGAGGGCTCAGCATCGTTTTGAGTTTAAAACCTCCCAACTGTCCCTTCATGAACCACCCCCGCTGTACAATCGTCAGACGGGACAGGAAGTGACGGGCGGTGTACAGCTTGCTGCTCTGCTGGCGCGTCCTCACAGGACTCGGTGAGCAGAAGACGATTTTCCGTAACTTTTTACAGTCAGTCCTTATCGGAGCTGCTGGAGATCAATCATCAGCTATCGCCTGATGGTGGTTTAGCGTACTCTTCTGCTCACCACACAGACTGTTTACCTGCATGTGACCAAAGCCTGCTCAAACATGATTGGTCAATACTCCTCGTACTGTGACCTAATACAACAAAGAAGCTTCCAGAAGCAAAGTCTCGTCTCTTTCCGTCAGATTCTGCGTTCATAAGCAGAAATCTGTTTCTAGAGATTAGATGGAGGGTGGAGGCAGAAGGACACACAGCGGTAAACACTTCCTGCCTGTTAACACACACACACACACACACACAACACATCATAGCCATACCCCCCCCCCCCCCCCCCGCTGAAATGGCTCTGTATTGAGGCCAAACCTCACACAGATGCAGCAGCAGTAGCCCAGTTCTGCCTCCACCACACACACTCCACACACACACGCACACACTTACCCGATAGCTTTGTCGAAGTTCTTCTGTTCCCATTCAGGCTTGTTTATCTCGCTGTGAAGGACACACACACACACTTCAGTCGACATGTGAAGCAACACTGAGTGCATCACAATGAGAATAAAAAAGGGAGATTTTATAAGATTAAGCCTCGACAGTTTTCTTTATGGCACTGAGGTCAACAATACTGAGAGATGAATCACAGCTGATCAAAGTTTAATCAGCAGCTACGCTCACATCTCAATTAATTTACATTGAAAGGATTTTGATCTAAAAATAAACTGGAGATGAATAAGAAGTGCAGATAATTACAAGGACTTTTAATTCTCAATTTATTGTGACTTTTAAGTTTGTACCAAGGGAGAATAATTTAAGCATGAGTCTGTTTCTGTATATAGATTTTAATTATTAGGAAATGTTTTGTTTGTTAAGTCTGTTTGTTTCAGGGCTTAATTCCCACTAATGATGGGAGGTTGAACCAATTAAATAATGTAATATTTTTAGCTCTGCAGTCGGCTGGCGACCGGCTCAGGGTGTACCCCGCCTCTCGCCCGTTGACAGCTGGGATAGGCTCCAGCCCCCCCCCAACCCCGAAAGGGATACAAGGGGTATAGAAGATGAATGAATGAATGAATATTTTTAGCTTTAGCGGATGTCCATTAAGGGATATGGCTGATGTTATTCTATAATTTTCTTATTGTCCACAAAAAGACCGTCTCTCAATTCAGTCTGACTTCTCTTTCCCTTCTCAGGTGGGTTCACTTGTTCCGACTGCAGGTGTAAATCTTTAAAAATGGGTCAGAAATGCAGAGGTTCATTTTAAAAAATGATCAGTAAGTGACACAGTGCTGTCTCGTCCCTGTTTCAGCCCCATATCAGATTAGAGCAGGTGTTTACACATTGGTAAATTGTGCTTAGAGCGACTTTAATAGCATGAAACCACTACCCAAACAAAGCTATGAATGCAGTGAAAAGAATGAAAGTGAAATCAGGTACCTTGGCTTTCTGTGTGTGCTCCTACAGTGCATGTGAGAGTCAGAGAGGGAGGCATGGGCAGAGGGGTGGAGGTGGAGGAGAGAAAGAAGATGAATCCTCATTTGTGAAATGGGACAGCTCACTGAGATGCCGATGACAAACAATACAAGCAGCAGCGCTCAGTAAGAGATGACGCAGTGAATGACATCAAGCTGTAGGAATGAATATAATCTCATGAATGAGTGAGTGCAGTTAAAGGGTGAAGGGATACACCACGTGTCCGGTAGAAAGATACTGTCGGGCAGCTGGCGTGGATGAATAAATGTATCGTTGAACTTTGAGCTCTTTAAGCTCCTCATGCACTCCACTCGTCTGCTGTAAAGTTAGTTTCAGCTGCACACATCCACCTTCTGTAAATACACAAACATTTTCTCTAAAAACTGACATTTCTTCAGAGACTTTCTACAAAAACACTTGGTGTATTCCTTTAATTTTATCATGCTTCAGTCAGAGTCGAGAAAAACATGGCTGCCGTACTTGTGCTTTGGTTGCAGGGAGTCGTGGAGCATCTGCAGAGCAGTGGCCTTGTCGTGTTCTGCAAAATACCTGCAAAGAGACGACAGGTGCTTCAGGAAAAGGGAGTTTGATCGCACTTAGCCTTTAACCTGTGCACAGTGACAGCAGCTTATGAACGATCGATCGTATAAAACACATCAGTGTTTAACAGGGTTCACAACGTTTAACGTTGTCTGACTGTTTTTGTGGATTGTGATCAGTGTTTAAGGAGGGGAGGTGAGTGGGAGCTCACAGCAGGTTGTGCAGACCCAGCAGGCCCATGCCTCTGAAGTCAGTCTTAGGATCGCTGCCTTGAAAACCAATTTCACACCACTGTTTAGAGATGCGGCCGGTGAGGGGTGTGTCAGGACGCAGCTCCTTCCACAGCTACAAAACACACACACACACACGCTACAGCTTAGTACAATTCTTGACAAGACAGCTTTCTGCGTGTATGAGTATTTAGGTGACGTGTTAAAAGAAATACAAGAATTCTGCATCATATCAAAGGTCTGCCACTCATGTGTGTCCTCTAAATAAAACAGCCAGCTGCTGATGAACAGCAAAAACATGTCGATGAACTGTTGAAATGCCTAAAAGAAATGTTGGAGCGGTTTGATAAAAAGCACTGGATAAATAGTTTAAATAGACTGCTAATATTAATGCATGAACAGTTAAAGTACTCAGCAAAAAGCTAATGAAACGGCTGTAATAGTTAGCTAATGGGTAAATAGTTCAAATCATAGCTACATTTAATTCACAGAGAGCTGAAATAGCTCAAATTAAAAGCTAAATATCAGAAATACTGTAGTTAGCTTTATGTAATGGATAAATAGTTGAAATACATCGTTAAAATGAATGCAAACTCACAAGCTATGACTGATTAAACAGTTTGAATAGTTAAATTAGCTTTAAGTCATAAATACTTCAATGAACAGTTGATAAATCTGAAAGTAATGAACAGGTAGCTAAATTGCAGAATTGCTAATGGCTAAAGTGCTAAAATAGTTAGCTATGAGTAATGGATAAATAATTGAAATGCTAAAACGAATGGATGAAGAGCTGACGAAGCTAAAAGTAACTGATGAATGTTTATAATCACTGGATATGAAAGGCTGAGCATTTTAAAGAGTTAGCTAAAAAAAGAAAAGCTAAATAGCTTAAATTGCTAGCCATAAGCAATGAATAGGTGATAAAGATAGTAAAAAGTACTAGATAAATGTGCTGTTAGCTAAAACTACATACACAGTTGAAGTGGTTCGTTAGCATTGATGGATAAACAGACATAATGCTACTTATCTAAAAGTAGCTAATAGTTAGCTAAACAGCTGAAAATAAAGGCTAAATGGTTGAAATAAACGGCCATGTTGTTGAAGGGGTGTTTAAGGTTAGCAGTATCCTGTCAGTGTTTTTTCACTTCAGCCTCAGAGAGCTGCACACCTTCATCAGTTTGTCCTCATGTTCAGCGTTTTCACAGTCATACGGCTCCCGGCGTAGCTTCTCCACCTCGGCCACCAGGCTCCTGTAGCCCACAATCTGCAGCAGGCTGGCCTGAAGAGAGATGCCCAGCCTGGGGACACACGGGGAGAGGAAGGGCTGTCTGTTACAGAGGATTCAGGCCTATTAACGCAGTGACCTGCCATGTATGAGAACAGTGTTTTGGTCTGGTTCACTGGCTCACTGAGGAGGACGTATGTGTTACTTGTTCACTTTCACAGCTCGTCAGGTGATAACCTCTAATTTACCACAACACCCTCCAATTAGTGCTGAAGTAACACAAACGTGACATGAACTGTAGCGTCTCACTGAGGGTTGGTGTCAGGGTTGATCTTCTTCAAGGCCATGATGTCGTCGATGGTTTTCTCCACTTTGTCAGGATGGACGCTGAGGGCGGACTGCAGCAGCTAGAGACGACAGGAAGACGGCAGAAAGGAGAAGGAAGTGGGAATATGAGGAAGTGTGGCAGATTGAGTGTTACACCTGTGTTATATTGGACATATGCTGAGCTTATTCATAGCTTTAGAGGCCCGTACCTCATTCTTGGAGTACCTCAGAGATGATTCTGGAAGGAAATGGTTGCAAAGTGTGAGACAACTGCATTTATTTTGAACACGGTTCAAAGCAGATATGGACATTCATTCATTCCATGGTCCTTCTAAAAGGCCGGATAATAATATGAACTATAAATAAAATAGAAGTAAACTCAGGGAACGAACACATTTAAAAACAACAGTCTGACAGCCCGCAGGCAGGCAGGCAGGCAGCGGTGGGTCTACCTATCTTGAGGGTCCGGCGGGCGCCATGCTTGTTGTTGTAGCAGATTCGCTGCAGCTCGCAGCGCCCCGTAAACTTCCTGACGACAAACTTCAGGCCCCGCCACAGACATTTACAGTAGAGGAACACGAAGAACTGGGTCAGCACTCTGGAGAGGAGAGCACGGCAGGAATTAGCGAGATGTTCGCACTGAACGTATAGAAGTGATTCACAGCGTTTTTAAAGCCGGCAGGGTCTCGTCTTCACTGGCTGCATGTGAGCAGATGTTCTTCTCTCAGACTGTTTCATCTGAGCAGCTTTCAGATGTCTGAAAAACATCCAGTATTTCACAAAGAAGCTGAGATAAATTTTGTGTAGTAGAATTGGTTCTTCCTCCCGTTTCCTGTCTTGCTCATCATCTTACCGCCCATACGATTGGTCTGGTCCACGAGCCTGAGACCGCGTCCACGCCGTCCCTTTAAAGGTTTGAAGCCCTGCACTGACCTCTGCGGAAGTATCTCACTCACAACACTGAAGCATATTATTTCTCCTTAATCTTTAAGATATCTTCAATACATTTATAGCTGCAATGATTAATAACTTAAGTAATTTTTCAAGCAAAAATGTCAAACATTAAATTTAATGGGCAAATTTTCTGCTTTTCTTGGTCTTAGATGATATAAACTGAATATTTTTTGGCTTTTGAGCATTTGAAGACTTTTAATGACGTCACCTTGTGCTCTCAGGAACGGTGATGAGCATTATTTTCTTAGATTTTACAGACCTGATAATTAATCCATAAAATAATCACCAGATAAATCAACAATGAAAGTATTTGTTTGTTGCCGCTCTGATACTTTTCTTCTGAAATTGTAATTGTTTGTGAAAAACATTTTACCTTTAGCACAGTATGAATGCACCCAGACATAGAGGATGAAGTCAGTATGAAGATTAGGGCAGAACAGAAGCAGGATGAACACATGAAGTCATAAAGCTGCAGCTCGTCTTGTCTGTCAGGTTCGACTTGCAGCAAATCAAAGTGTTCTATTTTTACAGGTGACACCGAGAATGAAAATGAAGATTTGCGTCTTGGGAAAAGCACAGTGACCCATTAAGAAAGTGAGACTGAATGAGTTCCAGCCTTCACCTGCTTCCCTCTGCACACATTTCATGTTGTTTTAATGTAAAACCTTCCAGCATCTGATTTCAGCACCCTCAAACACCAAACATCCAGGACAGAAGAGTTTGTGCAACGAGCCAGAAATGTACTTAGATGCAAACGCAGAATTAGACGCAGTTATTTTTCATCTGTTATCGGGGCTAACATTAGCATGAAGCTGAAAAAACACACAAGTACAAGATGCACTTACAAACTTCCCTCTGAGCCACACGAGCGGCGCCTCACTTCCCTCTTTGTTTGTTTTTGTGGAATTGAGTTTACAACCTTTTCAGGCAGGAATAAATCCTCCTGAAGCTCAGCGATCACAGCATAATATCATCTTACATCAACAAAAGAGGAGGTGTAAGTACAGTCCTGAATGATTAATTCCTCCTTCTGTAGGCCCGCGGGTGAGACTGGCATGTTAAACAGCTCGTAGAGACACGCTGTCATTTTGTCAACCTTCAGGGAGGCGAGCACAAAGAGGCGCTGAAGGAAGGAGGATCCAGAGGTTATTCTGAGAACAAACACTTCAGGTCTCATGCAAAGAAATCGTCTGTGATCCTCATTTTAAAGAGACGCTCCGCTAATTTTACACAATGCAGTCGTCATGTAGAGCTACTCAGAAAGGAGTTTCAGGAGATAATGAGGACGTCCAAATGTCCTCACACGCTTCCTGCTTGTGTGATTTCACTCAGAAATGCAGGACTGTTAACCAAGACTTCATCCTAATAATAATAATGTGGGTTAAGTGTCCAGTTTTTGGCTGTTATGCACCTATAAGCTTGTTTTTACAGCAACAGTAATCAATATGAAGAAGTTTATGAACTGCTGGATTCAACACAGACGTCCAAACGCTCCAAGAAATACCAGAAAAACATCACACACTAATACTCAGGTGTGGGACGGACCTGCAGTGTCTCCTCTGGGTCTGGACGAGCTCAGGAAATGTCAGTTTGGACTTTAATACCAATAATTTATAAGAGAAAGCCTGCGTCACAAACAGGAAGTGAGGAGTTTCTAAGAAGAGGCCGGCCGACTGCTGGCTGCATATTATGGGATGTAGGGTAGTTGGGAAATCTCCACCTCTGCTGTTTAGATTTTGACCTTCTGTTTATTTAATCTGCCTTTTGCAAGTTCTCAACTGTGCAGACGTCCATTATTAAATCACTGGAGCTCCCCTTTAAATTATTGTGATCAGACAAATCTATTAAAGGCGCTGCATGAGTCATTTTTCCATCAGTTAACTATTAGCAGTTCATTCCAGCACATTAGTATAATCACTAAACAAGCACAGCTGTCAGTGGAAAAAAAAAAAACTTGGCAACCTCTGCAGGACTGCACCGCTCATTAAAAGCAAATGGACGTAAAAAGCTTTGAGATAAAAGGAAAATGGAGTAAAACGTCAACCGGAAGATGTTTTCTACCAGATTTATTCTTTTGATTTGAGGAGCAATCCTTAATGCCTTTTTATTTCTTATTCATAAACGTCTATGTGCAAACTCGGACTGAAATAAAATCAGTGTCTTCAGAATTATGTAAAACCAATAACAAGAGTCATTAATAAAGATATGGCCTGCATGTTAAACACTGCGCTGCTCTGCTTTAATCAGGAAAATGAGAGTTTGTACTTTATCAATGCAAAATGTTTCTCATTAAATAAATCAATACAGAAAGCAACAGGACTATGAACAGAGACACCTCCTGGTTTCATGTGCTCCATAATGAAAAGGCCTCTTTTCTGAGGTTCACCCACAGCAACCACTTACAGGCCACATGATATCATAATCGATTGGGAAGAGCTTAAATGGGAGAACTGGGAGAACACAGTCAGCAGTATTTTCTGTAAACGAATCATCACCATGAATATTCTTCACCCTTTAACAGACACACAGATTCAGCCCTCCTGCAGGAAATGGTTTTTACCTCAGGAAATGCTTCATGTTGCCGGCTGTCTCCTCTCAGGTGTGTTCGGCGTGCTTTCTGTGGAGGGATCACCTGAAAACAGATGAGATGAGTGTTTTTTCATGTGTGTGGATGAGGCCGACAGCGGCGGCGGCTCAGGCCGCGCGGCTGCGGAGCTGTCCGCGGTGCTGAACGCTCTCAGCCGCGGCTGCGGTTCCACCGCGGTGCCGCCGCCGCGCTGCGTCCCTGCTCCCTAACACCAAACAGAGCCTGTCCTCGAGCCTAATGAACGTTTATTTCACCTTCCAGAGAGGCGTAATCCGGTAAAAAGCAGGTTATTAATGCTCGATGGTCTCCGGTCTGGTTAGCACAAACACGCTGCGTAATCCGCAGCAACAGACGACGCGCGTAACGTCGCTGAGCAGGAAATGAACGCAGTAAAATCTGTGAAATAATGAACTATATGAGGTCTTACCGGTTATAAATGACCACGGTTGAAGCAGGGGGTGGATGCAGCGTCTTGTCCTCTTCACTCGGCTACAGTCGCCTGCTTCTCCTCCATGATGACACTCACTGACTGAGGTTCAGTCTAAAAGCTACAGCACAGCAATGCAGCGCAGGGAAGCCTCCTCCAGCACAGCACTGAGATCAATGCGTGGATCCTCTGCTCCCCACTTCCTCCAGATAAAGCTTTAAACGCCCTGACATCATGTGGTTAGATTGTGCCCTAAGGACCAAATCTGACAGTTTATTTTTATAGTAAGAAGTGTTTTACATGCACTGAAAATGTCAAAGTGACCGGAGGAGAAGAGTCCTGCTCAGCACCATTAAAACACTGCTGGATGCTGCTGGAGGTGGACCTGTGGCCTCAGAGGTGACATTTCTGTGATCAGTCTGCAGGGCCGACACAAGCGGGCCTGGACAGCAGAGATATTAGTTAACGCTTTTAACCTGCATTAATCTTTTTGGCCACTTGGGGGCAGCGCAACAAGCTGGAAGCACAACACCAGCTGAGTTTCTTTCCAAGTGTTGTGCAAATTTTAAATCAATTTCAAGAAAATAAGCAAAAGAAAAATATGAATTGTTTCCATCCACTACTGTGATGAGACTATTGGGAGGTGGTTTAAGCAGTAGGTGGCGCCACTTCTCCAGTCAGGAAACCTTGAGGCTCTGCTTGTATTTAATAGCCAAATATGCTTTGTTGTCTCTAAGGCAATTATCTGTCATATCTTAAGCTCATCAGATGTGTTAAAGGAGCATTGTTACTGTAAGGTAACGCAGCACTGAGACACGCCGACGTCTAAACAAACACATTTAAACTGTAAAGTAACTGAAAAACAATCAAGAACCAAGAGAATATAAAAATTAATTTAATAGTAAAAAAGTAAACGTCCTCCTGCATGTCAACATGCTTTACGTTTGGCAATACAAGGTGAAGAATGATTTACAGCACGTGTTAAACATTATCAGAGGAAAAACTGGTAACCGCTTCGAAGGCAACAAAAGTAAAATAAAACTAACAATGAGAGCGGTTTAAAAAAGCACTGACGTGTTTGTAAGATATCAAATATATTAATTTAAACAAAGGATTGTCCTGTCATGTCGTCGGTGTTTAACACTGACTGTAAGTGCAGTAACAGGTGACATCTGATGACTGTTAATAAAGAAATATCTCTTCAAAATGACGCAACACAGATGAGAATGAAACGTGTCCCAATGATGAGGTTATAAAACTGCATTTTCTTTGATGCTCAAAACAATCAAACGTGTCCTTCTGTAACAACGTGCAGCCTCTGTCACCACACAGAGGTCAGATTCAGTCACAGAGCAGCGACGGCGGTGAGCGTCTCCGTTTTCTGAGGGTCTCTGTCTGCCGCCAGCAGGTGGTCCGAGGAGCTCTCGACCACGCGGTCGGCCGACGCTTCAGCGGCGTCGTCCTCAATGGAGCCGGAGTCCGCCAAAGCAGAGTACGTGGGAACGGCGTTGAACATGACGAAGCCCAGAGTGATGACGACGAACGAGATGATGTACAGGGTGGAAAACTGAGGGTGAGACACGAGACGGAGGCGTTAGACTTTCTGTAAGAATGCTTCTGTCAGAGTTAAAATGCTGGGAAAGAGCTTTGCTTCCTGCTTTAAACACGTCTCAGAGGACACGTTTATCATGTGAATACTGTCTCAGGTGTGACACTCACTGCGTAGTGGAAGAGGAAGATGCCGCAGAAGAGGCTGAAGAGGTCGGCGGTGAGCAGCGAGAGGTTGACCGCGGTCGCGCTGGTCATCTTCACCACGACGGGCATGAAGCTGTACAGCGCGTACATGCACAGGACGTAGACCGCGAACAGCATCGCTGCAGGACGCAATGAACGACTTCAGTCAGAGACGTTTCAGGAAAACAGTCAGCAGTAACGACTCTTCATCGTGCTCTAAGACAGAAGGTCAACTTACAAATGTGAAGGTTCCACTTTATAGCAGCTACTGCTCGAGTTTCCAGAGCGGCTCTGCAATGATGCACAAAGTCAGCAAGGTGAGGAAACACTGGAGTTAAAGCAAAAACAACCTCGAACACAGCAAAGCACGGATGATGAAGATGGTGAAGATCAGTTGAGTTTGACAGCAGAGTGTTTCCATCAGTTCAGGCTTAATCGGTTGTTTGCACATGACGTTCACGTCACTCAAACTAAGCTCACAGGATTCTTAAATTTAAGCAGCCAATAAAACTCTCTAACGTGAGGGATTAAAAGAGTGCAGTGACCCACAGCTGCACGCCGCTGATCAGGGTCCCAAAGAGCCCCATCATGCCCAGGAACTCCACTCGGCTTAAGTTCTTCACCGTGTACTCCTGGCACACGTTGGACACGGCATAGAGGACAGCACTGAGCAGGACCAACCCGTCTCCCAGCACCACGTCGCTGGCTGCTCAGAGAAGGAGACAGAGAGGAAGTCAAACATGAGATGAGAATATTAATCATTTATGCAGCAACGTTTGAGCAGGAGGAGGAAATCCTTCAGTGACAGCAGAGAAACACAGCAGCGTGAAAGCATCAGTAAGTATGAAAAAGAGTCCTCACTGGATCCCTGGTCTCTTCCAGCCAGAACGTCGGCCCCCACCATGGCCCCCACCCCCAGCAAACACACCGTCACGGCTATGAAGTGGACCAGCCGGTAGCGAGTCTTCAGGAAGAACCAGGACAGCACCATCAGCACCGGGATCACAAAGCAGTCCAGCAGCTGAAACACGACACAGCGACAAACTGATGACGCTCATCACGACAGCGTGGAACAGGAAGCAGGCTCAGAACGCCGCCATTCACTTCACCATCAGGTCGTCTTCAGTGAACATCTGCTTCCTGCTCAAATCCCTCAGCGGCTATTCCACTCAATCACTGAAGCCACTCTCTGGACAAACGGATCTGCTGCTCGTCTTCGTCCTCAGAGACAAAGAGCAGCCAAATTCGGGGCATTTTTGCTTTAAAACAATACATAAAACTTTAAATATTATCACTGAGTCAAAGGTTCTGGTCTTCATTCAGTCTGCAAAAATATGTCGTTACTGTTTTTTGTTGATCGCTTTGTGTTTGGTTTCCATATTTTTGTGACATCATGACAAAGAGTTACTGGAAAGAAGTTTTATCTGTTAACACAATGACTTCAGCCATATGCAGTACACTACAGTACATTACAGTACACGCAGTACATGCAGGACAGTGTGTAACACCGAGTTCAGCAGGTCTCCGTCAGGACCGCCGTCTCTTACCTGTATACTGGTCAGGGTGGTGAACTGGTACGCCTTCACAACTGCATAGTTCGCCTCCACATCTGCCAGACCCATCACCAAATACTTCCACCACTTGGTTTTTAAAATCTGCAGGATGTTCCTCTCACCTGCGCAAAGACACGAGGTTTACTTCAGAGTAGAAATGGAAAAGAACTAAATTCTCAGCAGATTTTAAAGAAAGATGTGTCTGCCACAACATTTAATGCAGACATAATCAATATTTTTATATCATCTTGTACGCATGGAGCCGCTCTTTCTGATGATCCCACTGAGAATTATCGCCCTCAACTCTGCAGAGATTCATAGCTTCTTTCAGGTCATCGTGTCTTTAAATCACATTCAAGGTGATGGTAAGTCAGCGGTGTGTTCACAGGTTGCTTCTGCTGCCCCCCAGTGGCCAGAAAATCAATTACCACAGGTTTAAAAACCGCACTGAGCTGTAAAAAATGGAAGTTTAAAGGTTGACTTTAGGAATCAGGGACGCTCTGACCGTCAGACATCCTGACCTTTGCGGGCGCTGAGGACCGTCGTGTAGCTGAGCAGCAGCAGGGCGTAGTTGAGGAAACTCTGCAGCACGGGCGTCTCCACCCCTGCATCGGCCAAGTACTGACAGCTCACTGCCGTCCCGCAGATCAGCATGGACAACACCTGTCCCATGAGGATGGTCTTCAGCAGACGCCTGGAGACAGAGCGAGACCCCCGTGTGTGAGCAGCAGAGCAAACCTCTGAATCATTGAGAAACACAAGTCCCTCCCTGCAGCTCTCTGAAGGCGCTGAGCCTCGGCTGACAGGTCAGTCTACATTCCAGTGTTCACCTGTGATCAGGAGCTCTGCGTGACGACTCAAAAGGATAAATTCAGATTAGTTTACTTCACAAAACACTCAGAGTTCACTGCGTTAAAGAGTGACTGAACACCAGGCTGAAAAACAGTGTTTCCCCGCCTCTGTGTCAAAACTTTCCAGCCTTTGTCACAAGTCACACCTGTGGCCACGCCCACCTGTGACATCACAGTGTACTGACACACCCCAGAGTACACCCCTACATCCTGTTACAGAGTAAAACAGATCTTGAATACTGTTAAAATACCAAAACAATTAAAATAACTGTAATAGATTAAACATAACGATGGCTCTGTTTTATTCAAGCGTCCCACAAAGCAGGACCCCGAATCTAAGGCTGCTGAATGACACATGGACCAAATGATGGACTGTGGATCAGCGCTCACCATGTGAAGACGTCCCTCAGGTTGTAACTGTATAAACCACAGGTGACCCTCCACTTCCCACACAGTCTCTCCCCCTCGTGTCCCTCCATCGTCTTCATGAGCTAAACCTAGAAAGACAGAAGTAATGACAGATGAAAACCTTGGGACTAAATTAAAGCATTAGTGTCTTTAACATTCACTGTCTTCATCAGACTACTCAGGCAGACATGCACTAAATCTCTGAGGAATGTGGCTGATGAGGCTCATAGTTTGATTCTCACGACAATCATGGGCCATAATAATCTATATTTACAGCTGTTATTCCACAATTATGAGTCCAAAAACATAAATCGGACATGTTATTTTGCCGTGTGTCCGCAGTCTAAAGCATACAGTCTAACGTTAACACGTTACCGTACCAGCACCGCGCTTTCAATGTTTTTCAAAGAAAAGCTCCATTGGCGTCGCCGCTTTTAAGGCGACCACGCAGGCACGTTTTGGAAAAGTTCTTCTATAATAAGCCACAATTATGACATCAGATATATCCCGAATTTTAATGTAACCCATAAAGATTCGCAGTATGGGTTAAATTACGTCAAGGCAGGTATGAGCGGCTGTTAATATCCACGGCAATATTAAAACTGTCACTGTTTCAACGCGGTTTCGTGCACGCTTTCTCCGCGCGACTGACGCGTCATTCACCGGGGCTCACGTGAAGTACAAATATCTAAATAAATGCGAACTAAAGTACAAGTCGGATTCTAATAAATAACAGCTGATGTGTGTATACATACGTTTTCTTCCTCAGTCATGGCAGGTGTGAGAAATCCTCCATCTGCGGTGAATTTCATGTCAGAAATCACTCCTTATTGCCAAATTTCCATCCACGCGGGTCAACTTCCCACCCTGAATGAATCAATCTAGCCTTGTGGTAGCTAGGACCGCCTTCTGTGCTCTGATTGGCCAAAGGAACGAAATGACGTCCGCACCGTGCAGTCAAACTTGGCCCGGTGCTGATGAGAATCAGTGATTCCACCACCAGCAGAGGTGAAATACGAATACTTTAAAACACCTCGAGCTCAGTTCAGTGGTGCAGGAAGTACTCAGACCCTTCGAATGAGTAAAAGTACTAATACCACGCTGTAAAATACTGTAGTATAAGTAAGAGTCCTGTGGTGGGAATGTTACTGAAGTAAAAATATGTCAGTATAAGCAGTATAATTGTAGTGTGTATGTACAGTTATGTTCCATCGCTGCTCAAGATCAATTTGAGGTATTTCACTTAAATATTTCAATTTTAAGTTACTTTACAGGCTTCTTCTGTTCTCCAGTAGGGTAATTATTGTACTCTTCCTGTGTACTCTTCCTCCATACTTCAAACTTCCATATTTCAGCCTTCAGAAATGTCTCGCCTGCCATGAAATCCCCTCTGTTTGCCCGTCTTATCCTCATATGAAGGTTACGATCCTTCTTGTTTGTGTGAGAAAGCATTTGACCGGGATATCCAGACAGAGGAACAATGATAACAAACGTCATACTGATTGTAAGACACAGTAACCGTCCTTGAAGCTGTGCAGATGTTGTTTTCTGGCCTCCAGTGTTACAGAGTTATCTCCGTGTACGTGACCTACAGGTTAGCTGATACTCGGTCGTCCAAACTGTCATCAGATCATGCTGAAGGTTATTAAAAGATAGAATGAAAGAGGTAACCATGAGAATTAGTGCTGATCAATTGTCTGGGGATAATCTAATTGATTTATTGATTAATTCTTTCTCCTCTAATTGTAGAAATAATGCAGAGAGTGGTTGTAGTATAGCAGTAATAGTGGTAAAAGTGTCCTGGTGGTATAAGTAATAACTGGCTGTCATATGATAGCTTTTGCTGAAAGAATGTCAACAAACTTGGGAAACTACCAAGAGTCAAGTAAATGAATAAACAAGCAAATAAATTAGGGACCAAACAATTTGTTTATTTACAGTTCAGGTATGCTGCTGTAGTGCTGTCCAGGTACACAGAGTACACCTGCCTGTGGTGACTCCACATCACAGCACAGAGAAACACACTGAACTTATCAAACACTCAGTTCAACACAACCTTGACTTTTTGAGGCCTCACAGACGTATCAGAGATGCAGGGTGTTTAGGCTGCCGGTGAAATATTCAGCCTAAACAATGGGCATTTCCTACTAAAATTCAGCATCTTTAAATCTGACTGTTTCAAATAAATATGCAATAATATTAATATATAGAGTATGTTCAGTTGAGGGAGGGCTACAAGTGAATTGAGAAAACAAAAATAATGGGCCTAACAATTAAATTATTATTATTATTATTATTATTATTATTATTATTAAATTGTATTACTTATTCATGACGACTTTCCGTTGTTAATGCAGTGAAACGCTGCTGAGAAGGAGGCAGCGATGAGATAAGGTTAATCTTCCTGCTGCGTGGAGTTCACGCGAGATTTTACGAGAGGATAAGTTGAGGGAACATGGCGACGTCTAATTTGCTAAAGGTAAGACCCACTCCAATTCAATTATTTGTATTTAACGCTCGATGGAGTGCTTGTCACTCGCGTGGTGCGATGTTAGCGTTCAGCTCTAACCTCGACGAGCAGCACAGGGAGCCCGGACACGACTGTGCCGTCAGCGTTGACTTTAGCGGGGAGCAGTTAACTTACATCTGGCTAACATTAGCTACTTATCAGTGATTTAGCTGGCTAAATAGAATAGCTACAGCACAGCTAAATGTGAAGGAAAGAGGCAGGTACGGGGGGAGACGGATGAAGGGTCCGGGTCGTATCGTTAGCTTAATCTGCGCTAAAATTGAACTATTATCTGTGTGTGCGTTAGCTGCAAGTCTCATATCATCTGTCACTGAGGGAACAGGATCTGCAGCTGAGCAGCCCTTTAACATACATGCTAAAGGCTGCTAAAGGCACTGTCGTGTTAGTTTGTGTGCATTAAGTGAACGTTAATCCTCAGATGCTATCATGCTAACTTTGCTTGGCAGGAGCCTATAGCACTGTGTCTGAATCAGTCTGAGTCCATATCGTCAGGCAGAGGGACAGGGGTGGTGACAGAGCAGAGCTGTGTACCGGGAATAGAAGAATGCCATTGCAGTCAAAACACACGACTTCTGCATGTGCAGGATGAGCACACAGGCTCTGCCAAAACATGCATGTAATCTAATCTGCACTGATAGCTGGAGCATTAATTATTGCTGTCCCTGCACTGCTCCACCATGATGCCACCGTCACTCTCCTGTCACCTTCATGGTCCTCTGTTAAGTTTTCACATGTGGCAGAGCTTTATTTAATATGAAAGTTTGTCCGTTTGGAAACACTTAAATCCAGCAAACATCCAGTGCTTTGAAGGGGAACTGGCGCTGTGGCTGACAGCTGTGGCTCTGAAGGAAGCTCTGTCAGGTCTGAGGAAACGAGCCCTGGCGATGTGGTCTGGATGTCACAGCCTGGATGAGGAAACTACAACAGAACACAAAACAACAAAATGTGAAAATGTGGCCCAACCGTAACAGTTAGAATAACCGAAGCTGCTCTGTAACAAAAGATAACACACGACAAGCTGCACCAGTGGTGTGAAATGGTAAACACTGCCTCTCTCCAGTGGGGATGGTCATCCGTCACCCCATCCCCATTGGACATTTGTAACACTAAAGCACCTCTGACGGACTGTTGCTTGTCCATGTTCTAACAATACAACACTAAATACAGCAGAAATTCAACGCTTGCACCTGATTTTGCAGCTCGTTTTTATCTATATCTTAACGTACTCGCAAAGCTGGAGCGCCGTGCAAATGAGCAAACTCTCACAGGCTTCTTAAAGAAGAAGCATGTCAGTCAGTTGATCAAGTATGTTAGAATGAATATAATGCAGATTAAAAGCTCTGAAGTGGTTTTGATGCAATCGTTGTGATGAATATTTCAGGTTAGAACAGATGCCATGTTAAATGGAAACGTGTAATATCGTCATTTTACTGATGCTGAGTTAGTGTTAGATCCCCATTAATTTACGGCATCAATTAGACAGATGTGCTTTTGTTTTATAGAGCAGGTAGAGGAGACAGACAGGGAAACATCAGCATCTCTTTACCACTTTTCTGTGCAGTATAGCAAAGATGCTGCTGAAATAAAAAACACTGAAGAATGTGACTCATGATGATTGAACTGTTTCCCATGGGAAAGTGTCATCGGAGCTGGAATCGGAGAGTAAAATTGAAAATGAGGACAGACGAGGATCTGAAGATAAAAGGAATAGAAGTAGTTATTCAAGCGAGTCCAGTCAGAAAGTGAGGGGAAAGAGGGAAAAGACGGCTTATCTGAGAGCGGAGACGCGATCAGACGGAATTTTCAAGGATCCACGTGTGGTTGGAAAGTTTGTAGGAGGAAAACTTGGAGACGTGCGCTCGGTCGGAGTTACAGGAAGCGGGATGGTCATCGCTGAAGGTGCAGCAAAGCCTCAGAGAGAGACGAGCACGGGTGGAGCTTCTTCTCACGTAGATCAGAGGCACAGAAGAAGGGAGTGGTACATGGCCTCTGTCAGTAGAGACGGAGACTTATGGGATGTTGCAGGTGTGTGTGAGCCAAGGAGAGGAGGAGGAGGAGGAGGAGGAGGAGGACAGAGATGTGGTGTGTTTGACTTTTGAAGGGGAGCCCCTGCAGACAGTGTACTTTGAGTATGTGTGTTATGAGGTGAGGCCGTGTGAGAGAGCTCCTCTCAGGTGTTCCTGCAGTCAGGAATGTGGACGTGTAGCTGCAGCGCGTCGAGGAGTCAGGAGACGTGGGGAGGAGCGCAAAGCAGATGAGGAGCAAGCCAAGTGCCTGCACTGTGAGGGAAATCATCATGCGGGGTCAGCGAAGTGTCCACAAAGACTGAAGGAAATGAAAGTGAATACGACCAGAGCAGAAGAGGGTTTGTCAGACGCAGAGATGACAAAACGTGTCAATGCAGAGCAGGAAGGAAGCGAAGCTCAGACTGTGTGTGTGCGTGGAAGCTCAGACTGTGTGTGTGCGTGGAAGCTCACACTGTGTGTGTGCGTGGAAGCTCACACTGTGTGTGTGCGTGGACGAGAAGGATTTCTGGCATTTAGACACACGATTATAAACGGTGCTGCTGAGATACAGGAGAAGCTGGAAAGGTTTCAGGTGGTGCTTTGCGCTGCCAGGAGATTCCTGAGAGCTGTGGACACATCTGAGAAGATCTCTCTCTCTCTCTCTCTCTCTCTCTCTATATATATATATATATATATATATATTGGCAACAGTATTTTTATAAACTGTACTCATTGTACAAATACACAGACCTGTGCAAGTCAATGTTCTTTCTCAGCATTCCTCAAGTGCAGTTCAACATATGGCATTGGAAGTTTTTCTCATAAGAATATTGTCAGTTATTACCACTATCTGTACAGTCTGTGCATAATGCAGTAATGTCGCTCCTGTCTGCTTCCAGAACAAAGGCTCCCTTCAGTTTGAGGATAAATGGGACCTGATGCGTCCCATCGTGCTGAAGCTGCTGCGGCAGGAGTCGGTCACCAAACAGCAGTGGTTTGACCTGTTCTCGTAAGTTTCCCCTAATCCAGCCGCTTTCGAGGCAAACAGGAGCAGACGCTGTGAATCTGTGAGGAAACATCGTCCGTTTGTCCTCTTTGCCTCCACAGAGACGTCCACGCTGTGTGCCTGTGGGATGACAAAGGTCCAGCTAAAATCCACCAGGCCCTCAAAGAGGACATCCTAGACTTCATCAAACAAGCACAAGCAGTAAGACCAGAGTCATTACGGGATTTTTGTCTCAGCATCTTTGAAGTGATGCTGCCTCATGTCTAAACTGCTGGATGTTCTTGCTCCTGATTAGCAGAAACACAAATCACCCAGAAAAGAGTGTGAACTTGTTGCCTCCACTAACTGGAAGGTGAACGTGTATAAATGTGAACGCTTTGCATTCTGGTCTGTTGAGGCTTCTGCTGATGAAGGAAATACATGTTTTTCCACAGTGTCATATGGAGAAAAAATGTGATTTGTGCTTTGGCATAATGCTGTGCTGCAGACAGCAGGGTGACCATCAGACGCCCTGAAATGTATAGAAATTAACCACTGCAGGTCCTGTTTGACTGTTCCTGAAAGCCTCACCTCAAAGTTTCCTCTTTATTAATCAAGTCTGTCATTTTATTGATCGCTTCGCTCAGTTTAAGGTCTGCGTGCACGCTTCCATGCAGACATTTTGATCGTATTCATCATGTGACCCCTGGCGGGTTTGCAGCTGCAGCTCTGTCCGGGTCTTGAATGAAATCCTGATCTTGGATCGTGGCACCAAAGCTTCAGTATTGACTGATGTAGGTGGTTTAACCAGAGTGTGCTCTCACGCTGTGTGTGAACTGCACTGGTCCAGCTCCTCACGTGGACCTCGCCCCGTTCGTTCAAAGATGCTCACCATCGTTGATGTTCCTCTGGTTCTTATCTGTCAGTTAGATTCTGCGGGTGTTGATCAGTCTTGTGTTTCCCGCTCTCTCTAAGCGTGTGTTGAGTCACCAGGACGACACAGCGTTGCTGAAGGCGTACATCGTGGAGTGGAGGAAGTTCTTCACGCAGTGCGACATCCTGCCGAAGCCCTTCTGCCAGCTGGAGATCACTCTGATGGGCAAGCAGGGAAGCAACAAGAAGTCCAACGTGGAGGACAGCATCGTCCGCAAGGTGAGCAGGAGCAGAGTTTTCTTTAGCATGTGCAGGCACGCCGTGGTCAAACTGTGACTAACACGACGCTCTGGTGTCTCTGTCCGTCCTCTCTGTGGGGACTCAGCTGATGCTGGACACCTGGAACGAGTCCATCTTCTCCAACATTAAGAACAGGCTACAGGACAGCGCCATGAAGCTGGTCCACGCCGAGAGGCTGGGAGAGGCCTTCGACTCCCAGCTGGTCATCGGCGTGCGAGAGTCCTACGGTGAGAAACGCAGTGACACGGGTCACAGGTCCAATACCTGCACTCCGCCAGGCTTAGAGGACCACGAGCGTCCACAGGAAGGAGCTTCTTCTGCTCTGAACCACAATGCTTTGGTTGAGGAGACTCGCAGTAGATTCACCTCCTGTAATCCTACAGTTTCAACCATCACAGGCAGCGTCCTCAACCTGAGCTCTACCAGCCGCCCTGTGCTCAGCAAACCTTAATTATCTTCACGAGAACAGCCCGTGTCTCCAGACTGTCCTAAAGCATTGTTAATGACTCCAAAAGGCCTTTAAGGTGTTTTCAAAGAGCTAACTTTTGAAAATTGAGCTTCTTATGCATGAAAAGGATCAAGTTAATCTGAAAAGTGCTTTTGCGGCCTCCTCCACCATCACAGCCCCTCCAGCTGCAGTAAATATGATTAGTCGCAGCAGCATGTGGACATTTAACTTATAACCTCTCGTGTTCTTCATAGTAAAAGTAAAAAGGATTTAGACAGACGGCCTCATTATATCCAGTCGTAGCTCAGATCTGTGCTCATCACGTCTGTCTCTCCTCCTTGCTGAGGTCTCCTAATTATCACATGTTGAACTCTAAGGAGACACGTCTGTCCACGCAGCCTGCGGACACTCGTTGACCTCTCACGTCTCTTTGTGACCGCTCTGTGTTTTTGCGTCTGAGCAGTGAATCTGTGCTCCAACCCCGACGACAAGCTGCAGATCTACAGGGACAACTTCGAGAAGGCGTACATGGATTCGACGGAGAGGTTCTACAGAACGCAGGCGCCCGCCTACCTCCAGCAAAACGGAGTCCAGAACTACATGAAATATGTGAGTATGACCCGAGGACGCATCAGAATAAAAAGCTGGAACAGTTCTGGTTATTTCACCTCTGAGGTTTCTCTCGGGGGGTTTCTCTGTGTTCCTCTGGCTGCTTTGAAGTGGACTCAGCTGGAAAACACACAGACTGCACATGAAGATGTTTTTAGCCTTGATTAATGCTCGTTAAGTTATGACTGCTTAAAGTTACAGAGAAACACATTGGAGGTGAGTTTTTAGGCACGGTGCTCCGTTATATCTGATGAGTCAGCAGCAGGAGGTGAAAGCAGACCTCCTCTCAGGTCGACTGACTTCTTCACACATGAATGAGATGAAATGTTCGAGTCATTCGGCTCTTCTCCAGATTTTACTGGATCAAATTCCGATCACATGAGGAGTGATTTCAGAGTGTTCATGAGCTCAGAAAAATGCATTCAGCGTTTGCACAGCTGCTCCTTTTCTAACGAAGCATGAGAAAAATGCCTTTTGGGTCATTTTTGGGTGTTTTTCTCACGATGCTGCGCTGCTGAGTGTGGCCGCCATGACGTAGAGCCAATGACACATGCTAATGTCATCAGTTATGGCCCACAAAGTGAAATTTTAAGAGGCGTAACACCTTCACACACTTGTTCTTTGTTGATTAATCTTCTTTTATAGCCCCTCTCTCTATAAAAGGGGGAAATTACGCCGTGAATACAGATAGAAACGTGTTTTAAAGTCTCTGCTGCGGGTCAGTCGGTAATGTTTGAAATACTGTGATGGCAGCTGTCTGAAGTTTTTGCTTGCTGCTCCCAGCATGCTCTCTGCTCAGAGAAAACACCCCCATCGTCCCCTGATAGCAGAGACGAGAGCTGCCGTCCTGCCGTCACCTTTTACAACACGAAGCAGAAACTGGAGATTCAGTGGAGGCTCCTGCTGTCTGCTCTGATGATCATGGAAATAATCCAGCTGGACGAAGCGGCCGTGTGATCCGCTGCTGGAGCTGATCTCATGCTCGTCTTCTTCTTCGCTTCGTCTCTCTTACTTAAACAAAACCGAAGCCTCGCGTCTGTTGAAGCTCAGCAGGAGCCGAACGTTCGGTCTCACTCGCAGTTTGGTCAAACTTTAGACTTTAAGTCAGTTTAGATCGGGGGGCTCAGTTCCTCCACAGGCTCTTCTCTGCAGTTAAACCATTGAAACGACCCTAAAACAATATTTTTCAGGTGAATTTGGAAACACTGGACTGACTGCTGGTGAATGGGAGCTGGAATGAGCCTCTCTGCCTCCTGAATGTCTGCAGCCTCTCAGAGGGCTCAGATCTGCCTCTCCTCTGCGGTTTAAAGCAGAATTTCAGTCCTCACAACAGAAATAAAGGCCGTACGTCGCACATACGTAATGCTTTTTGAGACGATGACGAGTGTTTTATGTGATGGATAAATGTGTGTTTTCACCAGGCTGATTCAAAGCTGAGGGAAGAGGAGAAACGTGCGCTGCGATACCTGGAGACGAGACGCGACTGTAACTCAGTACAAGCAGTGAGTATCAGCCAGCAGGACGCCGTCCAAGTCGTCCTCTGTCTTTTCCAAAGTGGAACACAATTTTAGAAAGTTTACACCCCATTTCCTTCAGTCTTTACATTTCCACTCTTTGTTTTAATTGTATTTATCGTATTCACCACCACTTTCCTGTCGTAACAGCGCTGCGTGAACAGAGTGTAGCCTTTGCAGAGGCCTTCTGTCTCATCAGAGATGATCACATCCTGATGGTGGTGTCAGTGATGCACCCACACACTCTAGATAACGCTTTAGAAAGGTATCGTCTCCTTCAACAAGACTAAATTTGGTCTTTTCAAGAGGAATCCAGCTGCTCACTTCCATGACTTCAGTCATGAGAGGGGAGTCAATACATTTACATCTAAATTGGGAATTAGCTGAAAATCTTAAAAAAACAACCTGTGTTTATTTTTCACTTAAAGATTAGTTTAAACCTTTAGCTAAATGTGCTTATCTCCTTTCTCTCTGACTGTAATTAGAAAGCAGAATCAGTCTGATGTCTGTGCATTAAGAGCATCTTCTCTCCTTCGTTTAGTCTTAATTCAAAGCATCATGTAAACCTACAGCCTGCAGTGTCAGCAGTGTGCTGTCTGCTGGTGAACAGTCTTCCTGTAGTCGTGTTGCCACGGTGAGGTTGCCAGGTTTGGTAGCATCACGTCTCTACAGAGAGACCTGGACCAGTACCTGTGGTCACTGACTGTGTCTGTCTTATTAACGTACTGCACGTACCTCTCATGCATGTCTGCTGTGCTGTCTTCCCTCTGTTCCCAGTTAATGGAGTGCTGCGTCAACGCTCTAGTCACATCATTCAAGGAGACCATCTTAGCCGAGTGTCCAGGCATGATCAAACGAAACGAGACAGAGAGTGAGTACGGCAGGACCGCTCCCACCAAAGGCTCAGCCAGCTCAGGTTTGCACCAGGAAATAGCCCTGACCAAACCTTCACGCCCGGCGTCCGAACGCCTGCAGAGCGTCCGTGTGTCGCCACCGCTCCTCTGAAATCAGTGTGTGATGATGCAGAAGAACCATATTTTTCCACAAAACTTTCTTAATCTAACAGAAGAGGGCAAAGTTCTGCCGAAGTTGTCTAAATAAAAGTAGTTTGAAAAGAACTTTGCCAGAATTACAAACAGTTTAAGTTGGTCAGATGCTTGAAATGAGCTCATGCATCATTAATGATTCAGATGGAAAACGCTGTAATAAATCATCTTAAAGTTAGACTGGAGTGTATTCTGTATTCTGTGTTTTTATAATTAAGACGTCTGCTCGGTGTCTGGGCTGCATAAACCTCCCATTATTATTTTTTAATGTGTGTGTGTGCGTGTGGATGAAGGGCGTCCACAGTAATGGATTTTAAAGCAACTCTTCTTCTGCTGCTTCTACAATGCAGCTGCCAAGTGAAAGCTCAGCGCTCAGGACATCGGCTCAGGTCCTGCTGTGGTTTGTGTGTCTGCGCTCTGAGAGAAGCCTGCAGAGTCACTCTGTGCTGCTGCAGCTGATCATCAGCCTCATTATTTAATATTTCAGCCTCTCTTTTCACCTTTAGTGTCTCCGCAGGTTTAGTTATTGCCGTTCTAAAAGCGGTAACGTGGCTTTTCTCTCTGTGGCAGAGTTGCACCTGATGTTCTCCCTCATGGACAAAGTGCCCAGTGGCATCGAGCCCATGCTGAAGGACCTGGAGGAGCACATCATGAGCGCCGGCCTGGCTGATATGGTGGCTTCAGCAGAGACCATCACGTCTGTGAGTGTCACACACTCGATGTCTGAATGTCAAATAAGCGGCCTTTTCTATCAGACGCAGCAGTTAGCTTAATGTGGCTAACTGTTCCACTGTTTGTCTGTTAACTTTAGCGTCTATTTACCCAGAACTTCTAGTGGAAGCAACTTTTAGCTGTCCGTGCTAACTTTTCTGCTCGCCTGCTAACGAGTCTTCACACACTCTCAACGGGTGCTGTTCAGGCGTCACAGCTGTCAATCATCTGTTTTTTGATGCAGGACTCAGAGAAATATGTGGAGCAGCTGCTCACCTTGTTTAACCGCTTCAGTCGACTGGTGAAAGAGGCCTTTCAGGACGACCCGCGCTTCCTGACGGCGAGAGACAAAGTGAGCTCAGCTTTAGCTAACGAGTCAGTGAACAACATGTAAGACACGACCGTCACAGGACGCTCTTTAACTGACTGTTTTCAAACTTCTCTGCAGGCGTACAAAGCTGTCGTGAACGATGCCACTATATTTAAATTAGAGCTGCCCATGAAGCAGAAAGGGTAAGAGATGCTCCAGCTGTGATGGGCAGTTTGCGCTCTGATGCTGAAGGCCTTAAAGTCTGACCGCACCAGCTTTCCTCTCCTGTGTTCACAGGGTCGGTCTGAAAACTCAACCAGAGTCCAAGTGTCCAGAGCTGCTGGCCAACTACTGTGACATGCTGCTGAGGAAGACCCCGCTGAGCAAGAAGCTCACCTCCGAGGAGATCGAGGCTAAACTCAAGGAAGTGGTGCGTGTCAGGGACTTTGTTCAGGCCTTGTTTTAATCACACAGTCACGTCACGCCGTCAGTAATCACCTGTGTCCTGTCTGCAGCTGTTAGTGCTGAAGTACGTCCAGAACAAAGACGTGTTCATGCGCTACCACAAAGCCCACCTGACCCGTCGACTCATCCTGGACATCTCTGCAGACAGCGAGATCGAGGAGAACATGGTGGAGTGGCTCAGGGTAAGATCAGGTCGTGTGTGTCTGAGAGTCACTGACGTTGACCGTTCACCTGTAAAAACTGCCCACCTGTGCTGTCGTGCGTCCTGACAGGAAGTAGGAATGCCGGCCGACTATGTCAACAAGCTGGCCAGGATGTTTCAGGACATCAAGGTGTCAGAGGACCTCAACCAGTCTTTCAAAGAGATGCATAAACACAACAAGCTGGCTTTACCAGGTGAGAGGCGCAGTGCAGCTCACACACGCTTCATAAACATGATGCAGGTGATGAAGTCGCCTTCATCATCAGCTGTGGGTGACATCACAGAGACGACGGCCATGTTTTTTTTTACAGTGTGTGACAAAAAACCCATTTTCAGCATACAACAATCCACCTTTAATAAATGACTGAAGTGATGAACCAAGTCTCAAAGTTGTCACTGATTGAGGACAAAACTGCTGCTTTAGTGCAGCTCTTCACAAGGCTCCACAGGAACTGATGAAACTTTAACGGCAGAGTGAAATCTTTGTTCTCCAGTTAAAGACGTGCTAACTGTTAGCGGTTGTCGGTGGCTAACTGAGATGCCTTCATGTGTCCAGCTGACTCGGTCAACATAAAGATCCTGAACGCCGGCGCCTGGTCCAGGAGCAGCGAGAAGGTTTTCGTCTCTCTGCCCACAGAGCTGGAGGACTTGATACCAGAGGTGGAAGACTTCTACAAGAAGAACCACAGCGGCAGGAAGCTTCACTGGCATCACCTCATGTCCAACGGCATCGTGAGTGTCTCAGCACACACACACACACACACACACACACACACACACACACACACACACAGACACAGAGCACAAAACTCAGAAAGCTCTACGATCTCTATGAGTTTCTGTCAGTGTGCTCGTTCAGCTCGTGTACCTGCCAGGTGTGGTTCACAGCTGTTCATCCCTCAAATGTTTTCCAAATACACCACGGGCAGTTTCCACACAGAGCACAGACATTAGATTTCTTAGTGTGATTGATTGATTGAGGGTTCCGATCAATCATTTTTGGGATCACAGCGCTTGTGTTTCGGTCTCTCTGTAGCAGAACCTGAGAGACTAAACAAAATGTCCTGTCTCCAGATAACCTTTAAGAACGAGGTGGGCCAGTATGACCTGGAGGTGACCACCTTCCAGCTGGCTGTGCTGTTCGCCTGGAACCAGAGACCCAGAGAGCGGATCAGCTTCGAAAACCTCAAGCTCGCCACCGAGCTGCCGGACGCCGAGCTGCGACGCACTCTCTGGGTAAATGAGCACATTCGCATCTCTGAACCGCAGGTTCAGTCGTTAGCCGCCGTTAGCTGCTGTTAGCCGCCGTTAGCTGCCGTTAGCTTGTTTTATTGACCTGATCATTTTCCTGCTTTCCTCACTCTCTCAGTCTCTGGTGGCGTTTCCCAAACTCAAGCGGCAGGTGTTGTCGTACGACCCCGTGGTGTCTTCACCCAAAGACTTCGCAGAAGGAACGTTATTCTACGTCAACCAGGAGTTTTCTCTCATGTAAGGAAAAGTCAGCACGTTCACAGCGTCTGACAGGAAGTGCGAGACGCTGGAGCAACACACTCAGTAGCTGCAGCCGTCAGCAGCACGAACGCTGTTTGTGCGCTCGTTGATACACAGATTGTAATTTTACGCACCGGCTCGCACAGCAGGTCCATTCATTAATCATTTAAATCCTCCGACACACCACCATCAAACTGTTACTGCTGAACACAGCGACGACTTTTACAGTTAAATAAATTCAAAGGTGACTTTTCAGAGAGAGGTAAAACGCAGGGAGGCGTCAGGAGTGAGCTTCAACGTTTTTGCATGGGACAGTATTAAAATATGTTCAAATATGTGAACGCAGTAGTTTAACAGCATTAGAAACATATATTATTTAATAGTTTTCATGTATTGTATTCATCAGTTTGTTAATGCTCAGTTGAAAAACGAGTTTAACAAAAAAAAATGAAGCTCAAATTATTTTCTTGCCTAAAGAGGAATAAAACCTGGCTGAGGTGGTTCAGAGAAACATTTTGGGAAATGAATGTATTCTGTCTTTTGCTGAAGGTTGGATCATGTCTGTACAGTAAAACTGAAGCTACAGCCAGCAGCTGGTTAGCTTAGCTTAGCTTAGCTTAGCTTAGCTTAGCACACAGACTGGAAATGAGCAGACAGCCCGTCAGGCTCACAAACAGTCGCTTTAACACTTAAACCATAAACTTGTGCTGTGACTCAACTTTACAGAAAAAACTCTAAGGTTCAGAAAAGGGGGAAGATCAACCTGATTGGCCGGCTGCAGCTCACCACAGAGCGAATGAGAGAGGAGGAGAACGAGGGCATCGTCCAGCTCAGGATACTGAGAACACAGGTAAGGAGCCCAGGCCCCCGCTGCTCCCCCCTCTGTTATGTAACACCTCCTCCTGTGAGGAAACGCTCTCACCTCCCGTTTCCCATCGTGACGCCTGCGGCCATGTTTGCGTAGACCCACAGGCTGCGGTGTAACCCATCTCTCTCTCCTGTTTCCCACGTCCAGGAGGCCATAATCCAGATCATGAAGATGAGGAAGCGCATCAACAACGCCCAGCTGCAGACGGAGCTGGTGGAGATCCTAAAGAACATGTTTTTACCACAGAAGAAGATGATCAAGGAGCAGATCGAGTGGCTGATAGATCACAAGTACATAAAGCGAGATGAGACCGATATAAACACCTTCATCTACATGGCATAGCACGGCCCGCCACGAGGACCCGTGTTGACTTTGGTTTCAGTGGATCAGGCCTGATGGACTCTCGGAAACTTCCAGGCTCCCCGTCCTCTATTTAAGAAAAAAATCCAATCTGTGCAGGGAGGCATGAATTTAAGACTGAGACTATTTAAAAAAAAAAGTGGAACTTCCTGCCTTAAAGTTGTACAAAGAAAAAAATGGAGTGGGAGTCTTCACCAAGTGGTCTAAGTGTTTTTAGTGGGAGGGGGTTTCTTTGCTGTCCAGATGAGGCTGTTAATGTTGATGGTCTGTTGTGGACCACGTCGTCTCCTCTGGGCAGCCGCTGCGACGGCATGCTGACAGGAAAAGCTGAGGAACTTCAGACTGCAGATATTTTCACATCCAGTTTTAATCCACGTCAAACCCAGACCATCAGAACCGGAACAAAACGCCGCCCTCGGCGCTCGAGGGCGCCGCAGCGGGTTGGTTTGGGCCCCGATGCTGTCGTGACTCTCTGCAGTTAGAGTGATCAAACACTTAATCCGGACATTCAGTGTTTATAAAGAGCCAGAAAAGCACTTCACAGTCTGCAGGGCTGAACCAGAAAGCAACATAGAGCCAACTCCAAACCCCGCCGAGCCTCTGTGTCTGGGTAAAAAGGCGTAAGTGGGGAAGAATCAGCACATGTCTATAATCTGGAATCAGTTTCCCTCAACCAAACGTACCCAGAGACAGAGGTGGGGTTGGAGCTCATGTTTGAGATGACTGTCCTTTCTGCAGGGAGCAGAGGCTGAGGTCAGTATTACACATGGTAAATACTACAATTCAGAGGTATCGGAGAGTGTACCGTGAGATGTGAATAATGAAATGATGAAATAAACAGCACCTTATTATAAAAGGACACGCAGGCTCGTCATTCGTCCGAGCTCGGGAGAAGCAGCGTCCCACCGTCTCCGTTTTAAAGAGACGTAAAGGACGACGACCCCGAAGTACCGCAGAGGTAAACACGCACACACAATGAGTTTATGCTGATATTTTTTCACTTTAAGAGTACTGAAGTACACCAGAGAAAATCAGGATTAATCAGCATTCAAAACACACTCGCAGTACAATTGTATTATATCACCAATGTGTTGGAAATATACTTAAATATACTTCACATTAAGTGAAATGAAAGTACACTTTAATGAAGCATGTTTTACAAAGGACTGAAAATAAGTATACTTTTTCTAAGTACACTTTATTAAAAGTATTTGGAATTTAGTACACCTTTTAAAAGTACACTTAAGTACAACTTATAACACACTTACAATAAAGTACTGCAGAATGAGTATATTCATCTATTCAGAAATAGACTTTTTCAAAGTAAAGTATGTCAAACATACTTTAAATTAAGCACAATCAGTCAAAGTGTACTTAATGACTTATCTATACTTCAAATATATTTATAATACACTGAACTACTGTTGACCTGGGTTGGTTAGCTTAGCTTAGCATAAAGACTGGAAGCGGGGGGAAGCTGTAGCCTGGCTGACAAACCCGTATAACGTGTCTGTTCAGTGAGATTAAGATAGGCTGAAACTGGAAAAAAGAAAATTAAACTGGAGCAGGAGAGAACTTCTTGTCAGCATGAACATCAGCATCTTGCAGTTTGACTGACAGACGGTCCTCAACCGTCAATGGGACCAATCATTGACCAGTTCTACAGTCTGCTGTTCATATTGCATCATTTTGTTTTTTCTCCCATTAATTGAATGAACGCTGCTCTTGTTTCCAGCAGCAGGTGGTTCAGAGGTGAACAGTAACCACATCAGCTGTTTCCTCAGAGACCGACAGGCTCAACACTGAAATCTGCAAATCTTGAATTAGAAAAACAAGAGTTTAAGATAAATTTTGATATCAGCATGGTGGCACGTTTACAGTTTGAATGCTTTCATGTAGTGTTTAGCAGGTGTGATGTTTGCCACAGTCAACGTCTTAGTTTAGCTTGTTAGCATGCTAGCATTTGCTAATTAGCAGTAACCACAATGTAAAGTTCAGGCTGTTGGTTTGTCATCAGTTCTGCAGGTGTTTGGTCATAACTGGACAGTTTCATCAGGTATCACCAAACTTATTATGTCATGAAAAAGACAGTCAGTCCAGCAGATTTAGTTCTGCACCAAAACTGTCAAAGAGGAAACTTTGACCTGCTGGTGGCAAAAGTGAGGAAACCACTAGAGGCATTAACATTAGCTTTAGCATTAATCCCCTGGGGACCTTGAACATCTGTACTAAACATGTTGAGTCGATCCGCCTGATAATTCTCACTAGAGTCAGCAGGATTTGTCCTCTGGGGACCACGAATGTCCATACTGAATGGCATGACAATCAATCCAGCAGTTAATGAGATATTTCAGTGTGGACAGACCAGCATTGCTGTGAGGCTAGCGCGGCTAATAATAAACCAGACTGACAGCTATGGGTTCACACGGCCTTAAAAGAGACAATTCACTTGAATAAATTCTTAATAAAAATGATATTAAAGAAACATCATCATGACTGACTCTCTAATCTTTTGTCAGTGATCCTAGGAGTCCACCCACAGAGAGAGGAGAAGCAGTGTACAGTTATTAAAAATGATATTTACAAGTTAAATGTTCCTCCTCATGGAGACATGAGGAGCATATTAACGGTGGCTGACCAGCAGATGGCGCCAGAGCAGTGCTGCAAGAGGAAACGAGCTCCAGCTGTCCTCCCTGCACACGAGCTCTGCATGGTCTCACCTGCTGGTGTTTTTATCTGCATGTCTGAAGCTCCTCAGTTAATTCTGCTGAGTGAAGCTGCAGCTGAAGGTTCAGTGTGGAAACTAAAAGAAAGCATGAATATCGATCATCTGTCAGGACTTCACTTCCAGTTAATCGATATCATAACACAGATTCCCAACATCCAATATATTGACCTGCGATAAGACAACATTTAGTCCACCTCTTCATGATTGATGTGATGCGGTTTGATTGATAGTGTTTTCATTGTAGAATAGTTCAATATTTTATTGATTGTTTGCAGAAAACCTTCAGCCTGAACGGTTGTTGTTTGGGCTTCACACCTGTAGACATCGCTGACATCTGCTTTTTCTGCATAATGACTACTTTTACTTTTGATAGTCTAAAAGTTACATTTTGAACATTTACAGTCAGTATTTCAATAGTGTGGCGTTGCTACTTTTACTTAAATGGTCTACATACTTCCTCCACCCCTGATAGGAGGACGGAAACATCCAACCTCTAACAACATTACATTCACTCTTACTTTAAAAAAACAATAAAAATAAAATATTTATTTGTAAAATTTTAGGTTTATGCTGAAAGTCTCTGAGAAGTTTCAGGAAAAAATGTTAAATAAATTTAAGGTAAACTTTTTATTGCTGTCAGTGTAAAATTGATGTTTAGCTTCATGCATTTTGAGTAAACTGGTATGCCTAATTAAAAGTTAACATGTTGATAACAAATTGTATTAATATACTTATGCACTATTTGACGAGTGCATCTTAGCCCACATCCAGAAGCTTCCTGCTCATTTTGTTTTTGCTGTATTTCTCAAACAGAAACATAAAATAAAACAGTTTATGTGTTTAATTTTCTTCATATCTTCTCAGGTGTTACGTGCAGGCAGCGCTGACTCGGGAAGGCTGTAATTAGACGGATAGTTTGTCTTGATTACCGCACATCGCGTCCTCTTGTTATTTGTGACAAAGGGGATTACAGCAGTCCTGTTGGCTCTGCGCATGCGCCGTCTGCAGCGCCCCCCCTTCCCCTCCCTACCCCCCCATCCCTCCCGCGAGCACCTCCAATCAGTCCGCGCGCATCCTCCTCTCGCGGGGAATCTGAGGACCAGTGTCAGGTACAGGCATAGCAAATGTAATGTTTCCTTTTCAAACCTTCAAAATAAAACGCATTTGTTAATGTGTGCGCCAAACGGAAGTTCGGAAAAAAGACATCACAACATCAAACTACTTTTTAAATTTTCATATCCACTTTAGACCTTTCCGGAGTAAGGTACGGTCTTTTAATTCATCAATAGCACTGTTTAATAACTGATATAAACGAACCTTTTGCCCACTTTGGGGCGGTAGGGACAAGCTGTAAACAACAGAGATAGTGTTAGCTTTTAAGTTGAAAAGGGACACTTGTTATCCAAGTTTCTTGTTCATTTACACGTTCAGTAATTACCGAATAACATTAGCATTCATTTGGAGTGTGTTTCTGACCACTTGGTGAATGTCATCGTCTGTTTAGCTCTGTTTTTAGCCTCTGCTAACTCCTGAGTAAAATGTCCGACTGTTAAGTTAGCTGCTAAGTGCTACACTGTAGGTTATCCAGTTAGCTAGTTGCTAACGTTTTCTTTTGACGCAGTTTGTTGCGGGGGAGATTAAGTAGTTTTTTGGAGCTTTTTTTGCCAAAGACAGACGAAAGTGAACCAAAAGTGTAACGTTATGGGAGGAAAAACCAAAGTAATTAGCAGAAAGAAGCTAACTCCACGGAAAACAGTCTGGTGGCAGTTAGCAATCTGTATGGGTTCCTCACTGTTTTCTCATGATGCATAATCATTGAATTTCGATTTTTATCACAAAACACATAGATATAGTTGCTTTAAATACTGCGGCAACGAATAATTAATGGAAATACACTCGTCAAAGTTACATTTTTTGAACTAGATAACTTTATTATGAAACTTGGAGCACAGCACTTCCTGTTTCCGCGCTGTGTACTTCGCGGCAGCTTGACGCTGCTCGGGTGAGGAGAGGAGAGAGGAGCTCCGCCAGCGGACCAGGGAGAGCGTGGTGAGGAATCCCAGCAGCCCCAGGAGAGTGAGAGCCGGACCGGCTGGACCCCCGGAGGAGGACCCGAGAGAGAACCACGTTGGCACGGGAGAGGCCTCAGTTCAGGTAACCGTGCCGTGAAACCGGTTCATACTGCTTCCCGGGTAGGCAGGTGCTTTGAAGGGCTGCCGGAGATGGGGAGGCGGCGGTCGGCGAGCCGCACGAAGCCGCTGGTTATGTCTCAGGAGATCCGAGATCCTATTACTTACTTACCGTAGCCCTGTGATTTCTGTGGCCTCTCTGTCCGGGGTTGCTGAGACGGTAACGCGACGTGATGGTGGGGGTGCGAGGAAATGTCCACCAAACCGCCGCGTTACACCGCTGTGAAATAGACTGAACGCGTTTACTTTGCGCATAAATAGCGGCATATATCGGATGTCAGAGCCGCTGTTGACGGTCCATCTGTATGCTGCTGAGCTTGTTTTCATATTACATATTCATGGACGTCTGTTGGGTATGGCAGAGGTGGGGCTGTCACTATACCACACTAAAAAATGTAATCCTGTTTGCACAATCAAAATGTGCAATTAAGATATAATCACAGTTAAAAAGAAAAAAAAAATCAATATGGTAGCCATGTCTGAAAATAACATCAGTTTAGCATTCAGGAGCAGTGACATCTTCAAGCTCAGAGTTTGGTAACAGAAAACAGAATATAATGTGACTAAACAGCGCTGTCAGGGATCGATGACGGCTCCTCTTCTAAGTTTTGGTGTCATGTGAAATCAAACAGGGACTTATTTTGTGTTTCCCGTTCTTCTCCGATGTTTGGGACCCTCCTGCCTTCACTGCCTCTGTCTGACTGTGAGAGCCAGCTCTCCTGCATGCGGCTTGTTAAATGAATCATTTCAGAGGTGTATTGTTCTGCAGAGCGCCGAGTTGGGGAATGAATGCACATTAATAGTCTCTGCCCATGTGCAAGCCCAGTTTAGGCTGCTTACCAGGGATAATGGTCTGAAAAGTGGAGTCTTGAGAGTCCAGCAGGTCTTAGGGGGGTTTGTTCAGCGTCTAAAATCACTATAAATCATCAGAGAACTTTCAGCAGTGGCTGGTTTAATATTATCTAATTCCCTCTTCTGTACATATATAAGCAGTCCTATTTAATATCAGATATCAATGACCAGAGCAGTCATTTTCAATATAGATCTTTAAATAAATTCTCATCAAACTGTGTCTAATCAGCATCTCCATCCCTCAGCTGTAGCGCACTTAAATAAGGTAAATAACTGCTCAAACCTGTGAGATGTGTCATTTGTTCACCATTTCTCAATAGAAAGAGACACAAACACTATCCTATGTGACTGAAGCAGAAGACAGATCAGTGCAGTGCTGCTGTCACGATTAAGCGTGACTCCAGTAATGAGTGCGTAGCCACCCCCCCCCCCCCCACGTCTCACGATATCAAAATAAAATGGTTTGTAACTCGTCATGTGGACCAGAGCTGCTCTCCCTCTCATAAACAACTCTCACAGCAGCCAGTAATTTCCTTCAAATGCATGCGAGGTCCTGTGGGAGCAGGAATTAAAGTGGAAAAATCAGGCTGAGTGGACTTGTAAGCAGAGGAAAGTGACTTTGAGAGTGTCGTGTGTCATGGCAGAGCCCACAGCCGCTGGCAGCAGGAGGAGATGCTGCAGAGTGGAGATCACAATGCTGGAGGATGGGAAGCTGGGATAGCCCTCCTCCCTGATGCAGGAGGGGGGGTGGATGAGGGATGGTCTGGCGCACCCCTCCCTCCCTCTCTCTCTCTTTTCTCCCACTCTTTCTCTATGTCTCTCCCTCTCTCTGGTATACTGGTGCATTACTGCTCACTGTTCACTTCTCTGAGTGTAATCAGTCTGTCAGCAGAAGCAGACTCAATCAGTCACTCCCCACCACCAACAACACCACCACCACCACCACCACCACCACCAACACCAACACCAACCCTTGAACACACGCTTCCCTGATTTCTTACCTGAACACTGCTGTGCACGTTAATGAGGGGGTGCACAGTTTGTATGAACAGTTATCATCTAATCAGGGAAAAATCACGTTTTTCTTGACTATGAATCACTGTAATATTTGTTTTGGGGTCTCAAAGAGTAGATGAGGCTTCTTTTATTCCTTGTCTCTGATGGCATCACCATTATAGCCTCTAATATTTATGTATTTTGTCATATTTGCATCCGTTTTTAATTTTATAATCCTGCAGCCAACTTGCACCAATTATAGCCACAATGCCTGCAGATGTAACTGCTGGATACATCAGTTGTTTAATTAAAGAAGCAGAAGGAGAAGAATTAAATGTTGCTTACTGATATTTCCAAGACTACGGCAACCCGTTGGAGCGTTTCATGAACACTGTAGCCACTCTTCTAACAGAAGAGTCCTTGCTAGCAACGACATGGCTCCCCAGAATAGAACAGTTAAGGTAACAGGCTCTCCCTGTGATGCCAGCGAGAGAGGGGAGGAAATTGCTTTAAGTGTAGGTTGGCACAACGTTATCCTCCAGCCTGCCTCGATTTAAGTAGCGTTGACTCTGTTTCTGGCCGGTTGATTGGTTAAAAGGAGGGCTTGCTGGCCGGGGCTGAACACTCTGGTCCCATTCAGCGCTGTGACGAGGAGCTGTCCAAGGTGCTGCTCAGTGTGCTGTGTGTGGGTCTGAGACAAGTGATGTCCATGGTGCTGCTGAAGTGGCTCAGTGTCAGTGGTGGTGACTCCTGGTCCTGGAAAGCCCCAGAACACGTTTGTCTGCTCTGCCTACGCCTGCAGCACGTCCAGCCCCGACACAGCGTAGTTTACATAGCAGTGGTGGTTGCTGAGGAGGTCATTCTTTGCGTTCTTTCTGAAGAATTTGACCTGATATTTGTTTTTCCAAAGTAGTCGATCTTGGGGAAAAACTGCCATTAAAATCATGACTGATAAGTTCAGTTGCAGTCTCTAATTTAGAAAAACCGCAACGTGATTATTTGCATATCGTTCAGGCCTAACGTTACAGTCACTGCCCTTCATGCCCAGAATAGCAGAGAACGTCTCGATCGAGTGAAGAGGTATGTGGAAACTGTGCTTCCTAATTATAGTAATCCAGCATTTCAGGTCAGAAGTTTTAGTTTCATAGACTGCATCATGCCATTCAACAAAGAAAACAGAACCTAAGCCGTCAGCAGAACGTGGTAATAAGTTCCAGCCGGCCAGCTCCTGAGTTAGCTAGCCATCAGTTTGCTAGCTTTCAGGCAGTACCTGCTCTGGATTTGCTAGCTTCCTGCCTAATTCCACCTCCAACAATTTCAAGAAAATATCCCAAGCTTCCTTTCTGGGGAACCAAACTAGTTATCAAGACGGCCCCCACAGGAAGGCGACGCTCCTGACAATGTCGAAGCTCCAACCACTCCTACTGCTAGCCTCCAGCCAGCTAGCACAGAAGCAGCCAGTTCCCTGCCTGATCCCGCCCTGACGCCGCCTTCTGGGGAGCCCCCCAGAGGGAAGCATGGCTCCCGCCGATGTCTTAGCTCTCAGCTGTCCAGCTCCTCATCCTCACCACTGCAGCCTTGTCGTGAGCCACCGGCTCACATCTTCAGCCGCCAGCCTCCAGTCAGCAGCAGGTAGCTGTTTCCAGTGAAAAGATTTTCAGCAAAGCTAGCGACTAGCTGAAAAAAGTGGCTCCAGGAGTTAGTGGAGACCAAAACTGAGCTAAAAAGAGTCAGAGGACAGAAACGACACATCGGCTGTTTCAGCTTTATGTTGGATATTGTGTTTACAGCTTGTTTCGCTGACCCCAGGTCAGCTGTGCCGGTGCTGGTTAAGACTGCAGCTCTGGATGTTTGGGAACAAAAGCTGTGGACGTTACACAGTATTCACTGTGTTTCTGACTGTTCATCATAGAGTCATAAACCTTCGCCGTGCCTGTTGTGGTGCAGGCATCCAGTGCAGCAGCTTCTCTGGATTGGGGCTCTGCAGGTAACTCTGTTGGCCGTTTGCAGAGGCCAGATGACAGCATGGTTTTCCCCATTGCAGTCACGAGCCAAGACACCAGGCCATCTGTCAGATTTAGCTTCCAACTGCGACCTCCTCGTTCCCCAAGGAAACTACTTTATCACTCAGTCAAGAGTCGGCTGGCTTTTTAATGCCTCTGAATTGAATTTACTGTAAATTTTCCTCAAAGACTGTGTTGACTCAGGTAAAAACACAGACCCGGTGTTATGTGAGACCTGTGCTTGTGGATGTTCTTCATAAGTTTGAAGGCGTCTTCTTGCAGGTAAGACTCTTTTATTCGTGTGTGTATTTGATCACAGAGATTAGTGAACACTTGAAGTGGTTAAATGTTTCTGGTTATCACATTAAGATGATAGTGGAGTGAATCTGTGGTTAATGCTGCTCTGTTTGGATTCACATCATAGCTGTTTGGATATCTCGAGTGCACTGAAAGAACCAGATCTCCCTGAATGTTACGTCCTGATGCCTTCACTGTGATGATGTTTGAAAGGTGCCGTCGTCAGATTTCACGTTGCTCCTGTTGTCCTTTTGATTTTGGCGTCCCTCCATTTTCTGTTCACTTCATTTTCCCCAGATATTAGATGTCATTGAGCACCGCTGGAAGGTGAACAGGTCGACTCAGCCCAATTAAAAATACTTTATTTGATAGTGTGGCTAATGTGGCATCAAGAGACTTAAACTGGATTTGGTTTCATTACTTTGCTGCAGTGTGCAGGTTGGAGTGGATGAAGAAGTTTAGATTATACTCTTTTATTATGGGTAACATTCAGTAAATGTACATGTTTTCTGCTTCCTTTTCACTGCATATTGTTGCATGCTGCATTCATTTGGTTCTGTGACTAATTGCTGATTAATTAGCTCAGAGTAGTCTCTGTAAAGATGTAAGTTTAGATTGTTTTAATCTTACTTGGGTCGCAACCAACGATTATTGTCATCATCAAATCTACAGATTACTTTCTTGTTTAATTTTTTGGTCTATTAAGTGTCAGAAAATGATGAAAACTAGCCAACGTAAGTTAAGTTGACATACTGCCGTTGCTTATTTTGTTGGACCAACAGTGAAAAATCCAAAGATATTCAGTTTACTGTCACAGAACATTTTCAGAAAAGGTTAATCGACCATCAGAGTGATTTCTGATTAATTTCCTGTTGCTTGACCAATCGTTTCTCATCTTAAATTTACATTCGAGGTGACACACGAATGAGGATGTTTCGGTAAAGCTAAGCGTTGCGGTTGACGTCACATCGGTGCATCAAGGCAGAGACCACGTTCTTCGTCAAGTTTTGTGCTGAGCTAGCTAACAGCTAAGAAGCTGAAACCTCCTTCATGAGGAGAATTTGTGCAGGAGAGCTGTGGAGCTGAGAGCAGCAGACAAAGTCGAACTGTTCCACGGTGTCAGTTTGTCCGTAATAATTCATAGAGATGAAGGAAGCTGACGCTGAAACTCATTGAAGGCTCAGGTTGTTATTCTAAGTGTCTGCTAACATTATGGAAAGCATCTCCACAGACATCCCTCTCACCAAAGCCACCAGACTCCGTTTATCATTGTAAACCACTTTTCATTAGAAACAAAAAAAACTCACCAAAAGTCTATCGGTCTTTATACTTTTCCAACAATCACTACCGACTCTGGTTTGATCCAAATAAACTTGATTCATGGAGTGAGAGAAAGGGCGAACATCAGAGGAGCAGCACAACCTGAACATGTTCACATCTAACTGCAGTTATCTTCACTTGACGTTATGACCAGAGAGACTTAAACATGTTGGACTTCAGCAGATTTTCCAGGTGAAAAGTAACAGGTAATGCAAGCCCTCCTCCCTGCCGGCTCTGATGTGGGGGCAGGTGGCTGTTATGTCCGTCATTTGTTGGAGCTGTCCAGCTGTCCGTGGTCACAGCTAGCTTATCTGCGCTGGCTAGCTTGACTTGTAGCTCATCCTTCTTCTCCTTAAAGTATTTTTCACTGTGTTTAGTCACAGTAGCTCTTGATGGCACAGCTCGGGTTCGAGGCACCGAACTCCCTCGCCCTCTCCCACTCTGATCGGCACGTATGGGTCTCAGTCATTCGTCACACCAACTGGGTGACGGGCTCGGACCGGCGAGCATCACCCAGTGTGTGTCTGTGTACAAGCTAACCCGTAGACTTACACTTAGAAGCGCTGACACCCCTCACCCTGACCCACCCAGCGCAGTAAATAAAGGTAGTGTTTCTTTCCACCAAAGAAGCGTTTTCTCTGAACATAATCCAGGAAGTGTTAATACTGTCATCATAATGTAATTATGAAGACAATGTAGCAGTATACAAATGTAATATCTTGGATGGAGGCTGTTAGCCAAGCAGAAGCAGCACTGCATGCTGAGAGGGCTGCAGATGGACTGGAGCTCCACCCACGCCCTCTGCATCCACATACAGGCAGCAGCACGGGTCTGCGGGTGGGAGGGAGCTAAATCATTTACATTTCGTGATAATTACAGATTTTGGGGCCAGCAGCGGCATTGTAACGGTAGAAAGTGTCCCTCCTTCCTGGTTGGGTGATCAGTCAATCAGTGGTTGAAGCCGACAGTAGAAATGAAAGACACACATACAAATATCCAGAGTTCTTCTCTCACACAAAAAGACAACTACAGTAATTAAAAGCAAACAACAGACCTGAGAAATAAACCCAAAAGAAAAGTGTGACTCAACTGAAATGCAGTGGATTTCTCTTTTTTTCTCTGAAAAGCGAAAAACGCCTCCAATAATCCTCAGTCAGAAACGCTCCGACACACTCCGTTCTTCCTCTATTACACCTTCACACACAGCCAGTGATGCAGAGACCAGGTGTGTGTTTTGTGTGTGTCAGGACTCCACTGTCATGTCATGAACGTAAAAATGAAAGCATCCAGGACTGACGTGGCTGAGGGCCTTCCTAAATCCGCACAGTACGAGAGCAGAGTCTGCTCTGATATCTATCAACAACGACAGCCAACTATTTAAAGAAGCTTTAGCCGTAGGAGGACCGCTGGACCAGATGTAGGCTGGAAGGAAACCAGATGAGCCTGTACTGCAGTCCTGAATGTCTGTGGTCATTGGTGCTACAACCCTCCATGTCTATGGGTGTTATGGTTCCAGTCCCAGCCACTCATAGCCACGTCAGTCACACGTGGGGATGTACTGAATACACAAACCCGTGATAAGCGGCTTCAGGGGCTCTGGGTTCCAGTTCCAGTAACCCTACTAGTGTCCGTAACATGTGGACTGTTCAGTCCGGGTACTGAGGTGGATTACAAACTGTAGGGAACGGGTCAGGCAGCTATGACATGGCGAGCTGGAGTCCATGTCATAGCTGGAACCCTCCGTCAGTGTGTAGCTGCTGGCACAGAGGAGGTCTGTGGTGACCAGCCTCCAGCATCTCAGAGTGAAGCTCAGACAGCTGAAGTGTCTGAGATGAGGATGATGAGGGGAAGAGAGGAAGGAGACACACTAAAGAGAGCTGGGGCCAGGTGGCCATAATGACCATAGATGTGTCAACAACCCACCCAATCACACCACGACTCACCCATTAACACCGTGACTCATGTGACCTATCGGCTGGGTGGGGCCACGACTCACCCACGGTGGGAACGATCCTGCAAGAGGACGAATGCCTGGGACTCCCCACCAGTCAGTCAGAGCTGAAGAAGCCTCTTGGATGAGACGTGAAGCATCTTCTAGAACCTCAAGCAAGTCCAGTTGCCTCTTTAACACACTTAGAAATCCATCTGTCGAGTTGCTTTGTGGGTAATTTGGGCACCAGGCTTTGACAAGGAAGAAGAATGTGTTGAATGAAAAAATACAACACTCTGCTTCTGCTGCATCGATTCTTCTTTCTTTTAACTGTCCAACAGTGTTATCACGGCTCTCTTCAGAGTGAGGTCAGCTGTACAGATGTCCTTTACACCTGGCTGAGATCTGATCAGCGTGAGCCAGACCAGCTCCAGATGTGTTCTGGCCGCTCTGATTACGATGCCTTCTGCGTCTATCTGCTCTGGGATCAGCGTGTTTCCTCCCTCATCCAGACCAGATATCAGATGAAGATAACGTGTCAACGCCAGGTGTGGACGGGATCTGTCTGCGCTGGTTCACCTGTGCGCCGCTCTCTCCCAACACCTTCCGTTCTTACCACGGCTGACAAGCGGCATCGGAGGAACATTTCACGTGAGAGCCTGACACGAGTTTGGAAACCTCCAGAGGAACGAAGCCTCCTACACCATCAGAGCGTCTCTCCTCCGCCTCCCTGCTGGAGAGCAGAGCAGCTGAGAGCGCCTCAAGCAGTTGGATGATGCCGTGGTGTCTTTAACATTCAGGAAGTTTTTTTTATTCAGCTTTAAAAGCACAGCTACTGTCACACTGCTCTGCGTTGTTGTGGTTATCTGTGGCAGTGCAGAGGTGTGAGGGGTGTGTTTGAGATGATTTAGAAGCTCTCATCACACCAGAGTCCATCAGAGAGCTGCAACAAGGCAGTTTTTCCTCTGTGAAATAACCTGCTCATGGTTAACAACCTTTAGAAAAATGTGTTTGGTTGAATATAGATAACTGAACTAACTGGTTGAGATTAGGAAAAGATCAAATGTTCAAGTTTGAAGTCCAAAACAGGATTTTTGAGGCCAAATCCAGTAATGATATTTGAGGGTTTCATGCAGTGATAATAGCTGACATGTTTTTAGCTGCTCACTGGTGACGTGAACTCTGATAGTTTGTGGGTGATTCTTCTCATGTAAGTCCAAATAAAGCCGGCTGTCCTGTTCACCTTGAGGACAGCAGCTCTGTATTGATCTGCATGTAGATGCAGATTTGTCAAGCCCTCGTCTGCTCGGGGTTTAAAAAGGTGGCCTCCAGCGTCCTCAGACTCAGATTATACATTCAAATTAGGCAAATCTCATCCAGAACAATTTATTATATCTTTAAGTAGCGAGACTTTTGTGCTCAACCAGACACCCGCCGACCCGTGTCACGCTCAGTTTGTGTTAATGTCAGAGCTGAACAGCGTTAGGTTCAGATAAGGTCCCGCTGTGATTAAGAGGAATCCTGTTAAAGCTCCTTAAACAGGTTACTGTGACATTGAAACGCTACTGTGAGTGCAAACAACTCATTCGCTGCCATGAGCTCATGTAGAAGAGTAAGGTACTACCTCACTTCCTGTGTGCGCTCTGGAGTACGTCTGTTCCAGACAGGGAGGCTGTAAAGTGGTACCAGAGAGAGATTTTGAAGGAACTTTACCCTAAAGAAAATAGTTTCACTCAACCTCTGATGGCGATTATTGTGATATTTGATCAACTGATTAACTGATTTTTCAGTTTCAGCCTCTCAGTTGTGAGAATTTGCTGCTTTTCTTTGTCTTACATGAGTGACACCAAACCAGGGGTTCAAGACCCCTCCAGTGGGCAACGAGATGCTTGATGGGATACGTTGAGAGTTGTAATCCTTATCTCCAATCTTTGTCTTTTTGTGTGAAGCATCAGATAGTTTTGGTTTTTCATTCGTAAAATCAGATAATGTGAGAAGTTTGGAGATCAGATCTTGACAGCAAAAGAAAACTTATCTACACACCAGATTTCCTACAGATAATAAATAAATAAATGTCTAAATAAGCAGGGGATTGAGTTTCCTGTGAAAAGGCCTTGAAGGCTTGAAAAGTCCTCCATATTTTCTCAGGCTTAACAGAACAAGCGGTGTAGTGACAGTGACGTCAGCTTTGGACATTTCAGATGCATTTTTCACTGTTTTTTGACATTTCCACAATTACTTGATTGATAAACTGAGAACATTGAGAGACTAATCAGCAGATTGATTGATAAGAAGACGGTGGTTGCACATTTCTGTCATACGTTACATCACATCACCCAAAACAGCCAAGAGACCAACTGTGGAGTCAGCCAGGCTTCAGGCTGTTATCGAGGCGGGCGGTGACCCGAGAGGCTTCCAGGGCCTGTAATAAATCTCTTGTCCATTGTCAATAGTTCTGGCTTGCAGGAGTATTGATTATGAAATGACAGAGTTGTATGCAAATTGATGACCATGAAACATTCAGCCATGAATAATTTTTCTCTTCTGAAACATATCGACTGTCCACACATCAGACTCGATTATGACGCTCATGGTGTGAATGCACGGTCTCCTCTTTCTGATGGTGCAACTTATTAAAAAGCTTTTTTTTTTATGATCAATTGTTTTTTTTTTCTATAATTGATCAGCCACGCATTCTGTGAATGTTCATGAATTAAGACAAACTCCCCGTCATCAGAGCTGAAAACGATGTCTTTGGTCCAACAGCCAGAAAATCCAAAGTAGAGGCACCAAACCTTCAGAGTTGATAGGCTGTCACTCGTGACTTGTAACCAATCAGACAGTGGAGTGGGCGGGACATTGAGCGTGACCACAGAGTGGTGACTGCAGATGGGAGCTGTTTTGACCTCGTGTGTATCTTGTAATATATCTGTGTTTGCTAAAATCAGGCTTTTTTCCACATTAGCGAAGCAGCAAATGGCCGTGTGGAGGGAAAGATGTCATCACTGACTTTTCAGCAGACAGACAGTCATCATCAGTCATCAGCCACTCGCGGTGCAAGCCACGTGTTAGCGGAGACCAAAACCAGAACTAAAAGGAGAGTGAATATTGATGAGGAGGTGGAATTATTAATGAAGCTTTACACTGAATAATTCAGTAATGAATATATGGAGGTACAATATGGACAACAGGTGCAGTTATTTTCACAGTGTACTCTCAAGATGGACGGCTTATAACAATGAGCAGTCACATGCTGGAGTGACGCAAGGTGATGAAATACATTTCATGTTGAAAGGTTTGTATTTATCCAGTGTTTCAGTATTGATCATCCCTTCAATAGCTCCATCTTAGTTTGGCTCCACGCTGACTCACCAGTCCCTCTGTATGCGCTGCCAGTGCTCAGCTGATCAATGTGTACCTGGCCTTTAATGCATAGCAGTGATAATTAGGCCCCGGAGGATATCAGTGAATTGACAGATTAATCATTTTGACCCAGTGAATCCAGGCGGTGCTCAAGGCAGCAGCGCACATCGACTTCCTTTTTCCACTGAGAGCTTTCACTGTGAAGGTATTAAAGTCTGCTGGATTCTGCTGTCAGTCAGCTTTGTGTGCAGGTGGAGGGAAGAAAACCGCTTTCACAAACGCCACAGGAAGCTGCTTGTTGGAGAGAAACCAGGTTTTGTGATCAGATGTGTGATGATATGATGTGTATCTGTGTGTGTGTGATACTAACAGCTCCGGTCTGACCGCTGTCCCCCCCTTGTCGTCCTGGTTGTGTCCTTCAGGGCTGCAGTATGTTCACTTCAGTGAAGGCCTTCGAGGGGCAGCAGTACTCCACCCTGAAGAGGCAGTGCTTGCAGAGCGGCCTGCTCTTTGAGGACCCCCGCTTCCCCGCCACCGACGACTCGCTCTTTTACCAGGGCAACCGGATCGGACGCGTGGTCTGGAAGAGGCCTCGGGTAAGCCGGCGTCTGTCCTAAAAGAGTTTCAGCTGATAAAAGCTGATAGATATGTGTGGTTTGAGGCTGCTGATCACTGATAGATCTTTCTGATCATCATCAGGCCCCAAAGGTTGCTAAATATATACAGTAATTCAGTATGGAGGTAAGTTAGCAAAGTAAAGGGGAGTAAACTATGTGTACCAGCACAGCTGATGGGTGTCCCAAGAGTCTGGGAGTGGGTGCAAATGTTTTTAAATATTTCAAATATAATATATATTTTAATTAATAGGTTATAATGAGCCAAAGCCTGAATGATATATGCGCCGTAGCTGCATCAGATAATGCAGTGCCTGCCTGGTGTGTGATGTTTAAGTAAAGGGTCCACAATCACAATACACTCACTCAACAGAATGTTTGGAAAACGGGCCAAAAATATCAAATATTTTATGTGTAAGGAAGGACATTAAAGCAAGGAAAAAGCAGCGTATGGTTCGTGTAGTCCAGCCTTGATACCTCGTTTACACTGAGTCACACTGAGTGCTTCGTGGTTGGATCTGATGGCTGTGCAGCAGCGAGAACGCGAAGCTTCAGTGCATCCGAGCAGGACTCCAGACGGATTGAAAGCTGATCAGTCGAGATGCTGTGAGACACATTCTAATCAGATGTCGAAAAGTTGTGAACACACATGTAATATTTACTCTTTGTTAGTCAAACTGCGTCAGTAAGCCTCCGCAGCCTTCGTCCCATCTGCTGTAACGGCAGCTGAAGTGACGGTGGAGTAAGCCGTCGTTCTTCCTGTGAAGCAACAGGGGTGAAAGTTACTCCAAGGATTTCAGCTCATATGGTTTTACACAATGTGGAACCTCCTGCTGTAGTGTTTGCCTGATCTGGGATCAGCAAGACAACTGAATGATCTGTGTGGGTGGGTGAGAGGTGCGCGCGAGACTGTGAAAATGAGGAAAATGAGACTCGTAGTGGATCCAAATGAATCATCCTTGTGTTTGTGTTTGCTTTATTAGCTGCCTGACTGAACTGTCATTGTGACTGAACAGCTGATGTTCTTCTTCTGGTGTAGTTTGGCAGTTGTAAAATATCCCAGTGCCAATCCTACATCTGTCGTTTCAGAGGTGAGGTATGCGTTACTGTCAGCGAGGTCACTGAGAGCCTGTTCATTACACCTTTTTTAGAATATCCTTTGATAGCAGTTCCTGTTCAATGAGATCAAAGCTTGATCTTTCTTGTCTAGTACTTATAACGTCAGCTGGAGGTGGACGGCGGGCTCTGAGGCCGAATGCAGTAACTCCAGGAACAGTCATGTTCCTTCTGTCACACAGCGGATCAAAGGATCCTTCAGATTAGGTCCGGTCGGCTCATTCATGAGTCATGTGTGACGGATTGAGATTGTCACAGACTGTTTGAGTCATTAGTCAACTAGTTTAAAGTCACCACGAACCAGCCAGCAGTTCTGCTAACAGCTGAGGGTGGTCTGTACACACCCACCACATTCATCCAATTATGACTAGATAAGTCCAGTGAGGGTCTTTGTCTTGGAGCGCTAGTTAGCAGCTTTGGCTAAAAAGAAGTTAGCAGCAGGAATCAGCATCGAAAAGCAGCCGAAGAGTCCAGCACAGTCATTCTTCTTCTGCAGTTTTTACCACCGCTCTCTGACTTGGAGTGGCGGTAAACTGATCAGATGAGTATGAGACACTTGTTGAGGGCTGAACCACTGACTGCGTCAACAGCATCCCAGTCGCTGGTCAGTCAGTGGCTCATGTCAGTTGACCCTCTTGCATGCATATATGGAGAGCAGATACTCCACATTCAAGACGTTCACATCAGGGAGAGTCTGACCACCTGCGACTGAATAATTTACCAGATGACAGTCTGTCAGCAGCCGCCGGCCGCTGCTCCGCTCCGCCCCTCAGTCTTCGTGTATTACCCGGTACTGTACATGTGGATGTTTCAGATGATATCGGATGCAGGGCCTCAGGATTTAGCGAGCCTGCTCCCCTGCCGCCGTTATCCCCCTCACGCTCAGGCAGCGCGAGGCTCTGGATGGAGTAACCTCCTTCTGCCTGCGCAGCGACAGCCAGCGTGCACGGCCGCGGAAAGTGGGTCACACAGATTATATGTTTTGGTTTGTGCTGATGTCACTCATGCAGACTGAAAACTGGAAGAAGTCAAGAGGAGGGAAAGCAGGAGGAGCATCCTTTTCGTTTTCCACATGATTTGCGTCCTCGCTGACGGTGGCTCGTAGCACGAGGTTGGTAACCCGAAATAGGCGCATTGTGACTCAGCACTTTTAGAGGGTCTTTATTGAATTACTGTATTGTCAGGCTGCTGTTGCTGACTTCACTTCATTAAGCCGTCTATTTTTAGTGAATTAGTGAAACTTGCTTCAGTCATTCTGTACAGGCCATTGTTGAACATGTAGTGTGTGAGGGGGTGAAGAGGTTTGTCATGACTAACAGTGGCTCTGGAGAGAAGTTGGGCGTCACTGCGCAGGTCGTACAGTCGCCAGCATCTGCTTTTAGGTTTGGCTAATACAAAGCGTTAAGGCCCGATCGCAGTAGCATTTGAAAGTTTTGCGTTGAAATCATCAACAAACTAATTTTTTGCATCAAATTCAAACTTGGGGAACTTTGATCCTGGAATTTGGGCCTTTGGCCTTCTTGACACGCCTGACCTTTGAGACAACAGAGAGTCCAACATGGAGGAAGCTGCTGTAGCTCATCACCATCAACTTTTCTATAACCTCTTGTGTTACAGACTGCTCTGCAGAACACATGATGTGTACATAGTTAGAAGGCAGTGTGCTTTTGAATAAATTATATGAACTTATTGGCCATTAGCTTGGCAGCTAACAACTTTGCTAGCTGACAGTTAGCAAGTAGTAGTGAGCTGGTTAGCTTGGAGAGCTTTACCCACCTGTTCAATTTAGCTTCTCTCTGTCTTTACTGTTGGCGCTGGCTGGCTAGCATGTTAGCGGTTAGCTTACCAGCTACACTAGCTACACAAGTAGTCACAAGCCTTTAGAACCAAATGTTTTGCAAAGATGAGAAAAACAAAGCAAAAAAACATACATTTACCAACACACTGCCTCCATTCTGCTGAAGCAAATTCACTGGAAACCTGAACGTCTTCCTCCTAACAGTTAGTGAAAGCTCACTCTCAGTGCGGTGCTTCGTTCAGGGGAGAGTGCACCATAATGAAGTTAAACGTCAAAGTGCTCAGGGACAGAGTGGGTTTGAGAGAATGAAATGTTCAGAACAATCAAAATTTAATGAAGTTCCTGACAAAAGCTCGTTGAAAGTATGGCACTCACATACACGCTCGCGGTTAATGTTAACATTTGAGTCCTCTTAGCTTCATACCCAGTACAACACGGTCACTGGAACCAGTATAATCCCACATGTGGGTCAAAGTTAGCCTAGACGCTCTTTTTCAAATCTAATATTCTCTGATTGAACAAACCTTTCTTTAATTTGATCATATCTTAGTGTGAAACCTCCCTTGTTTGTGATTTGCTCCCATGTTAATGTGTTATTCATGCTGTGTTCAGACACCCTCCACCCCCGACCTCCACACCCTTTCTGCCTCGCGACATAAACAGTGCACTGCCTCCTGAACTGGTGCTGAAGGAATCGTCCAGTCTGTAGTTATTTCTCAGGCAGGCTGAGGCCTGTTTCACTGAAGCGATTAGCAGACTGGAAGCGGTGGCAGCTACATGTTGCTCAAATTAGTGTGATTTGATTTGATAAACGTGTGAAATGATGTCAAACTGCAAATTACAGCTTGCGTGTTGCAGATTTGATGAAAGCCTCCCCTGGGCTGCAGCTAACATGTGATGCTTCAGGATGTGCTGTAGACATGAATCTCAGTGTCTTTGCAGCTGCAGAAGACTCTGGAAAATGTTCTCTTTCTTAAAAGCCTGTCAGCGGACGCTTAGAAAAACAGAGTCATTTAAACTAGTAAATCTCTGTGGATCTCAGAAAGACTTGTGCAGCGTCTGAAAGATGTGAGCGATGCTTTCTGACGGGGAAAAGACACTTGGTTCACCCTCTTCTGTCTCACCTGACCAAACCTGAACCTGGAGAACAAGTGATGCCGGAGAACAGTGAAACTGGTTTAAAGTTCCCTCTCCAGGCTGAAACCTGGAGTCCGTTTGCTCTGGCCTGAATTCAGGAAGCTTTTTGTTTCTTTGTTGAATTCAAGCAGTTTTCTAGATGCACAAATTCATGTGAAACTGGGACAGCTGATAATATATTAATGGAGGAACCACTGGACTGAGGCCCTCTGTAACAGTTTATTAAGCAGCTGCTGAATGATTTAAAACGGACTCACCATTTCGACTTGGTGTGAGAGGAATAGATGATATAACATTCACAAAAACTTTCCAAAACTCTCCAGATGCTAAATCCATGAGTAACACAACCTCCAGAAACTCCACGCAGGTCTTTTCTAATCTTTACAGTTCAAACTGTTTTATTGATGTTCAGCAAGCGAGCAGCAGCATCCTCACTTTGCTTGATCGTAGCAGCCTTGTTAGAGTCCTTTAGGACCTCCAGCTGTTGGAAATCATCACTGCTGTATTGATAAAGAGGTCAAATGTGATTGGTTAGTGTTAATGTGTTCTGAGCCTTTCCAGGATGCCGCTTTCATACCCAGTCATGATACTCTCACCTGTTGCCAATGAGCCTGTTTCAAACTGGTGTTTTTGGAGCGTAGAAGGAAGGAAGAGACCTCCACCTCCTCCACTGGATCACTGTGCTCTAATTAAAATGAGACAAAAGCTTCTGTCACATGCAGAATCTGCCTGAATATAAAGGTCGAGGTTCACTGTCAGGGTTTTATTTTGAAGGAACATGTGATGAAACGTCTCCTACATGCGTCGGTCATGTTGATTACAAGTTGAAATATTTGAGATTGATCATATTAGTCGTCAGGTTGCTCACAGTGTGAGTGTGTGAGGTCGTGTCGTGAGCGGCAGGGTGAGGGTTCAGAGGCTAACCCCACCCCCCAGAGGTTGTTGTGCTCGGTGTTATCTTTGCTCGGATGCATCTCGGCGATATTTATGGCTGCAATGAAGTCCCAGTGGCAGAGCATGCGAGCATAAAGAGCGGGCTCTAATAAAACGTCCGTCCTCTCTGTCTGTCTCACAGTGTCTCTCAGCCTGTCTGTCCTCCTCCTCTGCCTCTGCCTGCATCTCTTCCACTGATTCTGTTTATTTATGTCTTAACTAGGCGAGGGTGGAGCGATGTGACGATGCTGTGATACAATGGAAAATTTTCAACTGAGACAGAGTTTTCTTCGATGGCGGCTCTCCATTTTATGTTTTACATTATTATTATAAACTTCAGGGTTTTGACTCTCAGGTGTGTCGAACAATGTTCAATATTTGTAAATCAGTGTCAGGACTGCTGATCTGCTGTCTGAATTTTTGAGGTTTTTAACAGATAATTTTGCAAATCTTTGCACGTTTGACAGTGTGCTGTGTTCGTTAGGCCTCAAAGATGCACGCAAAGTATTTTCAAGAGAAAAAAACTCTGTCTTTTAGCACCTGTGGCTGGTCGTGTGCTTGGTTGTGTGTTTGCATGTGATGCTGATGGTTCCTCTCACACGCTGATGGATGATGGATGATGTTGAGGAAGGCTGTGAGGCTGGTTGAAAGGTTCTCAGTAGCGGGCTAAATGATTAGGCTGTGCTCAGCCACAATATTCACATTACTTCAGTGTCTGCAGGGCCGGACGGGGATCGATACTCTATTACTCTTCCACCTGAGCCAATCCCGGGATGGCAGGCCACCACAGGGAGCCCTCGCCGCTGCTCAGACTCCACCAATCAATGCTGTTGCGGACAGGGGAAAAAAACGTGATTAGAGATCTTAACTGTGGCACCGGTCAGGCGGGGCTCCATGAAACGACGTCCAAACACTGCTTCATGCAGTTGTGCCCGCTCGCACGTACAGACAGACATTTTGGACAGGAAGTGCTTGGTGCTGGTCTTTGTAAGGTGAGAGGGGCTGCGGGTAGAGACGGGGGCCTCCGGGGAGCACTGCAGTGGCCTCTGCTTCTGATTCAAAGTTTGTTTTTGCAGCAATCAGCTTTGCAGAGTCAGCAGATTACTGACCTTGGTTGTGTCGTGTGTGTGCGTGCTTTTGTTTCCCACACTTGAACATACACCGTAGTGTGTATATGCTGTGATCTGCAGTATTTCCACCCCCACACACACACAAACACACACACACACGCGTGCGCGCGCCTTGTGAGGGTTGGTACCGTTCCTGATGTTTCCGGCTCACCACATTGGACGGGTTGCCAGGCTATCGCAGGGCTAACACACACACAAACACATTCACACTCACTTTCACACCTATGAGAAATGACTGGAAGTCGCTTCACCTGCATGTGTTTGGACGGTGGGAGGAAACCAGAGCTCTCCGAGGAGAAACAATATGCAGACTTCACACAGACGGGCTGCAGCTGGGTTTCTAACCATTGATCCACTGTGACGCTCAGACACTGCCTTTTTATTTTCCTGTGGCTGTCTAGGACTGTGAATATTTGGTTTTTCTGTCATGTAGTCCACATGCAGAAAACTGAATTCAGTAGGACTTATCCCAGCTAGACAATATGTTTATATATGTTTTGAAATTAATTGTTTAACCTGTAGGATTATAAAGAATTACAAACAGCTGTGTCAGCATCAAGTTTCCAGAGCCCAGGATGACACAACACTCCCCCAAAAAAAAGAAAAGAAAAGCAGGAAAACCTCGTACCATCAAAGCTTTGGCATTTTCACTTGATAAAATCACATGTAACTGAGTTGCAGGAGTGTAATTACTTTTTGTTTTTCATGGCCTGGTTGGACGGTAGGATCAGCTGTGACTGCACACCTTGCTAAATGCCAGAAACAACAGAAACATCCACAGGAAGTCAGGCTGCGTGACATCATGACCCCACCTGTGATGTGTTTTTATGACTATTGTTTACAGTGTGAATTTTTTGTAGCCAGCTATAGCTAAACTCTAAGGCGACCCTGATTGGCATGTAGCCCAGGAAACCCAAGGCCGATTGCAATCAGATTTGTGATCTGGCTCAGCGAGACAGATATGTGTGTAAACAAATCCCTTAAATCACTCCTGGAAAGTTGATATGGCAAGCGTAAAAGAGCTAAAACATTCAAAGCTGAGGTCATCAAATTGAGCTAGTTGCTCCTGCTGTGTGTCCACTCTTTCCTCTTTCCCCCTCTTTTACTTTTCTAACCCCAGTTGAGTGCTGGAAGTGTGTAAAGATAAAGAGCTGTTAAGTGCTGCTGCGCTCTCCGCTGTCTGTTGAGTAATGGCCGAGGTGCCCATCGACCCGCCGGTGCCATAAAGCAGACAGCAGAAAACAGACAGACTGTTCACACCCAGGCCTCTGCCAGCTCGGCTCTGCGGGCTGCACTAAAAACTCACTTGTTCTGTACTTTATATTGGGCTGGTGTTAACCTCTCTGTTAAAATCAAACATTGGCCAGTCGCTGAAATGATGGCAGTTATTGTAAAATCAACCACTCATGATGCGGCTTTAACTTCTGATGGTTTAGTATGTGACGCTGTAGCGCTGCGTCGCCCACGATCTTTGACTCGAGACATCTTTCCCCCTTTTTCAACAAGCATTTAGTGCTGGTTATGTACTGTTACTGATTTCAGTCTCTTTACTGTATTTAACATGTGGGAGGACTCATCGTGCTGCTGCTTAAATCTCACTCCTGAAGTGGAAGCTAGTTAGCCTAGCTTCCTAATGTTAGGCAGGTTACTTTTCATCCACATGTGCTGCTTTTTAAGATGCACGGCGGTCTGAGTGTGCTGATGTCAAATAACCAGACTGAAAACAGCAGCGAGTCGTGTAACCTCAGCACTCACTGTGAGTGACTAAGCAACAGCTAACCACTGCTAACAACGTCGGCCCCCTCAGCTGCCGAGCTGCCGTGTAGCTGCTGTGATGTATGAGGTGATATGATGAACTGCTTTCAGTGCTTGCCCACACAGATGTTGCACCAACCGTATAAAGGTACCAACACCGTCAGCTGGAACCAAAAATCCACACCTTCTGAGGGGCATTAATGTCTGCAATCACTGCAGAAAAATGAATAAAACTTGTTTTTGGACATGACAGTTTTGACCAAATATGTGCAAATCAGAACAAGCAGCAGGGATAAACACAAATGCACTGATGTGACAGAAAAAAAGTTCAATTTCTGTGCAGCTTTATGTTGTTTTGTACCTTATGCTGAAGTGTGGCCATTGTGTGTAGACAAAGAGTAGAGGACAGTGCATCTCTGCAAATGTTAGTGAGGACTCACAGCCTGTAGTATCCATCCCACACATTATCACAGGAACCACGGGATGTCTGATGGTGTGTGTGTGTGTGCGTGTGTGTACAGTATGTGTGTGTGTCGCATGGATGCGGATAGGTGTGTGAGTCCAGGACGAGAGAGGAGAAGCGAGTGCAGCTCATTGAGCACCATGTTGTTAGCTGTAATAGAGGTCTGTCTGTACGCTGTGTGGCAGAAAATGGACCTCGACTCAGCAGCCACGGGAAATGTGATTTCATAAAGCACGCAGCCCTCCCACACTCGGGCAGAAGATCGTGAGTATGATACGTGGGTGCATAAGGACAGATGGTCGCTTTCTGATTCATGAATTTCCCTCGATAACCCATTTATGCTCCTCTGTGCCTCACACTGTGGACTGTACACACAGTTTGTTAACCATAAACTCTGCTTCAGAGGCTAAAATAATTTAAAAAATCACATCTCGGCTAAAGACCGAGAGCTTAAAATGCAAAAATATTAGTATGAACGCCTTCAGCCGTCCTCTTGGGGAGCATAGAAAACTCCAGCTTGAAAAATAGGTTCTGCAAATGTTTCCTAAACCAGCTGTTTGTGTGTGTGTGTGTGTGTGTGGGGGGGGGGGGGGGGTGCAGGAGCTGTGTGAAGACCCTCACCTGTTCGTAGACGGCATCAGCGCACACGACTTACATCAGGGACAGCTGGGTAACTGCTGGTTCGTCGCTGCCTGCTCCAGCCTGGCCTCCAGAGAGTCTCTGTGGCAAAAAGTAAGTGTGTTTTTGCACGTTTGTATGCGTTTGTCTGTTGTCCTTTTCTTCCTCCTCCTTTTCCTCGACGAACACGTTCTGGTCAAACAGCTTGGAGTCGCCTCGCTTCATCTGAGGCGACACGACGGGTACTTTTCAGGAAATAGTTCAACACCTGTTTCCTTCTGACAGTGAGATGAGTAGAACGATATCAATCTCACGTCTGTGTGCTGAGCTGGAGCCGGGATATGGTTAGCCTAGCTTAGCATTAAGACTGGTAACATGGAAACTGTTAGCCTAGCTCTCTCCAAAGAGAAAAAACAGCCCTAAAAGCACTTCCACTGCTTTTAGTCTTGATGCTAAGCTAGGCTAACCCCATCCTGACCCCAGGTCTGTATTTAACACACAGACATGAAGTGTTATCAGTCTAACTTTCACCAAAATGTTGAACCATTCCTTTAAGAGAACTCAACCCTGCAGCTGATGGTCGGTTTATGGCCGACATGCTGGATTATATTCTCTGCCTGCGTTTGCTGTGTTTGTAATCCAGAACACACTAAAGAAATCCTCTCTGATGCTCACCAGACAAATTGACGGTCTGTCTCATAGAAACTTGCACTGTGTTGTACTTTGTGTTTTGCGCCTGTGCTGTCAGCCTGCGGTTGTTCGCCTGTGGTGGAAGAAAACCACATTATACAGTATGTGGGTGAAATTCCTGATACCCCCTCATATATTCAGTCAGATGACGGCCTCGCTGCTGATTCAGCGTGCTCCAGCAGTGCCAGACATACCACAAAGAAGACACTCAATGGCTCAATGTCACGCTGCAGCCGTTGATTGAACTTTAGGGAAAAAGGCTAAACTCAAGCTAGTTAGTTAGTAGCCTGATCGGTGGAGTCTCCCAGGACTGACCGCATCAGCTTCATTGATTTTTGTAAATATCTGCTTATTCTGAATCTGATGCAGCAACACGTTTCAAACAAGTTGGGGCAGGAGCAGCTAAAGACTGGGAAAGGTGTGGAAAAACACCTGTTTGGAACATTCCACAGGTAAATATTACTACATGGGCCGACGAGCACTTTGTAAAACTGTGGTCAGTAAACACAGTTTGACTGTAAATGATTGAATTCTCTTTTTATTTATGTTTTTCAGAGTCCAGACTTTTTGGGAATCAGGGTTGTACGTTTATTTTCCTATGCGCAGCCCTTCTCTCACACGTGCACTTCATTACATACATGCTGTATTTTTTATATGCTGGTTGCATCTTTAGAGAAACACCTGAGTCACTCTGTATAACGTCTGCGAAGGTTTACCGGGTTGGATGTAGTAACTGAGGAGATCGACTCTACTCTCACATCTGTGCGATGCTACAGCTAGTTAGCTTAGCATAAAAGCTGGAACCAGGCGATGTAGCTTGAGGGCCGTTGGGTTTTAAAGGAGCAGCGCTTCACTGGGATTTCTTCACAGGGTTAAACTTCCTTTTTTATTGGCTGGGAGTGCCTATCCCTCTGCTAACTGTAGACAAAGGTGCATTAGAGATCTTCAGATCCAACCTAATTGTAATGTAAATGCTGTTTGAAGCCTTTTATGCTCTGATCGGAATAAATGTGTAAACTTATGCATGAAGTTTGGCACCACAGATCCACTTTTACTCCCTTCAGTACAAAACTGGTGGTGTCATATCAACAAAAGACACTATTATTTGAAGTGTGCTGAGCTGTGGAGTTCTGGGTGTCAGGATTATTCTGAAATGTTCTTTGGCATCAGTCTTGACAGGAAGCAAAGTGATTACTGAGGTTCAATGGGATTTGAAACAAGATGCCTCGGCCTGTTGCAGCGAGGCGTCGGGTAGTGACAGTCTGCTCAGACACAGTGTGTGCATATGGGCATGCTTACACTGTCCTCCCCTCTGTTTACTCTCTGTTCCTCTAGTGCTGTTTCAACACGCAGTCATCATCCAACTCCATGTCCAATGAGCAGCATGGGAAGTTTGTGGTTGAGGATTTTCTTCTAGTGTTTTGAAGGCGATGCACTCGTTGTCAGTGAAGGTCAGCAGGTCTGCCAAGTTTGCAGAGATATTCAGCATTTTGGGAAACAGGTTTATGCCACCTTAGACTGTAGACAAGACCAGGCAGGAAGCTGCTGCATTAAACTCCACCTGTGTTGGAGCTGTCTGTCCTCCAGGTCAGCCGTTCGTTCTCAGGTAAATCAGAGCGCTCCTGTCGGCTCTGTCGGCTTAACCTGGTGAATAGTGAGCTGCTGCTAGGTGGATTTTGTCCTGTTGGACAGAACCAGGCCAGTTGTTTACCCCTGTTTCCAGTCTTTGTGCTAAGCTAAGCTAAGCTAACCAGCTGCTGGCTATAGCAGCTTATATTCAATGCACAGATATGAGAGTTATTGATCTTCTTGTCTAACTCTCCACCACAAAACTAATAAATGTGATATAAAGAGCCAAATGGTTTGCTCTGATTTTGCAGGCTTGTCGTAAAAAATAAATGATTATTCTAAATTCAAAGACTGGGGATGAATGGAAAACACAGTGTGGACCTTGTCCTGCAGGCCGGATCTGGTCTCCGGGGCCGGTGCTTTGATTCACTGTGTGCTGCTGGTTTGTAGTTAGAAAGTGGACCACAATTCATGTTTAGAGAGTGAGGAGCTGATGAAGTTAGATTTCTGTGTGAAGTGTGTTTGTTGGATCTGATCAATGGTGGAAGTCTGTTTGTAGGAGCAGTCTGTGTGCAGGGATGTTCGTCTGTTCGCTCTCCTGTTGGACACCAGCTTTACTTCCTGTGAAAGCAAAACAAGTAATGGTCCAAGTCTCAGAGGAGCAGACGCTGTTCCCCAGTGGAGGTGCAGCGTGTTGCTTTTTTACATGTTAATTACCTGCAAAAACACGGCCAGACTGTGGCGTGCCTTTCATTTAGCCTGAGAGCTGTTGTAACTTCTGATCGTCTTAGATCTTGTAATCGCTCACCGCAGTGTGTGTTTAAATGTTAGGACGATACCTTTGTTTCCTGGTCCATTTGTTTCAAAGGGCGGCAGGCAGCAGTGAGCAAAAGGAGACGTACCACTCAATGATAATTTCTGTTTACTGAATGCATTCATGGCTGAAGGCGAGGTTAGTTTGAGACTCCTGAGAATGTGCAGCATTCGACTCTTTATCAGAGCAAGTGAAGGTTTAGACTCTAAAGCAGGGCTGACCAATGTGCAAGAAATAAAATATTAACCTTTACAATTTCTAATATAAAATCCTGTGTATGCAGTTTTATTTTCTGTGAGGCTGAAATGCTCTTTAAATATGTAGAATCCCTAATTATGCTTTATTTTTCATAATCTTGCCACAGTAAGTCAATTAAAGGAGCTTGGGAAGGGAACGGTACACAATAGGTGCTTGTCTTTGGCCCTCGGCCCACCATCAAGCTTCAGGTCTGGCCCTCCGAGGGAAAGAGTTCAGGCACCCCTGCTCTAAAGGAGAGATGGTTCAGGTAGCAAGTTAATTACACGCTTTTTCCCGAGGAAAGAAACGAGTCTAACACCTCCTGACATCTCCCCTATTTTCTTTTCTTTCGCACCTCGTCTGACAGGCGTCTTCTCATTCACAGTCACAGTTAGTGTTTGAGCAGCGAGTCTGCAGGAGGAGGCTGAGGGAGGAGATCCACGCGCCTCCCCTCTCTTGTTTGTCAGGTCACCATGCAGGATGGAGACGGATGAGGCAGCAGGAACCTGTTCCTCCATCCACTGGGGAATACTAATACACCTACACACAAATACACACTGTCTCCATCCGTTACCTCACGCGGGACTCATTTCTACTAAACCCGTCAGAGAGGGAGAACAACACTGTGGATGAACACACGAGCCAAGAGAATGATCTGTGTCCGGACAAGAAGACGCAGATAAACCTTTTCGAGTTATTGGGTTTTATTTGTATTTAGCTGGATTTCAGCTCAACATCGAACGATACAGAATAACAGAAGCAACTTCTACTGTCTGTGTAAAGGAGATCTGTTGCAAAAGAGTGTAGTCTTGTCCTTACAGGTTGTCTGGTGAGATGACATTGTGATTCGCTGACATTTAAGAGGGCGCCATCCACAGAAGAATACAGGTTGAACCTAAACTTAGCTTCGCTTCCTCAGCTAAACACACACAAGCACAGAAGAAGAGTCTGTAGAAAGTATCTCCAAGTTTTTTGATTGGCAAGTCTCAGCTGTCCACTGTGAAGGTGATGGAGCTGTCCACAGTTTCAGGGCTGCAGCCTTCTGCAAATGCAAACAGGAAGTACATCACCTTCCTTACCTTAGCCAGCTCTGCGATCCTCTCGCCAAATTCGTGTGCGTCTGCCTCGTAGCACTGGACGGGCGCGTGGCTGGCGTCATCCGGCGCCCTCCAGAAAGTCCCGGCGGGCTCCAGCAGCTGACGCGTCATCAGGTTGGTGAGGTCAGGCGTCCACAGCTGCGAGGTGGCGGTGATGGTGAGGCGTCCCGCCTGGGCCAGCTGCACCGTCCAGTGCGAGAAGCGGAGGGACTGTTTGGTGAAGTCCAGTCGGTACACGGCCTCGTTGGGCAGCAGCAGGCGTTCGCCGTCCTGCCTCTTCTGGCCTCGCTGCTGCAGAGACTGAACCCGCAGGCGCATCACCTCCGTCAGCTGGTTGTCTGGCCGGAAGGCCAGCTCCAACTCTGTAGACATGCTTGAAGCACACCGCAGCAGCCCGAGGGTCGATACTGACTGCAAGGCTGGATTAGATTGGCAGCTGTGTCGAAGCTAAGCGTCCTCACCTTCGCTCTGCCGCTCCTCTTTCTCCTCGGTCGGCTCTTACTCTGCGCTCTCGCCTGCAGGCTTGTGCATTATGCATGTGTACATGTCTGTGCAGCATCGACAGGAGAGGGTGGGTCCTACACAGATGTACAGAAGAGCAGAGGTGCTAGGCAACAAGATCTAATGACATTTGCAACCACAGCACAGGGTTTGCCCGTAGGGAGCTTTGCTCAGTGCTGTTTGTCACACATTTGTTTGTCTCATGCTTACAGATGCTTGACTCTAATACCTGACATGAACTATTGAATCCTTGGCTTGCATGAGCCGCAATGTAAATGTGAACATCAGAGGTGTTTTGTAATACTAAGGTACCCTCAGTGCGGGCGGGGGCAGGGTAGGGGAGGGTGAGGTGGGGGAAAGCCTCCTTATTCCCCTCGGTGTGACAGACAGCAGGCGAAGCCAAGGTGCCTTCTGCTTGTGTTCCTGGCCAGTCGTCAGGTCACTTACCTACCAGAGTTCAGCTGCTGCATAGCGACACTTGGCCCAGATGAAAGCTGAGATAGATGGAGCCTCTCCTCCCTCTCCATCCACAGTGCAGACTCAGACTAAGCAGTAGCAGGGTGGAGTGCGGGGGAGATTGTCTCCCGAAGGATTACAAAATGACTCTGAGGTTTCTGTGGTGCAGTGCTTTGTTTTTTCCTCCCCCCTCCTCCTCTATTTAAGGGAGCTGGTGCTGCCTCACAGAGCCGGTCCTCTGGAGAGGCCAGATTCTCTCCATCAGCAGAGTGTCACCTCCTGTAGAGAGGTTTGACAGGAACTGCTGTTCAGTAAGCGCACCTTGACATCTCCAAGGACACCTGCTGGAGCACTGTCAGTTAATCCACATGTGGTGTCGCTCACTGCATCAGTTTTATGGCATATTCACGCTGGGAAAGGTTTCCCAGGTGCCCTTTCGCATGTCGCCTCTGGGCTGGGTGCTCTGTTATGACACCGAGCCGCAGCGGGAAAGCAACACTTCATAAATTTTAAAGAGCAATCACAACATGTCATAATGCAGGAAATTAAACTCTGATAAACTGTTAACGAGCGGCGGGTGGAGGAAGTCGAACGTTTAGCAGCCAAAGAGGCAGAGGGTGTTTCTCTGGAGTTAACGGACACCAAAAGAGCAAAGAGGAGAGTGAGTTTTAGACTTCCCATTCATCAGGTGTTAGCAGGGCTGGAGTGACAGCGGTTATGATAAGACAGAAATGTGTTAACGAAGGCTGTAACCTGTGATGAACAGTCACAGTACAGAAGAAGCCAAAAAGGTCAGGACGCCCTGTGATCTGACACAGCTGTCAGGTGATGATTCTTTCTGCAGATAACAGATTTTATACACATTTTAATCCCATGAAGTAGGGACATGAATGACATATAAACTCTGGGTGTGTGCTGTCGAGTCTGCACATTGAAAGCAGCCTTAATGGGCTCTTTTTAAAAAGGTGCAGGTAGATGAATCTTATTTTTCAGCCATCTTTTATGCGTCTTTGCTGGACTTCAGTCGGCTCTTCTCTGCTCTGACTCTGATACTTATGTGCATTTTGAGATTGTCTGTGAAGGTGTTGTTAGTTTGTTTTGTGCCTCTCGTCAAAATGATAACCACAGTTCACAAAATGGAGGCTGGTTTAGAGGGGTTTCACTGGTCCACAGCAAAGGCAGGCAGCTGAAACACACACACACACACTCTGCAGTCAAACAGTTATTACCTCTCACCCATGTCCTATTACAGCTGGATTTATGACTGAGAGAGCCGAGGTGATAAATTTCCCCCCTAATCCTAAATGCATCAGCAGACATGAGGGCACGCTGTCTCACTCTGGCAGCCCACTCCACCTTGACGTTATTTATGTTCCATGGACCACCGGCTGTTTGTTTGGCTTACCTGCCCCTCTGCTCTTCCTCCTCCGTCCTCCTCCTCCAGGTCATTCCTGACTGGAAGGAGCAGGAGTGGGATACGGAGAAGCCAGACTCGTACGCCGGGATTTTCCACTTTCGCTTCTGGCGCTTTGGTGAGTGGGTGGACGTGGTGATTGACGACCGGCTACCGACGGTGGACAACCAGCTGGTCTACTGTCACTCCAACGACAGCAACGAGTTCTGGAGTGCTCTGGTGGAGAAGGCCTACGCCAAGTTAGTATCAGAGCCAGCAAATACACACATCCAGTTTTAGAAAAGACACCCTAAAACTGAATTGGATTTAATTACATTAAATTCTGCCTACATAGGAAAATACTTTGAAAAACAGCATTTATGACACCTCTTGCACTAAAACCGAGTCAACATGCAGCGACTAGACCGTCTTTCTCAGTAATCAGATGATAAATGACTCCATGGTGATGTGCATATTAATATTAGGGCTGCAACTAATGACTCTTTCCTTCAGCCATTAATATTCTGATTATTTTCCTGATTAATCGCTTCATCATTTTGTCTATAAAATGTCTGAGAATGGTGAAAAATGTCCCCGATGTCTTTAAATGTTCCTCACATTGAATAAGCTACAGCCGACTGTCCTCCTCTTCCTGCAGGGTCTATGGCTGCTACGAGGCTTTGGACGGGGGAAACACGGCAGATGCGCTGGTGGATTTCACAGGTGGTGTTTCAGAGCCAGTGGACCTGCTGGAGGGTCAGATGGCAACGGACGAGGTGGCCCGCAACCAGCTGTTTGAAAGAGTTCTCAAAGTCCACAACAGAGACGGCCTCATCAGCTGCTCCATCAGGGTGAGCTAAGAGCTAAGAGCGGCTCAGACGTGGCAGCGTCCTCCTTTTCCTTTCCTTTAGTCTACCTTACTGCTCAGCTTGATGGTCCTTTAGTTTTTTCCTTTAAAGCTGTTTTATTCTGTATTTCTACATGAAGATGTGGCAGAAAAAACCCTTGAGCAGAGCGCTGCACTCGTGAGTAGCTCTCTTCAGTAAATGCCAGCAAATGTTCTGTATGGAGACTTGAGCAGTGTTCAGGTAGAAGATGTTTTCCAGGTGTTTGCTGGTCTCACTGATGGCTGTGCTAATCCTTACACACTGATGAAAGCGTTGCACTTTGGGAGTTGTGGTCCTGTGTGTAAGCACTTTTGAGCTACATGCTAATGTTGCTGCATGCATGCTAACATGCTGATGTTTATTAGGTTTAGTATTCACCGTCTTAGTTCAGTGTATTAGCATGCTAACATTTGCTGATTAGCCCTCAAGCTAGCTGAGGCTGATGGGAATGTCATTCTTTTTCTGGTTTTTAGTCAGAAAGTGTGAGACAAATTGAAATTTTGACCTGATGATGGCGCTTTGTTGAAAAGTCAAAGGATCACCTAAGTTATTACAGCCGTCCTGAGGGGAACATCGTCTGCTCCAAATCCATCTACGTAACATCTTGACATTTCAGCAAACCGTAAGGATGCTCTCACTTTGCAGCCTTTCGGTACCTGTTTTCTGGAAATGGTCTAATCCACCAAAGCTGACCCCTTGTGCCCCCGAGCCCTTTAATAATTGGAGCTTTTTCTGCTGCGATCTGAGAACCCGGGGATGAAAACTCCCCGCCTGACTCTGTGCAGACTCTCACTGCCTGTGTCTCGCAGCAGAGATAGCAGCCCTCTTTAGTGGCAAATCTCTGCATAAATTCCCTGCAACTTTTCAAAGGCTCTTCAGTGCGGTGCAGTCATTTCTGTGATATTACGTGAGGTGCATACGAATGAAGAGCAAGCAATTGTGGTTTGTCAGTTTTGATGATGTTGTGTTGCCTTTTCCTTTCCAGAAATTTGCAGGAAGCCTCAGTATTGTTGTCGGTACTTCTTACAGGGAAGCACGTGTACTGATGCTCGGATAATGGCAAATGTAAGTGAAAGGGGTTGAAAGGGAAGCAGCGTGTGGTGAGGCTGACATCTTCTGCAGTAAAGTGCTTTCATGTGGTTGGTGGGAAAAGTGAGTGCCCCAAGAAGAACTTTAGTGATCTCATGGAGTGAAATGATGTTGAAGATTTATTAGAAATTTAAGATTAAGAGAAGTCAGTGCGTTTCTGTGACACTGTCTGACTTCATCAGACTAATCTAAGAGCAGAATTAAGGCTGGCCCGACGCCACAGATCTGGATCATAATGCGGGTCAGACCACCTCTAGATGTCTTCTGGCTGATCTGATTTCAGTGCGTCCTGCACACATTCACACCTGCATTCACGTGTTTTTCCTTGTCCAGATATCAAGATATGCCTCTTTATGTTTCCAGATATCACAGATTTCCCTCTGTGCTGCAGACCCCCTCTACCCTCAGACTCTTGGCTCAGATAATCGATGCAGACGGCGTGGATCGCTTTTCATCAACGTTTCATTTCCTAATTTGTTTCCTTTAATTTATGACTGTTTTCTGTGAGAAAATAAGGTTCATCCAGTCCTTTGCTTGAACATGTCGAGCCAGTTTTGCCAAAGCTTGCAGCCTCTTATGCTTATAGGCAGTGTGAGTTAAAACTGGTGCCCTCCAGACATAATGCTCCTCAACCACAGATTAATTCTGAAATGGCCCACATTCATTGTTTCTGATCAAGAGCCTTTGTGCTGTCAGCATGAAGGACTGTGTCAGTGAAAAAACTGTTTTCTAGTACTTTATTAAGTTTTACATGGTTGTCGTGTTTTCCAAATAGAGCTTAATGAATAATTCTTTAGGAGTCGAGACAAAGAAATCCTGGACTTCCTTCTCTGCTCTCTGCTCTTTTGGACTCACGTCTGCTTGTTAAGAAAACAAGCCGATGCTGTTAATCTGAATTTCACTGTTTGGTCTGATGTTTCACGCCGATGTTATTCCCTGACGTCCTGCTCCAGCAGCAGCTAATTCACAGTCCCTCATTGTGATTCAGAGTCAGGTGCAGTTCAATTTTTAAATGATATGGCTCTTTTATATGCATGAGTTTTCACACTGGAGGGTCTTTTATTCGATCGCAGGAGTAATGAGAGCTCAGAGAACGTAACTAACACCATACAAAAATGCATTTTCCACTTTTATCCATTGTTCTTATTACTTGTGTTTCTCGAGCTTAACTTGTTATTTTGGGATGTGTGAATTCCACACCTCTCCTCTGGGAGACCCAAGGCTGGCTGTTACTCTCAATTCATTTTCAGCTTTCTTGGACAGACTGAAGGAATAGCAGTTGGGACTTAGCAGGAGAGAAATGCAGGGTGGTTCAGTGAATCTCGTTGGGTCCTAAACATGGACCTGACCTGACACCAACCCTTGGAAAACCAACACCAACCCCGTAAGTTCATTCTCAAATAAAAAAAACTGGTTGAATCTCATTTAAAAGATGATGAACTGTAGAATTGGGCGCTATCCAAATTTTGATACCGTCGAACCTTCCCCACATTTTCCCGGGGTATGCGGTATTACCGTGACTAATTAAAAATCACTTTGCAGGGCAGCATGACATGTACGCGGTTCAGACGGTCAATGCTCACGCTAAGAAGCACCAATCCTAACTTGTAGCATACCAGAACGACGGGGAGAAACTCAGCTAAAAGCCTCTACCAAGCACTGCCACCCAAACGAAACATAATTCATACCCCAAGAAATTATATGCGCATGTGACGAAAACACGAAAATAGCGCACGTCAAAGGTACCGTATCTGCTGATTTCACCACTTCACGCAAACCACAAAAGCCCGGTATGATATGAAAGCAGAGAGTCTGATGATGACGAGGATGTCTGCCTCCTCACTGTGCGACGGAAACTCAGCGAGCTAGCAGCCAAAGAGTAGCAGAAAAACACTTTGCTAAATCATTAAGTTTGTCTCATCTTTGCTGTTTTGTGCTCAAAAGTTATATTCCAGCTCAAAAAACGCTGCTAATGTCTCCTCCTGTGACTCTGTGTTTGAGACCAACCATGAAGGTCCTGGTTGTTTACATAAAGAGGAGGGAGCGCTCTTCATGCAATAAACTATCTCTGGGGTTACTTCCTTCTGGATCGTCGTTGGTGTTTCCATGGTGAATGTGGGCGGGTCACTGAGCTATTGACCGGCGTAACCACGCAGTTAGTTTCAGCGCTCCGTCTCATGAATGAGCAGAGCGCTCACAGAGGACTCTGCTGAGCAGCCCGAAGTGTTATTTTACTCTTTTATTTGCATTTCGTCCTTTTATGAGAATTGAGAACAACAGCAAGCAATGGACACACCTGTGTTAAAACACCTGTACAACTGCTCAGGTTCATTTTTTTAGCATGCACTTTTGCACAGTCACCGTTTTCTCGAGTAAAAATTCAACCCAATACATTGAACGGAGTGGACTTCGTTTTTGTTATGACGATGCTACAGTTATGTCAGGCCCCTACAGACCTATATGCGCATCATATTTTTTTTTAATGACGGTAATGAAACTGATACCGTATCTATTTTTAGATACCGCGGGATGCCTTATTATTGGATTACCGCCCAACCCTAATGAACTGTGTAATTAATCAAAGAACCAGAAATATTTCTGGTTCTTTGATTAAAAAGTCAAAGCTACAAGCCGGTGTACATAAGGTCTTTGAGGTATAAGTTAACTACAACTCCCAAGGTGCATTTTGGCAACAAGCATCCAATCACAGAAGTTGAAGTTGTGTAGTGCGTGGTGCCAACAGGGGTGAAAGCTAAAGATGACGGTGTTGAGAAGCCTGTAAACAGTCTGCAGCTTAAATCAGTTTGCTTTACTTACCTGATGCTCCAGATGGTTTGTTACACAGAACTGTCTGGGAAGTCATCCATGGAAGCTGTTTGGAAAGGAAAAATACTTGGAAGATGATTGGATGAACCATCTGTCTGTCATCATCTATCACGGGCTAACTTCAACCAATCAGATCAATGAACCCTATGACGGAGCAGGAGGTTTAACTGAGGCTACAGCAGCATCTATGCTAACTGCTTCAGACGCAGATACTGTCTTTAAATCAGCAGCGGCGTTCATCCAGAGGTGGTCTGGTTCACGTTGTGAGCCGTGATTCATCGTGTCGAACATCAGAGAAGGAGGCCGGCCACCATGACTCCCATCAGCTGGTCTTTAGGAGCAGTGGATTCGCTCGGGGATCAGTTTTCCTTCTAACAGCTCCTGTTTGGAACAAACCAGTGATTTAGAAATCCGTTCAGCAGTGCATCTGTTTGTCTGGTCCACTGTCTGTGTGCCCTGTTAATCAGCCTCTCAGCTGTTGCAGGATAATAACGTATGAAATTTACAGTGTGATGTGTCACAAAAAAGCCAAGTGCACCGAACACATAATTATTGGATCGAAGAACCAATTTTCTGATAACGCTGCTTAATGACTCTCTGCTTTTCCTTTTACGGCCCGTTGTCACATCACTTTTGTTTGCTCAATCACGTAAACTCACCAGAAATCTTCCACTGTGTGTGGTTTCTTGGAGTGACGCTGCCGCAAATGAACCACAGCGCTCCTGGTTTGAGGACCTTTGCTGCGTCTCTGTCTACCCGGTTTCCCGTCCTCTCTGCTGTCTCTAATAAAGACGCTAATGTCTCTGTTTTCGGTTCACTCAGAAACAGCTTTTTGTGCATTTTCCACCTGCCTGTTTGTAATTTCCAGGGATCCGTGCCAGCCTTCCTCTTTCACATATTCTAGAGATCCACAGATGCATCTGTTTTCAGCCCCTAAACCTCCCCGTTTCTGCTGTTTGGCAGGCGACCACGGTAGAGGACATGGAGGCTCGGCTGGACTGCGGCCTGGTCAAAGGTCACGCCTACGCCGTGACAGACGTACGGAAAGTGCGGCTAGGTCACGGACTGCTGGCCTTCTTCAAATCGGAGAAGCTGCACATGATCCGCATGAGGAACCCCTGGGGGGAGAAGGAGTGGAGCGGCCCCTGGAGCGACAGGTAACCGCAGCGCTGCCACCTACAGGCATGGATGAGCTGCTGCAGCTCATCTAAGCTTATTGAGGCTCATTAAGCCAGCTTTGTCCATTTGTCCAGATCTTGCACAGTGATCTCGGTGAGTCGGGCGTGGAACATTTCCAGAGCATCACAAACAAAGCATTTGTCCTTTCATATGTGACCTTCCTGTGGCCCACACCAGTTTAACCAATTTCACTAATTTAATTTTAGAATGACAAAGGGCACCGGTCCCCTTGGTCTCTCATCGTTTCTAAGAGATTGCATGTGATGAATGGGCAAACAACAAACGGCTGAACAAAGACCAGCCCGTGTGTAATGCCCACGACGTAGACAAGAAAGCTGCACAATGACAAACGTCATGTAGACAATGAAAAATGGATATGCAATCAAGCTAATGGGCCCCAGAGCTAAGACAAATGAGTGAATTCAGCCCCGCTGGAGCTTGTTTTTAGAGAGCAGCACCAAACAGTGCCGCTCAGATATCATTTCCCCAGGATCCTCCCAGAAGTGAAGTGACTAACCCTTCAATTCAAACGTCCAGGTGAATTAAAATGACTGGTTTGCACAAGTGGCCGTTCAATCAGGTGGACAAAGCTGTTATTTCTCCCCAGAAAAGAGCCTTTCATTTCATTACTCCTCCATTTCTGCTAGCCTACACTTCTTATGGGAGTTGGTAAAGCTGAGATAAAGTCGCCCCCTCGACGTCTCTCGTCTTCGAATTGTTAGCTACAGACTCTGTGGAGCAAACAGGGAGGTGGCGGAGCGGGATCATAACGCAGTCTGAATTATTGATAAGGCCCAAAAGAGAGAAAGATGTTATTAAAGAGACGTGAGTCTGTTTCTCAATCACTCACTCTCGCTCGCTGAATAATTTATTCATGGTTTGATAAAACCTGTTACTGTAAATGGAGTCTGACAGGCTGTGCAGACGTGGACGTTGTCAGTGAATCATACACAGTGAGACATAAACACAGAGCTGATGCGTCCAGTAAACGCCCATGTTTCCCCCGAGCAGTGAATACAGAGCGGACCTTGATGCTTAGGTATGATTCACACTACAAATACACATGCAGGGTTTTTTTTTTTTTTTTTTTTTTTACTAACTCTTTAACATGATAGTACCCATGAGGGATACACACATTCATCAATTATACATCTGAACTTGATTACTGAGGATTTAAATACATAATCGCTGTGATTATTAAAAGATTCACAGCCTCATTTTGTACAGAAGTGATGCATGATGTCAATTCCCAGTATTCAAATAAAGGCTAAGTGGTAAATTCAGCATGAAGTGCAAATCCTCACTTAGCATGTTTGTGCACAGCTGTATGCAACAAGCTAAACACACGGCAACAAAGGCTGAGGACACTGACTGTGACTGTGTTAATGTGACAATAAAAGGCCAGAGCGAAACGTAGTTTAAATAGAAAAACAAAAACTGGATCAAAATCTCCATTTTTATTTTGAGACAACATATTAAAGACTGTTTTTGTTTTCATTGTAGCAGCTTCACACAATTAGCACAATTAACTGTTTTACAGGAAGCAAGTTAAAGTGAACAGTGACAGCAACAAAAAAATGAAGTTTGATGTGAAATAAGTCTGATTAAATGGCAAAAAGTGAGTGGTTTGTCCAGATTAGAGTGACTGAAATGTTTAATAACTTGAGGACTAAAAAAGTAAAATGTAAAGTTTTCATTGAACAGAGTTAGATGAAAATAGTTGTAGTTATATTCTACTAAGATATACTAAAAGTATAAAAGAGACTAAATTAAAAAATAGCCGACAACATTAACACTGCGGTCTCTCCTAAGATACTTACGAAAAGCAGTTTTAAAGGCGGCAGACATCAGACGCAGTAACGTCTTGTCCTGTGCTTCGTCAGACTGCGGCTGCTCTTCTTCCTCTCTCTCTCACTTTATGTTTGTCTCTGCTCTCTGCAGTTCGGAGGAGTGGAACAAGGTGAGCAAGAGCGAGAGAGAAAAGCTCGGCGTCACCGTGCAGGACGACGGCGAGTTCTGGTGAGAAGCGGCAAACACTGACGCTTTTGTTGGCCCCTTATCTCAGACTCATCTGCTAACGTGGTGCTGGCGTGGGAAAATGACGTGTTTATTGGCTGATTGATTAATACTGTCCTGGTTGTGTGTGGGAACCCTCACCTGAACTGGCTTTGACGTTTTGGACTGATCACACTTTTAAAGGAATAGTTGAACGTTTTTAGAAATGCTCTGATTCGGTTTTAATGAGATGATCAATACCTGTCTAATAAATATAAGGCTTCAGCAGGCAGTTAGCTTAGCTTAGACTGGAAACAGCTAGTCTCGCTCTGTCCAGAGGCAATCCACCTCCCAGCACCTCTATAGCTCACTAATTATTTAACTTATGTTACCTCTCAACACTTCAGGCCATCGTAGTGCCCAAAATATGAATATGAATGGCCTAAACATAAAGATATATGGCCTAAATGTAAGTATAGATTGCCTAAATATAAATATAGGTATATGTCTAGATACTTTTTTTTGGAGAATGCCTTGACATACCACTTTCTCAACCAGTTAATTAGAGAACTTTAGGAGTGCTGGTAGACAGATTTTATTACCTCTGGACAGAGCCAGGCTATTTGTTTCCATCTTTTTCTGGTCTATGTGCTAAGCTAAGCTAACCAGCTGCTGGCGGTGGCTTCATATTTACAGACAGACATGAGAGTGGTACCGATCATCCAACAACAAGAAAGTAATAATCTTTTCCACACTAACATAAATGAAGTTCTGGAGGAAACACTGAATGTTTGTAGATTTTAGGGGCTTTATGGTCTTTAAATGGTCAAATATGATGAGGACAGTATCAGTAAAGCTTATGCTACTGTTTCAAAAGCTCATATTGGTCAGCATTTAATCTTGATCCATGTCAGCACCAGAAATCTGAGTCTCCATTTAACACGTAACCCTTTTCTTTGTTCCTGGTCTCATTTCCTCTATTTTTGTACCTGTTCAAGGTCTTCTTCTTTCGAGCTTTTCCCTCTAGTTGGTATCCACTCTCTCCGGTCTCTTCTCTCCTCTCCTTTTCCTGCCCTCCTGCAGGATGACGTTCGACGACTTCTGCCAGTACTTCACGGATCTGATCCTGTGCCGCCTCATCAACACCTCCTACCTGAGCATCCACAAAACCTGGGAGGAGGAGGTGATGAGGGGCTCCTGGGTGCACCGCCAGGACCCCCTTCGCAACCGGTCCGGAGGCTGCATCAACCACAAGGCCACCTTCCTGCAGAACCCTCAGGTCGGTCCAGGCGGTGTGTGTTTCCATGTGTTCATTGTGTGAGCGGTGTTGGAGTGTAGTGTGATGTCTTCTCTCTCCTCCCAGTACGTGTTTGATGTGAAGAAGGTGGAGGACGAGGTGCTGATCTGCCTGCAGCAGAAAGAAAAGAGAGCCACACCCAAAGAGGGCAAAGGGGAAAACCTCGCCATCGGCTTTGATATTCACCGGGTAGAAACACACACAGAACACACACACGCGTGCACACATACCAGGCAGACATACTTCTGCTATAACGTCCTCTCGTCCTGCAGGTGGAGCTCAATCGGAAGTACCGTATGCACTCAGCCCAGCAGAAAGTAGCGGGCTCCATCTACATCAACTCGCGCTGCGTCTTCCTCAGGAAGGAGCTGAAGGAGGGGCGTTATGTCATCATTCCCACAACCTTTGACCCCGGGCAGCAGGGCGACTTTCTGCTCCGTGTCTTCACTGATGTGCCTTCAGACTGCAAGTAAATCAGATGTCTCATCCATGAACACAGAGCGGGACTGTTTGAATCTCTCAGCATGAGCGACTCAGACTCATCATCCTGTTGTTATTTCAGCAGACTCGCTAAACACTTAGCTTGTTAGTCAGTGTTTTGCAACCAGTTTAATACTATAAAAGGCATTAAGTCCAACAGTTGGACTTCTAAGCTGCATTTCAACAAGTGACAGTGCTCAACGTGTGTCAATATTGTGCGCTGGTCTCTCATGAACCGCCAAATTTTCACAACATTTATAACTAAGAGAAGCAGCCAATGAGACTACAAGAACTTACAAACCTAAGCTGGAAATCCAAAATATACACCGTTTAGCAGCAAGGATGATGCTTCACAGACTGAGGTGAAGTCATAATGACGCAAAGAGGGAAATTTATAGTAAAACTCTGGAAAAATAACGGCTTGATTGAAGTGGAGTGGCGTCTCAGAGGTGTCTGTTTGACTGTTGCTTTAATGCAGACTTGTAGTCACTGCACAGCTCCCTCTAACTGGATGTATGCTCAGCCACTGCTGCTCTTTGACTTCATTTCCCAGAAGAGCTTTTCACAGAGTTTCAAGTTTTGCTCTCATTCCGGCTCTCGGGACCAGGAATTCTGTTCTGTTGTTAAGCTTGTGTCACCGCATGTGAAACAGCGGTTGGGAGCACTGATGCTAAACGGAGGCCTGGATAGAGATGAAGTGTGTGAGTCCAGTTGGCTTTAACACTTCGTGTACTGCTCTTTGTTTCTCAGAGAGCTGACTCTGGACGAGCCTCCTCAGACGTGTTGGACGGGGATGTGTGGGTACCCTCAGCTGGTCACTCAGGTCCATGTACTGAATGCTGAGGGTCTGCAGGGCCAGGACTCCAATGGAGGTAGGACAGTGCACACTGAGCTGTATCCAGGCTTGATTTTGTGTGTTGTATCTGCATGTAAACGGTCACGTTCCTGTTCTGCAAAGCACCATAAACTCCTGTAAACACCCACAGAGCTGCGCTGCCTCAATCCCAATAAGGAAAGACTTCTGAGCAAAGCACGAGGTACCGCAGCACCTTCTGTTCCAGCTGTAGTCAGTGCTTAGTGTTAGCCTGCAGCGCACCGTCCTAACCCGTTAAAGCTCGTCCACTGTGTGCACACACCTGTAACCTTTACAGCTTGCTCACCTTTAAAGCCACTGTGTGCACATTTTTTATGCAAGTGTATTAAATTATTCTGATTTCATAACTTGAAGTGAGACAATCCTGCTGAAAATCAGTGCGGTGTATGCAATGCTTATTCATCCTGTAACTCGGGCTCAGATCCTCGTGGTGGCTGCCACAGTGTCCACCGGGTGGCGCCAAAGTCAGAAATGTTCATGGTCTCCACATGGTGGCTTTAATACTGAGGTGTTTGTGCTAAGAGAGCAACAGTGGTGGAAGATGTACTTTGATCCTTTAGAAAAGCAAAGGGTCCATCATTTGAACTCACTTTATTAACACCAGATTCTGGCCCTCCGTTTTCCATCTGATGGAGGTCTAAGGACTGAAATGTTGTGTTAATAAAGTTAGTTTAAGCGATGGACAGAGGCAACACTGCAGCGTTTTGGAAATAAACTCTTCACCCAATTAACACATGTGACCTGATACAGACATGCTTAAACAAATCAGATCATGATAAGAGCGTCTGTCATCGGCGCAGTCGGCTAATTTAACAACCTTTCCTTCCTTCCTTCAGCTGTGGATCCCTACATGATCATCACCTGTGAAGGAGAGAGGGTTCGTTCACCAGTTCATAAGGACACACGGTGCCCAAACTTTGACATCAAAGGCCTGTTCTACCGCAAGAAACCCAAGGAGGGCATCCACATCGAGGTGAGCTGTCACTCTGCAGCCGTCCCTCTGCGGGCCTGAGTGTGAGCTGTTTGATCGTGGTAACAGCGAGCAGGTCAGAGATCGAGTTAAACACATCTCTGAAGGTGCACAATCAGAGCTCCCTGCTGTAATCTCTGCTCGTGTCCTGTTGGTGGCCGTGTGGATCATTTAGCTCATGCTGGAAGAGTTGGGGTTTGTGTTTTCTTTCTTGCTTGTTGTGCTTGAGTAAGTCCTCCTCGGCTGGCATCAGGGAGGAAGCAGGAGGACACGTCTGATAGCTCCATTTGACCAAAGACTGCCCAATCAGAGGGATGAAACTGAGGGACTGAGCTACAGGCTGAAAGTCCTTTTGCTCATTTGCATGTTTGTAACACACAAAGAAACAACAGCACACAGTCATCCTGCTGTTTCTGATTTCCTGATGCACGACTCGTGACTTTGAGCTGGATGTAATGAATGAATGCAAAGGAGGCGTGCAGAGGAGGAAACCTTCATTAGTCTCTACAGTACTTCCCTTCAAAGCAGACGAGCTCCGAGTGTTTGAAGGTTATTTTTTTCTGCTTTACAGCCGCGATCGATCAGCAAATTAAGCTTCATCTCTCGTGTTTCCACCTCAGCTCATTCTTAAACTCTTTCTTCGTCTCACTCTGTTTTAATCCGGTCAGAAAGCCTCAAACTTTGTCTTTAATCTTTGTCAGGACGTCCTTATTTTGTGAATGAAGCTGTGCACGAGTTGGAGTCGCTGCGGCGTCTGTTTGACCAATCAGAGATCAGTAACCGTGAACTCCTGAACTGTGAAGTCCTTTTTTTTTACATCTGGAACTGAATGTAATCTTCGGTTCCTCTGGTCAGGACGGAGGTTAAGGCATGTGGCAGCACTCGTTTTCTTAACTCCTCTTTTATTGTCATTTTCCTCAGCTCTCCGTCGCTAACACTGAATTTCTCAGCGTCCTTTTCCATCCAAGTTCCCCTCATCATCTCCGTGAGAGTCGGGCTGCTAAGGAAATTTGCTGAACATCCATAACCAATCAATTACAGGCTCAATATCAGAAAATATGTGTGAGGCAGTGTGTTGGTTCGGGCATGATTGTTGGTAATATGTTGGATTCACTCAGTCAGACCTGTGAAATCGCATCATTTGTGTCTCAGTGGAGGCTGAAGGCTCTGGAGAGAAGCGACGCCGATACCCAAACTCAGGCCATCGATTGATAAGAGTGCCAATTTGATCATTTCTTTTTTCCTAAATGTAAAATCTGTTAACCTCTTGGTGTCCAAATGATATGATCAGCCCGATGCGATTTTTTTTTTTTATATCAGGGAGGAACATACAAAATCATTTCAGTACAATTACACACAAAAAAAACATGTACAATAAACATGTGGCACACACACCACACACTCTCCCATCTATTATTCTCCCTTTCATTTTACAACGTGCAAAATAAGAACATGTGAACGACGGGTGTCACACTTCCTCATTCTTCCATGAAGATCTACTCACAGCGATTTCCAGTCGTCCCAGTAGTTAGCAGTCTGGTACTTCAAACCCACTTCGACCATCATTTCTTAAGTTTCTCTGACTGTAGTTTTAAAGCGATGTCAGTCTCTCCATAATGTAGATTTCATGAACAGCTCTTTGCCAGTCTTCCAGTGTTGGTGCGTTGGGTTGTAGCCACTTCCTTCTTACAGCTTTCTTCCCTCCAATCAATAATATCTTCATTAAATAATTGTCTGCTATTGATTGGGTATGCAATGCCATGGTACTAAAGTACACTGAGCGGATATCCAATGGAATAGTAATTTGAAATATGTATTCCAGACAATCATGAATATCAGACCAGTATGACAAAAGTTTCGGACAATCCCAAAATAAATGATAATGATTGGCTAAATCTGAGCCACATATCCTCCAACAGTTTGTTCCACCACCTTGACGTCTGTTCTGGACGACTAATAAAGAATCTGATAATGTTCTTCCAACCAAACTCACGCCAGCTGTGTGAAGTCGTGGTTTTCCATTGTAATTTACAAATGCTTTCCCATTCAATCTCCCTCCCTTTCCCGTCTGCGTTTGATATGCAGATAATAGAATAATATTAATTTACATCCACTCCCAGATTTGTAAGCTGAAACAAAAACCTTCAGGATATCTCTTCTTAGTCCCTCCGTCATTATTTTATTTAATCGATGGTGTCTGAAAAAATCCGATGATGATATTCTTAACTTGACAAAGGTTGATCTGTTCATCTGAGTCTGGTTTGTGTGCTTGGTTTCGAGCTCACGGTAGCTTCGGCTCGAGGTGGTGAAATGACTTTGTTGTGTTGCTTCCTCTTGCTTTCATGGTCTTGCTGCACTTCTTCCATATTACCGTAGTTTGTTGATCTTTTATAGTCAAGCCTCACTGCTAAGCTAACTCGTCCACTGTGGAGAAGAAGCAGCGTTTTCCCTTCCAGCCATGCTGTTGTTGCTGTTCGTAACAATATGTCAACCAGTGGGAATATTTTGCTTTATTGCAATATGAATTTTCATATGAAGAATTACACCGACATTGTGGTGAACCATGTGATGAGGCACAGCTCTAATGTGGATAGACACAGACTTTACAAACAGGCCTGAGCTGCTGTGATAAATGATGATTTGGTGCAGCTCTGAAAAGACTTCCTGAAGTTAATTCTCTTTGAAGAGTTCTGTGTAAGTCAGATTTATTGCTTTTGCTCCTCTACATCAGCACCTCCTCTTGTTCTTCGTCTTCCTCTCTGTGCCTCCTGCTGTCACTAACTTCTGTCCTTTGTGTATTTCCTCCCGTGCTTTTCTCTCTTGTGACCGCTTATTGCCTTTTGTCTTCTCTCTCCTCTCTTTTCCTGCTTCCCCCTTTCGCCTCTCGGGACGTCCGCCTTCCTCCCTCGAGCGGCCAACAGATCTACAACAAGAACATGATCGTGGACACCTTCCTGGGTCAGGTGATCCTGTTCAGCGATCCCAACGAGCGGCAGGAGCAGCACACGCTTCACCTCCGCGACAAGGGCAGCCGCCAGGACAACGACCTCCCGGGCACGCTCACTGTGCGCCTCATCACCTCGACCACGCTCACCAACATCTGACGCCATCGCTCATACGCTTACAGTGATCGGCTCTGAAGGTGGCGTCCAGTCGTGCCCGCCACGTCTTCACCGCCATCCTCAAACCACTGCGGGAGCTTACTGTCTTTTGTTTCTGCTGCTTGCGCTCTCTTCGTTTCTCTTATTGTTCCCCTTTTTTCTTTCGCCTCAGCGTTTAAATTCAGCTTCCTTACAAACGTCTAAGGACCCTTCTGGATGGACGGCACCCACAGATGATATGTGGGCTCCGTATTTAGTAAGTTTGACCACATTCCTGCTAAAATTGTCCATTATTTTTTTAGCATTTGCATCAGAAATTTGTTCTTAAAGTAGGTTTTGTAGCCAGAATCTGCATCAGCAGCTGAGCTACAGGCCAACAGATCAGTTCATCGCTCTGATGCTAATCGACAAACTCCTTATTTTCTTTGTGCATATTGTTTATTCAGTCAAACACACACATTCATACATGCACAGAAAGTACATATGCAGACATTTCTGCACTCTCCATGCATGTGCCAATGTTTCCAAGGGCTATGCATTGCCTTAAGGTTGAGTCTGTCTCTCCACCTTGAGGAGGCAGGGGGTCATGTTAGCTACTTTATCTTCTCCATCAGCCGTCCTCAGCGTTAGCACAGCCTCCATCGCTTAAACTCCACCCAGCTTTTCCCCACAGGTTCAGTTTCCGTCTCCTGTATGCCGACACGCTCCTTCATGTCTGTGGATGACCGTCGCACCCAGTCCGCTCATCCACACACCTCAAGTCTTCACCAGTTTGCCGGTGCTTTGGAGAGCATGCAGCACTGTCTGTCACTTTTTACTGTGGACTTTACAAACGATAGCCAACAGCAGCTATTCTCTCCCTCGACTGAGAGCTTTTCTGTGTTGTCCTGTGAGCGTGCTCATGTGTGAAATCTTGCCTCCCGTCTTCCATCACTAGAACCATTTCAGACTCCCCGAGACGCTTTCTGCCGGTTGCTATGGACGATCTCAAAACTGCATGGCTTGAAAACCTGAACTGTCTGCCTGTGCTGCACACGTGTCCGGTCGTAGCTTAGCAGCCGGTGCTTTGATAGAGCTGCCCTTTGACCCCCCCCCCCCCATGTGTACACCTTCCCCGTCCAGCGGAGTGCAAAGATTCACCCTGACATAATCAAGTGCTTTATGGGGCCAAAGATGAGCCAGACCCTTCGCTCTCTTAATCCCTTTCGGACCGCCCTGGCCTGGCCCGGCCCGGCCCAAGCCTAGCTACAAACCACCACCCCCTGTGCCACATCATCTCTTAACGGCAACACCACTGCCTGACGCTTCCTCTGACTTGAGTCTGTCGGCCCGGGCCAAAGACTCATGCCACGTGACCCGAGAGACAGCAGCAGTGCTTCTGCTGATGGCACAGAACAGGCGTGTGTGCATGTGTGCGTGGGTGTGTGTGTGTGTGTGTGTGTGTGTGTGTTCAAGCCTTGCTCTGAATGCGAGTGTATGGGGTGAATGTATATCTGTTAATCCATGTTGTACCTGGAGGAAAACTATTTCTGAGGAAAGGTGTGAGCCGAAAGGAAAAGAGCCCTTTAGGGGAACACACACCTTGCACTTTACTTCATTCTAAAGCTGGAAAAGGACCCTTGAGGACGAAAGAACGAGGAGGGAGAGCAGAGGAGACGTTCTGCCTAACAACCCGTGCCATCGCCTCGGTCCCGGCTGCGTCTCCGCAGCAGGAAAACAGCATGGGACATGATTTGAGGAGGATTTCAGATGGCTTTTGCATATTGAACCAACACTGGTACAATGTAATCTATCTCTGATGGCATTTCCTGTTTCGATCACGCGGCCATCCGATTTGACCTTTTAGCGCCGAGGCTTTTCGTGACAGGAGCCCGGACAGAAAATCACAACTTGTGTTTTGTCTTTTCAAAAGTGCAATATCATTGCAGAGACTCTTCATTCCAGGTTTTATTGACTTATTGTCTTAGTCCCCCCCGTGTTTCATAAGAAGAATTAAAAATGTAAGTCACAGTCATCATCAAGACATTTCCTTTGAATGTAAGACAAACAGTTAGTGGACGAATCTCTCAGTCAAACTCTCAAGTCCGTTTTCCTGATTTTTCAGCGCCTTTTTCCATTACTTGAACTGTCACACATGGCATTTAATTGATCACACACCTTTGTGTACAGCATCTTTATAAATGTGTCTTGCATGGGTTATTTTCCAATATGTTCATGGCCTTGTATTGTACTGTTCAATTGTTACTATATATACTTATTCTTTCTATCTCAAAAGTCTTGGAAATGCTAGTTTTGAGCAGTCAGCATGTCTACACTAATGCACCTCATGCCAGTCTGACCATATCAACAGGTTTGAAACAGTTATGTCTTGTAATACAGTGATGCACTCATAATGCCTCCAGCATCGATGAACATTAGCAGCAGTTGTTGACTACTATTTAGGTGCTATGTATCTTCTCTGTGCTCTTTTCTATTGCTTTCAGTCTGACAGAAGATGAGGGTTAGGGAACATGGCAGCAAGGCTGAATTTGGAAAATGTCAGACAGTGTTAGAAACTGTAGTGCCAAGCAGTTTAAGGTCAGTGCCGTCGAAGTGTCCTTGTGCAAGGCACTGAACTGAGTAATGGCCGGCTATCGTGCAGAGCGGCTTCCAGTCTTTGCGTGCTGTAACTGTAATCCTCCCCAGGTCAGGACTGTGATGTTCAGAAGAAGCCCGTGATGGTTAGCTGAGGCTGGAATGAAGAGGTTTTTGGTGCCAAAGGCGTCGGCGGCTGCTGGATTTGGTGGAAGTGACACCGAGCAGCTCCTGCCTCTCGTCGTTTAGCTTTACGTTCGAACCACCGAGCCAAGCTTTCGACTTCCTGAACAAAACTCACTGCTGCTCCGAGGAATCCAGAATCCTCAAAGACTCTTTTCAGCCGTCTGGATGAAAAAATATTTATCTCACTGCACGATGACAAACCGTCACGTTTCACCTCTCAGCACCTTTAGCTTCTGGTGATGTTTGATGATCTGTGTTGACCTCTTGTGGCAGGAAGGTTTGAACATTGTTGTTGTTGAAATGAAATGGAAATATTGATATAAATATTAGTTTTTAGATGAGAAATGAACACAAACAAAAAAAAAACTACTCCAGATGTTGGTTTTCTCCAGAGACCAGCAAATTAAACACAGTCTGAAAATGATTTTTTCCTCCAGTCGTGACTCTAATCTGAACAAAGATGGTGGCAGGAAATGACGCATGTTCTTGCTAAATTTGTACAACTTGACCCACATCTGTCCGTATTGATATTACTTTAATTTATTTTATATTTTCAGTGTATGAAATTAATTCTTGTGCTGCACAAAAAGGGCAAGGACTTATCAGGCCGATGCTTGCTGAACAGGAAATCAGTGTTGGACTGAACGTTTTCTCATCCAGATGGTTCGAGGAGTCTTGGAGGATTGTGGAAATTCCCTCCAGACTGTAGTAAGTTTTGTGAAACAACCTGTTTTGAATGTTTGGCTCGATGATTCACTGAACCCAGATGAATCTGAGGGACAGTTTACATCATTATTTACACTGTGGTTCACAGATTGGACTGTCAGCGACCCAGTTAAGATGATTTTAGGCTGATAGCTGCTACATGGTACATTCATGAATATCAGTTCAAACTCAGTGTCTCATTTCAGCATCTTCAGCCTTCATTTGTGACAGAAGGTATTTTTTAATTATTAGCCATGTAAATGGATATTTGATGAATGCTAGTTTAATTTTATTTCCATACAACTAAATATGATGAAGTTGGAGTTAGTAAGCCACCCATGAGAAGAATTTGAAAGTTAGCTATCATCGTGGGCAGGAAGCCATGACATCAGTGTTTGACAGATGTTTTCATTGCTTGGACTTGAGCTGTATGTTGAACAGCACTCAAACTAGCCTAGCTTAGCCTCTAGCCTTGTAGCAGCATGTCACATGTCCACAGGAAGTGCCGCATTTCCTGTGTGGACTGCCAACATTGTTCATATTTCATCCAAGTTTGCAGCTCAGTTATTATTTAACAGATAATTTGTGGCAGAAACCATGTTTCACTTACTTTAGCAGAGCATGCTGTTTATCTGGCGTGTTCCCCCGAGGATGAATGCTAATGATTTTGGTGATTTAATTTCATGTAGCTCCACCACCAGGTCAAACTTTTAGATGATTTAAGGACCAAATACCTACAAAACAAATGGTATTCCCCTCAGCTTGAGCTGTACTCTGAGTGTAGGACTAATTAGCTAATGTTAGGATGCTAACATGCTAAACTAAGTGGTGAACCATGTTTTTTAAACCTGCTAAACTTCAACATGTTAGCATGCTGACGTTAGCTTGTAGTTCAAAGCACTGCAGTGCCAATGTGCTGTGAGCGTAACTGTAGAGCCAAATATGCAAAGAATGAACTGGAACACTGAATATTCATTGATACTTATCAGTGAATATTGTCATTTATAGACATTCACAAGTGAATTACATGCATCTTTTGTGTGTAAAGGTAGCTGAGAGGAGAAGAGAGTGACGTTGAAGGGTTTAGGCTGACAGGGAGTGAACTGGTATTCATGAATTTTTGCCACGTTATGTTTCTGTCATTTAACAGTCCGAGCTTTGCCTCAGTCATCATAGATTTTATACTTGGAGTTTGTCTTCAGCTCATGCCAGAACCGTATTTTACGTTTACGGCAGCGACCGCTTCCCAAATTTCGCATTTGTCAGGATGTGGCACAGGAGCTCAGCCGCTAACACGCGGCCCGGCAGCTTTGATATATGGAAGCGTCTGTGCTTCAGAGTCACTGTGTCACTCACAATCCCACAATCCCACAGCGAGAGCGAGGAGCCGAAATCACAGCCTGTCGAGCTCAACGTGAAGCCTTAGCGAGGCGTCCCTCTTCCTTCCTCGAGCGTCTGCTGGTGTGCCACAGCAGTGCCAAAAAGATGGCTGACCCGTCAACACGATGCATTGTGGGTGATGCAGTCATACAGCAGGTTGTAAAGGCGTCGTTCTTTGTACCTTATTTTGTTCTCAGCTGCGTCTCTTCTTGTTTTTCTCTTTGAGGCGATTCTCATTGCGTTGCTGTGCTTACTTCTTGTAATCGTTGCGCATTGATTCTTTGCCAAAAGTGTTAATGGCTTTCACTGTTAACCAACGCACACACACACGCACACACACACACACACACACACACACACACACACACACACAGAGTATACACAAACACTCCAGCTAACAGACTAACCAGGCTCGGTTGGAGTTTACGGACCTTGACTGGTTTTTTGACAGTTGCTATGAAGCTTATCGTTTCTCTGTATATACTTTCCGCACGGCCATGCCAAAGCAGGTTTTCACAACGCGAAACCATTGGAACGAAGCTGAACTGCTCAAAACGGTGGTGACTTTTGTACCAATCCAAAAATGCCAGTGCATGTAGCAAAACCGCTTCAGATCTGCTCGCTCCATTACGAGTCACAGAATATCTATTTTTGTTCTCAGTGTCGTGAAACATAACCCACTGTTGCTACTTTGATAAACATACTGTGTGGAGTAAGTAGAAGGCTTCTGTTGCACACTTGCATGCGTTAAAACAGTATCCAGTTTTCTAATATTTTGTATTCAGTAACCTGCAGTGTACAGTATGTATATAAAAGTAGCAGCAACTTGACTATCAGTTATTATTATTATGGGATCCATGTTTTGATGGATGTTGTTCAATATATTCTAGACATTTATTTCAAGTTGATGATGTTCTTGTTTACTGCTTCTGGAGATCAGAATACTTCGAGGGATCGAGTGTATTGTTTTTCCGAGCCCAGTGATATCTTGAGTCACGGCCACGACTTCCAGTTATTCTTCCACTGAACTGGCGTCTGTAAGATTTAGCATTATGCCACAGGTTTCTTCCCTTTTCTTAGCTGAAATAAATGATGCGGGAGCACAACCTGTCACACCTTAAAGGAAAACCTCGACATTTTTGGGAATTTTTCGCCAAAAACTACATTAGAAGATTGAGCCAGCTCTCATGTCTGTGCAGTTAATATGAAGGCTGAACAGTTAGCTTAGCACAAAGACTGTAAACAGGGGGAAACGGCTAGCCTGGCTCAGTGTAAAGGTAACAAAGCCAGCCTACCAGAACCTGTAAAGCTCACTAATGAACACACCCTTTTTTAGAAGATCTATATAACAGATTTGCCGTTTTTACACCTTGTTTTGTATGGATTTGACAGATGAGGTGTAACATGTTAATTGCTTAGCTTTAGCGGTGCTACGAGGTGGATTTTGAGACCTCTGGACAGAGCCAGGCTAGCTGTGTCCCCGTGCTAAGTTGCTAAGTGCTAAGTTTCCCGGCGATAGCTTTTAGTTCAGCTTAGCGCACACACGTGAAAGTGGCGTTGACCTCCAAATCTAACTACTCAAGTCAAGCTGAAACCTTTAAAAACTGGATCAGCCACATGCAGAGTTTCCACCAACGTGCACAGATTTTTTAGTGTTTGACACTCAGGAAGGAGCACAAAGCTGACGATGGAGTAAATATGTTAGACAACACCCTGAACGCCTGGACTTTTGGCGGCAGGCGACCCTCCAAACCTGAGAACGCCAATTATCATTATTATTAACATGGATGACGACCAGCATCTTGTGTGGTTTACGCTATAAAGACCAAAAGAAAGATGGTGGTTTTGGTGAGAAACTGGCAGCGAATTCTTCATCAAAGTAGCTAATTATGCTAGCTAACGTTATCCAGGTCATCCATCACTTGTAGGAGTTCGAGGTATGATCACGTCACCTTGTTTGAGGTGTGACAGGTGTCATTTACTTCCCTAAAACCGGCAAGAAAGGGGAAGAACTGAAGATCTGTAGATTCTTGGCGCTGAAAAGTAAATTTTTTGTGATTATTTAAGAGGCTTTTCCCCCGTTTTTGACTCGTAGACAGAACAATGACATGATCGCAGCCGAGGTTTGCCCGCCTGCTGATCTTCTCGCTCTTCAGCTTAGATGCTGCTGCATGTGCCCCAGAACGAGTTCACCAGGTATTACGTTTATCTCAATGACGCCATTTTGTAGACCGCGTTGACTTTGTCGCACCAGGTCACCGGATACCTTCTGCATTCTTGTCATTGACATTTTTATCTGAGATGGTGTCTTGTTCACTGGAGGAATGAGCTTGTGATTCTTCTTGTATTTTTCTGCTGATGTTTATTAACTGGAGACTGGAATACCTACTGCATGGTGACACTTCTAGAAGATGCTACGGTCTTTATAACAAGTATCTTTTATCAGTATTTTATAACCTTGTTAATTTTATATATCCACTTTACCCTGCGTTCCAAACTGGTATGTTTACTGATAGCTAGGTTTCAGAGAGCTGTGCTGTATGTTCTGTACCGTGTGCTCGTCTGTGTGTTCTTTTCGGCGTGAGCTTTCTTTTTCTTTATCAACGCGTGTTCGTTGGATTTGGTTCTCGGTTACACTGTGGTTATTTTATAGCTACGATCTGAAATATTATTTTTTCTTTTGTATTTAATGTCAACTTGTGGCATGACTTTGAAATAAAACCGGAAAACCTTTTCTGGGTTTGTCATCATTTTATTTTATTTCATCTTGATGCAGCGACACGTTTCACAGACTGACAGATGTGGAACGCTCCAGAAACACCTGTTTGGAACGTTCCACAGGTAAACAGGCTCATTGGTAACAGGTGAGAGGATCATGATTGGGTATGAAAGGGGCATCCTGGGAAGGCTCAGTCGCTCACAGCGAAGATGGAGCGAGTTCACCACTTTGTGAACACATGACTGGATGAAGGAGATGAACACGTGGACTCAGAGACACTTCGTAGAACTCCTGCTGGTAAACAGTTTGTTTGTGAATGTTTGTATCCTGTTTTTAGTCCCAACCTGAGTTTGTGATGGACCCTCAGGTCTGATTTAGAGGCTTTCTCTGTTAACTGATCTGTGCTGCCTGATTTACAATCTGCAGGAAACATTCCACAGATGCGTGTTTTATGTCATGTTGACGGCCTCATGCATCTAACATAAGAAAGAATATACAGAGCCTCTATCCACTGAGCTCAGATAGGTGGGCAGAGCCACAGATGATGAAGCAGTGAGACCTTTGTTCCACATTTAAAACAGTGATGCAGAGAGACCTGGACAGAGTGGCAGGATGCAGCTACAGGTGGGTGAGAAAGTAAGTTCTCTCATGTCATTTCTGTGAACTGACCTTTAAAATGGACTTTGTGGTAACAGAACTTGAAAATCACGACCTGGGTCATCTCCCTCCCCACCTCCCAGCTGGTCTCTGTATCTGCCACCAACAGGCTCCACCTCCCAGCTAATCAGGATCAGCAGCCATGAATGAGGCACAGCGCGAGTCTGGAGAGCCCCGTCACTGACCCAGACCTCAGACTGTGACACCGAACCTCGTACAGGAGGCCGGGACCGCCGGAGCGTGAGAGCAGGTGAAGGCTGCTGGAAAGATTTTTAACAGAGAAGAAGACTGACAGATAAGACTGGAGCAGAGAGGTCACCCTCCAGCTTCCTCACCAGTCCTGTACCATCCTCATCACCCATCCTGCCAACCCCGGGCCTCCTCACGCACCCCCAGGAAACACAGGACAGAAAAGACGGGAAAGACCAGGAGGAAGAAGTGTGTTTAGAGGTAAGTGGGGCAGGTGAAGACGGGTCGAGGCCGAGGGCTTAGCCTGCAGCCGGGCCGCAGCGCTGCTGCTCTGCTGTAGCTTTAGGCCAAAGCCTCTTACTGCTCCTCGTCCTGTGCCAGCACTTAAAGGAGCCATTATGTGCCCTTCGAGTAAATACAGCAGACTGCAGTGTGTTTGTGTTTGCGGCAAAACGTCTGAGTGGTTTCTTTACTTCCAATTTAGATTCCATTAGAGATTACACGTCGCCAGATAAACCAACAGTTTTAAGTGTCCCCTGAAGAGGGTCGAAATGGCAAACAGAAAAGAATGAGAGCAACCAAACTGCTGCGCTAAAGATGTTAGAGGGGCTATAAAAGTGAGGAGCAATAATTATATTAAGCCGAGCATGAAGGCAGGAATCAGGAGGATAAGGAGCCAGTGAAAAATGGGTAAGACTGTAATTATTAGCATCAGAAAAAGACAAAATCAAGGTAGCATGACCAAAAGAGGATCTTAGTTCAAGGAGAGCTGCAACTAATTCTTGTTTTCATTAATTATTAATGGTACAGTCCATGAAAACCGTGAGAAAAAAAAAACAGTTTCTGCTGTTTTTTGCTTGAAAAGTGAACAAACAGATTATCCAATATGAACACAAGAGGCACTGGAAGGCCTCTGAACAGTAACAGCCATCCGTGTGTGTGTCTGAACGGTCTTCATGCTCCTCAATGGAATCAGTGATTTTACATAAGTGGCACTGACCTTGTAATGAGCCCAGTATTGTGACACACTCCTCGTTGGGTTTGGGCCTCACTGTTTCTGCAGCTGAGCTCAGAAAAATGTGAATTAGCTTCAAACAAAGCAGCAGTTCTCTGTCCCTCGCGCTGCAGTGTTTCAGTCACTGCTAATTCTGCTTAACGCCGCTGCGACCACTTATTTTCATTTTTAAGAAGAATGCTTGATGCTTTCATGCCACCGCTGCCGTCTGCCTCCCCAACCTGTTAAAGGAGTAGATCAACATTTTGGGAAATGCACATATTTAACTGTTTTTACAGCCGGCAGCTGGTTAGCTTAGCTTAGCATAAAGACTGAAAGCACACAGAAACAGCTAGCCTGGCTCTGTCCAAAGGTGTAGAACAAATCTGCCTGTGACCCCTAAAAAAACTGAAAGTGCTGTTTTTTATGTACGTTTTGTGTACAGATTGAACAAATATGATAAGTTAATTAGTGATCTTCAGAGGTGCTGGTTGTCTGGAGTTTTGTTAGCTTTGGACAGACGCAGCCAGCTGTTTCACCCTGTTTCCAGTCTTTATTCTAAGCTAAGCTAAGCTAAGCTAACTGACTCCAGCTTCATGTTTAACAGACATGAGAGTCGAATCGATCTCGTAATTTAACTTTTAGCATTGTTATAAGAAAGCAGCTACACAGACACCAAATAAATCACTGGATTACTCATGTAATTTTTGGAAATGACAAATATTTGGTTAAGATACTTTTAATATTAAGTAAAAAAGTGGAAAAAGTGACACATATATTCAGACAGTGGTGCACAGCTGGAAGAAAAATGGGCTAAATGGACGTTTTACAAGACTCACAACAGCAGCATCAGAGTGCAGCCGTGGATAAATCCTTCCACAGAACTGTATGAATGATGGTTTCTGTTATTATTTAAGAAAGCTATAAGTACTTTATAGTATCCCTCTGAAGTGAAGTGCCTCTAAAATGCCCTGAATGCTGCATGAACAGTGGTATTATTACTTCCCCTCTGTGTTTGTCTTGCAGAGACTGAAGCACAGACCTCATGGAAGCCGTGCAAACACTGAGCCTTGTTGGTTGATGATGAAAGCTTCGCGCCTCTCTGTGCCTCTGAATCCCTGCCATGTGAGTCAGAACTGACACACATACAGTACACATGCTCGCTCAGAGAGCATTAAAGGCCACACACGCAGATTAGCGGCCGAGGCATTCGCAGCGCTTTTGGTCATTACAGGAAAATCTGTGACTTTGGGTCTCATGAGGGTCGAGGTGTTGAACTCTGAGGTTTACATGTTATCTGTGAAAGTGCTGCTCTCGGTTTTGACTGCGGTGCGTTTAGCGCGTTGTTGTTATGAGCTGCTCATGCTAACCATTAGCTTTATTTACAGCAGTAGCTGCGCAGTAGAAGATCTGCCAATCACAACAGGCAGAGATGAAAAGAAGCAAGAGAGACAGAGACATCTGTCGAGCTACTTTTTATTCATGCTAAAAGCTAGCTTAGCATCTTAAAGGTGTAGGATTGAGAGAGTGGACAGTATCTCCGCCTGTCATGCGGAAGACCGGGGTTCGATTCCCCGACGGGGAGGTTTTTGTTTTCTGGAATTTTCCCTCACGGGACTAATACAGGAATATTGATTGATTGGCAAATGTCAAAATGGCAAACAAGGAACTCTAAAATCATCAAATATGAGCTGATTATAGAACTAAGGAGCCAACAGTGCTAACAGTGTAGCATCTTCCACCTGGAAAGTCACACTTGACTAACATTACATCCGGCTTCCTCGACCTGCTCTGGCCCATGAACTTGTTTTAGCCTTGCTAGCAGCAATGTCACCACTTTGGTCCAGACTGACATATCTCATCATCTGCTGGATGGAAAGACATGAAAGTTTTACAGACATCTGTGATCCCCAGAGGATGAAGCACACCGACTTTGGTGATCACCTGATTTTTCATGTAGCGCCACCAGCAGGTCAAAGTTTGCAGGTACTCAGTGAAATATCTCGACATCATAGATTGGCACCAAATGTTAGATGGACTAAAAACCTGCAGAGCTAATGAAATTCACAGCTTCTGGACTTAACGACTGGATTAGCAAATGTTAGCATGCAGACATGCTAAACGAAGACACTGAAGATGGTAAACATTGTATCTGTCGCTATGAGCATGTTAGCACTGCTGCTAGCATGACTGAAGTACGTTGGTGTGGACTTCCTCCTAAAACTGAGACCCAAACCCAGATCATACCGGTGTCTTTGAGACCTGAACCTGACCTGAGACCAGAGGCTGTGCCTGCTGGTTTTCAGACAAAGAAAGACAAATATTTCCTAATAAATTCCTCTAAATAATCAAACCTGACGATGGCTGGATACCGTGAAGGCTGTGAATTTAAGTACAGATCTATAGGTCTTTGTTTGGGACAGTAGCCAGATTAGCACCCTGTTGTTCTGGATAAGAGGCTCTGACTTAGCATTAGCAGAGCATATTGTGACTTGCTGCCTGTGGATGAAACGTGGAAATTAACTGCATGCTGTTTATCTGCAGCCTCCTCAAGCTTTACTGCTTCAGTCAGTCTGTTTTTTTACTTTAAATTTGTCTTAATAGAGATTCCTTTGATTTGTAGTGAGGCACATCCAAAATGTTAATCTACTTATTGAACCACTAATGGATCATTAATACACTTAGCCCCTCCCCCAGTGACATGGGCTGTCTTCATCATGTTTTTTTGTTTTTTTTTAGCCACACAAGCTGCCAACTTCTTTGTATTTCCTAAGAAGAATTAACAGGAAAAAGGTCATCTCAGTTCTGTTTCACCTTTCATCCCAATCATTCAGCTCTGCTTCTGTGAGTCACTCAAATGTCTCTGTTAGATTGTATTAAAGCTCCAAACTGGACTCTGTCTCTGCATGTAAATGAGGTATTTCAACACGGACTGCAGCACAAACTAAATCTGAACGTGTTACTTTACACTTTCATCTCTTCACAACTGCAAAATGTGGCGGCGTAAGCATTCAAAACGATTCGTCTACGCTGAGAAACGAAGCCGACTGGACACGAGAAGGCCGTCGTACTGTACGCTGGACTGTACCGGCGTCACTGCTGACGAGGTTAACAAAGGACAGACGGCTCAGTGGGGGAGAAATGATTCAGCAGTCATAACCGCAACAACTATGGCTCGTACTTAAGCGACGGGATTAGCCCCAGGAATTTAAGTAAGCCTTTAACAGCCCCCACCCTGTAACCCCCCACCCCTTTCCTTCACTGCTCTGCCGTGTCCAGCTGAGCCACGTGGCCGGTTGTCTCTGCTCTAACCCCCCCTGCGTCTAATATTACTGTATGAATACTGTATGAATGTTGAGACTGTCTGTTTGTTTGTCCTCTCAGTCTGATGATGTCTTTGACTCGTCCCCCCTGCAGAGCCCACACACGGTGACGTCTGATGTCCTGGTATCAACCCGCAGCTGAACCATGGTCATTCTGCAGCAGGTAGGTCACGTTGGCAGGAAATGGCTCGACCTCACGCTGATGTCACGGTCGGCCGATGCGGGCTTTTCAATAAACGACGCCGATATTTAGAAAGCGTGGCAGCTGATACACAGAGCAGATGTCACGTTGGCTTTTTTTGCATCTGATAAAATAGAACTTAATAATAATAATTAAAACACAGTTCTAGCACTTAAATCAACATTTATTTTCACAGGTATTTTTTTGTGTAATCCTATCGTTAGCGTAGCCATCGGCCTTCCACTGTAAGCCTTAAGCTAGTTAGCCGGGCATGCTAACATTTGCAGCTTACCTTGGAGCAGATTGAGACACAGTTGAATCCACTCTTAACTATTTCTTTTTTGTGTTTTTGGAGCGGTGACACCCCCCCACCCTTGGTAAGATGTGATTGGACAGTCACTGATAAGGGGCGTGGCCTAGCGAGCAATCAGTGGTCCACTTTCTTTGCTGTGTTCTAGATAGTTTGACCGTCTCACACAGGTTAAGGCTTGTTTCATCACACACACACACTGACTGGTTTCCTGTGTGGAGGGTGTGTTGGATGTTGGAGGAGGGTGAAAGTTTCTCTTTTCTCTTCGTCGTGCAGACGCCCGTCACCGTTCTTTCTGTGAGCTGCCAAACTCATTACATCAGCCTTGTAGGTGACACTGTTCATGAAAAGCCTGCTTAAGGCCCAGATAAGCAGAAGGCAATTATAATATCAGTGGAAGATTAGATGCAAGTCGATAAATAGACGAGATTCCCGCAACAGCAAAGTCAGATACGGCAAATTAAATTATAATGGATTAATTATGGAGCAGAAGGAGGGTGTGAAGCTTGTAAAGGGTCAGTTCACCTAAAAACATCTGCTCTCCCCGACTTCTAGTTCCTGCTGTTACCCAGCAGCACTAAAACTACATACAAAATGACATTTAGCAAATTCATTCTTTTTAAACGTGCTACAAAATGCTTTTACTTCAAATATTTGTATATATGTTGTCTGTACATGTCGCATGGAGGGCCACAACTTACAGGTTTATGTAGCAAAATGATAATAAATGTACATTGAAGCCTTAAAAAACTGAAAATTAAATGAATTTACCTTCATTATTATTTTATGTTTGTAGCCAGGTGACATCTTCTAAGTTTAGAGTCTTGTTTTTATTTAGTCTCAGCTTAGTTTTTTTTTATAATAACCCTGGTTTCATCTTGATGAATGACGCCTGTGCAGAATAAGGTTTGAGCTGTGATCAGTGGTGACGTTCCCAGATTGCCATGTGAGGCTGCCAAATTTAATTCACAAAAATATCAGAGAGAATAACAAGAAATGTCATACAGAAGAAGAGCTTGAATGAAAGAAACATGAACGCATGAAGGCGATGTGGTACGAGGTCACCCGGAGGAGAGATCCCTGCAGCCGTCACTGCACTGACTGAAGAGGAGAAAAGAAAACTCTGACATGAAAATAGAGGCCAGGATAAAACAAAGTGGTCTCTGGGTCAGGAGGACATTCAGAAAGGGACGACAGGGTGCTTCACAGTGAAGGTGACACTGCTTCACTGTCGGCTTGAGAGGAAGAAGCTGAACTGTGAGCGTTTCTGCCAAAACATGCAGAGAAAACCTGAGAAAACTTCTCATGACGGCTCGTATGAAGCTCTTTGCTCTCTCTGTCTGCATGTCAATGCACCACGAGAGATAAGTGAGATGGCATGTTTGTGTGGTTTTCTTTTATTTCTTTAATTGAGGTGGAGCGACTCTTTAAGAGCACGTAGAATCATCTGTTTAAAGCTTAATGTTCCCTGTACGTCTGTAAATTCAAAGCAAAAAGCAGGCGGTAAGAGAGAAGACAGAAACCCTGAAAAAGTCTGAAAAATAAGAGAAATTATCATTAGAATACGTAAAGTGTATATACGTAGAGTTTTTAAAATGAGAATGAAAATGTGCAAAATATTGACTAAAGAGTGTAAATGTTCAAAATATAAAGAAAGAAGATGTTTCATCATTACGTCAGATAGAAATTTTACATCATTTTATTCCAAATAAATGTAATAAAAGGTTATTTTTCAAAGAGTCTGCAGTAAAACTGAGCAGCGGCTGTTTGTAAAGCGCGACTTTGTCGCCGTGGAGCAGCCAGCAGGTCTGAGGGATCGAGATGAAATGACAACAAAAAGTATGAAAAATGTCGTCAAATAAACTGGATGAAAAATGAAACATGAGCCGAGTGAGAGCAGAACTTTGATTCATGAAGTCCCAGCAGACTGAAAACAGCGTGAAGCCGCTCCGTCTCAGCCTGACGCGGTCGCCTCGTATCGGCCCATCAGTAGTTTCTCCTCTGTAAGCAGATCCTGGTGCTTCCTCCGCTGAATTTCAGCTGAATTCAGACTCGCTCGGTGTCACGTCCCCAAACAACATCAAGCTCTGAGGTCAGGGGTTACATCATGCCCACACGGGGCTCTTGGTGGTCAAGTTTAAGCCTTTTTCAGACCTAATCCTCCCATTCAGAGAGCTGGCAGCTGAAAAAGTAGGCGACTGTGGGTGTGTGATGAAACTCTGATATTTCCTCGTTATTCAACACACATAATGAAATGATTACTGACACGAAAACAGGCAGATTATGGGAGAACAAGTGACTTGATGAAGGTGAAACATAACTAGCTCAGACTCAGCTCAGGTTCTTCTGACATTTAAGTTATGCTACAATAAAAGCCTCTGTTCACTCATAGTGATTTAAAATGGAAACCTCACCAGGAGAAGTAATGAACATGTATTTATACACGCTGGGAGTCGACACTGTTTCAGGGAATCTGCAGATTTTCAGTCTGGGCTGAAAACCTCAGTGAGACAGAGGTGGACGATCATGGTCCAGCCTGAGCTCTGTGGACGCTGTCATGCTTCCTTATGGCTCCACAGACTGATGACTGAGTGACTGAGACACACGAGTGGAGCTTAGCTTTACTCCCGGGGTGTTTCACCTCCGAGGGGTCGTTGGGACCACCTGGCTCGTTAATGCTCCTGGCTGCCTAACGACAGTCGTTAGAGTCACCTGAGGCCGACTGAGTGTTTGCTAGAGCTCCTGTGAAAGGATGAGAGGACAGAGTTGTCCTCTGTGGACTGAGGGTCTCTGTTTTTATGTAAGTATCCTCCCTCACTCCTCCTTCAGTCCATCTGGACGTTGTTGTCTTGACCGGAGCGCTTCCTCTTCCTGTGTCGAGCCATGTGTTTGTTTCATGTCGGTTAGTTTCTTTGATGTACACGTCTGCGTTTCTAAGCTTTTCACGTGAGGATGTTCATGTCCTATTTTCTCTTGGATGGTTTCATTTTTACTTCTGGGTGAGTTTTTCTTCTCTAAGCAGATCTGTGTGTTGTGACGCAGGGGGACTATGTGTGGCTGGACCTGAAAACAGGCCGAGAGTTTGACGTCCCCGTGGGAGCCGTGGTCAAACTGTGCGACTCTGGACAGATCCAGGTTCTGGATGATGAAGGCAGGGTAAGTCAGATGTTAATTTTATGTTTTGAGTGAGGACAGAATCACACTAGTGGTCTACGAGATAGCATAACCAGTAGAAATTGTGGCCAAAACAACCCGAGTTGTAAAAATAAACCAGGACCTTTCAGACCTCCTCTTCCTCCTCTTCCTCCTCTCCACACAGGAACACTGGATTTCCCCTCAGAATGCCACCAACATCAAGCCCATGCACCCAACCTCCATCCACGGGGTGGAGGACATGATCCGTCTGGGCGACCTCAACGAAGCGGGCATCCTCCGCAACCTGCTCATACGCTACAATGAATGCGTCATCTATGTTAGTAGCCTCTTAACACTCAGCTGTTAGAGCACACAGGTGCTCCCAGCCGTCCACAGCTCAGCGAGGTTCTTATTCAGGTGAAGATGTTCACTGACACCGTCAGCATCCTAACGTTACTGGAGATAAAACCATTAACAGGATGTCCCACCTCAGCTTGATGAGCACTGAAGGGGACAGAAACAAGGATTTTGATAGCTGTGACCAAATGGTACCATAATATTTAAATAAGGTCTCATATTTTGATGGCTGGGTGCATTTCAGATGTACAAGTTTGTATCTGTCAGACTTTAGGCCCCTGTGTTAATATCCATAGTAAAAATGATACCATGCACGTTGCTCTGATTCAAACCAAGGGTTTGTGTAGATTTCAGATGTGAAAGTGACAGAAATTCCAAGCTGTTGACTTGTTGTTAGATGTTTTTATACACGCACAAACTCCAAACCAGGTGACTTTGCACTGGCGGGGTTCAGGAAGTGACTTCTCTGCACATAAACAGCTTCTTCTCACCCAAACTGAGCTGATCTGTGGCGAGCTGCTCCTGGTCACACCTGTGCAGGAGCTTTACTCAAAGGCTTAAACAGGTTTACAGTGGATATCGTCTAATATTTAGTGCTTAACTGCACAAGTGACCAGAAGGAAAAGCTACTAAAAGCTTTGTACTATTCCTTTGAGAGTGCGTCTAAGTTAGTTCTGTAATAGTTTTTGGTTGTTTTGTTCTCTTTCTCCATGTAGACAAATTGTGGTGGAAGGGTGAGTAGGAACTTGAAATAGAAAAATTGAGTGACTGCAAATAAGCTAACAGCTTTATATGCCACAGCCTCCTAACATGATTTTTTAAATATATATTTGTGGTTTTTAAAATGTCCCTGCTGTAACTGTGGCTGGAAAGAGGAGCCATAGATGAAATGTATTTTTATTTTACTCCCATTATCTCAAGATCATGACTGAGGCGCGTTTATTTGTGTTGTACGATGCATGCACAAAGGTGCTAAATCAATGCAACATAAAACATTAAAATGCAAATTAAAAAATTTGAAACAAGTTTAAAATAAAATGATCAGTTGCTGAAAACAGTGAAGACAGTTAACATCATTGTGGGGCGTAATCGGGTCCAATGGAACCATGTTTATATTAAATCAAAGAGGTCCAAGGATCGAGCTTTGGGGAACTCCACAGAAATGATCTCATCACCACATCAAACTCAAACTTTGATATATTTTTTTTATAATGTCACATGACTACAGGTTATTTAAGTACAGTTACAAGTACAGGCTGTATATCAGACCTTTAGTTTAACTCCTCAGTAATCTAAAGTATTGATCGATGGTGATCTTTTGTTTAGGCTTAATCTCATTGAGGCTCTGATTATTTTTTTCCCTCCTTCAGTCATGATCTTGATCTTGATTTAACGTGATTAAAATTGTGGTTTCGTTCATGGATTTTCTTGGTTTCCAGACGTTACAGTACAGCATTTCTTTGCTTTATTAATGACTGATTTTAATTCTTGCTTAGGCACTCCGCATCTTATTTTTGCACAGCTTCTTCAGTAGCGTCTTAAAGCATTTTGAAACAAATTTGGATTATTAGATCCGTGATAATACACCACGGCAATGATTTTAGAATTACAGTTTAATTTGATGAATGCATCTGGCTCCATGCAATAATGCAATATATTTTCCAATCAGTCAGATTAGATTGAAATAAGATGCAGTTATTTAACACTAGAAACGCATCAAACGGGAAACCAGTGATAAAGTCTGCTGTTTCTGGCTTCCTGCAGACGTATACAGGCTCCATCCTGGTCGCAGTCAATCCCTACCAGCTGCTGCCCATCTACACTCCAGACCAGATCCGCCTCTACACCAATAAGAAGATCGGCGAGTTGCCGCCGCACATATTTGCCATAGCAGACAACTGTTACTTCAACATGCAGCGGAACAACAAGGACCAGTGCTGCATCATCAGGTGTGTGTGTGCGTGTGTGTGAAGGAGCAGTTAAGAAGTGAAGCACGAACAACATCCACAGACAACCAACACACAATAAATAAAAACATATTAGAAATGTGTAAGTGATTATGTCTTTATGCTAAGCTAAGCTAACCACCTGCTTCATATTGAATGCACAGCCATAAGAGTGGATCTATTAGTCTGACTGTGATGAAGTTCATTTCCCAAAATGTTTGCCTGAGAGACAAAATCCAGGGCAGACAGGTCCATAAATTAGCCTCCATTAAAGCGAGCTTGCAGCAGTTTCTGTGAGTGCATTAACATTTTAATCAGCTCCTCTTGTCTCTCCTCCATATTTTGGCAGCTGGACGGTCAGAGGACGCAGTTCAGAAAGATTTTAGTCGTAAATAAAAGTGAAACTCAGAGTTTGACGTCTGCAGTTCTTCTACAAACGAGGACGTGGTTTTGATTTTGATTCTCCACGATTTATGACCCAGCAGCACTTTTTACTGATGACGTGTCCTCTGAGCATCTGCACCACAGACGCAGTGCTGGAGTGTAACTAAGTACATTTACTCAAGTACAAATCTGAGGTATATGTACTCCATTTAATGCGTCTTTATACTTCAACTCCACCACATCTCAGAGCCAAACGTTGTACTTTTACTCCACTACATTTATCTGACAGCTGTAGTTACTAGTTACTTTTCAGCTTACACTTTCTCACATCCTTCCTATCCAGTGAAAACCACGTATCTCCAGATGTGGTGATTCTGAATTTGGATGTTTCCTGTAATGAAGGATTGAATGTTGTGCGAGTGTGTATCAGCCCTCTGTGTGTTGCAGCGGTGAGTCTGGAGCCGGGAAAACGGAGAGCACGAAGCTGATTCTGCAGTTCCTCGCCGCCATCAGCGGTCAACACTCCTGGATAGAGCAGCAGGTCCTGGAGGCCACGCCCATCCTCGAAGGTCAGGCAGCTGTGGCGTTTTTACACCTCACCGAGTATCAGCTCAAACATCTGGAAAACACACGTGGACAGGAGAGCAGTCTCACCACACACCTCACTGTGTAGCTGTTCTGGAGCTTTCTCTCACATCACATGTTCTTCAGCAGCAGATGAAGTTTGTCTGTTTTTCGTGGATTTGTAGTGATCAGTCTGCTGTAGCCGCACACTGTCGAGCATCACATCATCATCGTGGAGTCACCATCAGTGCAGCCGTCAGACTCTTACCCAGCTCTGTCTGTCTGTGTCTCGCTGCTTTTTCCCGTCAACTCACCGTACGATTTATCGCCTCATCCAGCCTTTGGAAATGCCAAGACCATTCGCAACGACAACTCCAGCCGCTTTGGGAAGTACATCGACATCCACTTCAACAAGCGAGGGGCCATTGAGGGAGCCAAGATAGAGCAGTACCTGCTGGAGAAGTCCCGCGTGTGTCGACAGGTGAGACTACAGGAGATCTAGACGATGATGATAATGTCTCACAGTAACAGTACACATGCAGTACTTCTTGTGACAGACCCACTTCATTTACAAGGTGCTGTTACTGTGACTGTATGTCGTACTTGTGTATACAGTGTACAGCCTGATGAACTGGTGTTTCCTCCAGGCTCCAGACGAGAGGAACTACCACGTGTTTTACTGCATGCTGAAGGGGATGGCACCAGAGATGAAGGCCAAGCTGGGCCTGGGCCTCGCCTCAGACTACTCCTACCTCACCATGGTGAGTCCATTCATGCTGTTCCTCTGTGTCATTACTGAGCTTTCATTGAAACTGAGATCTGGACTCAGGAGCTTTTCATCCAAACAGGGTTCATGACAGCTCGCACAGCAGCTCCTCCTGCAGAGCTGCTACGCTCGCCACTAAAGGTAACCTGCAGGTCTTTGTGTTTCAGGGTAAATGCACAGCGTGCGACGGTCGTGACGACCTGAGCGATTACTCGAGCATCCTGTCCGCCATGAAGGTCCTCATGTTCACTGAGACAGAGAACTGGGAGATTTCCAAACTGCTGGCTGCCATCCTGCACATGGGCAACCTGCGCTTTGAGGGTACGACGAACCGCCACGACTCTTAGCTCATGAGGTTTTGTTGACTGTCAGAGAGGTGGTTCAGCTGTGCTGTTACGTTAGTGGTGGCTTGTTCTGAGAGGCGTTTCCAGTGAAAAAATAAAAACACATAGTAAATATGTAGTACTCTGATCAGATGAGTCATGTAGTTTCTTTGTTTTCCAGCTCGTACGTATGACAACCTGGACGCCTGTGTGGTCGTGAGGTCTCCTGACCTGGTTACAGCTGCGTCACTCATGGAGGTGTGTGTGTGCGTGTGTGTGTGTGTGTATGTGTTTGTTTGTAGACGTCTGCACATTGGTTTGGTGGATGAAAGACACAGTGTGAGAAGCAGCTGCTTTAAATGCTCCGTCTCTGTTGTTCTTGTGTCCTTATCTTTCTGATGTTGCCTGCTGTGCGTCGCAGGTGGAGCCGAAGGACGTGATGGTGTGTTTGACCACACGAACCCTGATCACACGAGGCGAAAGCGTCGCCACGCCTCTCAGTGTGGAACAAGGCCTGGATGTCAGGGATGCCTTTGTCAAGGTTCTGATCTTATGTCTCGTGTGTAAACTGAAACCATGACCATGACGCCATGCAGAGTGTGTTCTTACTGACCATGAGGATCATCTTTCAGGGGATCTACGGGCGCCTGTTTGTCTGGATTGTGGATAAGATCAACGCTGCCATATACAGACCGCCATCCTGCGACAGCAGCATCATGCGCAGGTCCATCGGGCTGCTCGACATCTTTGGTTTCGAGAACTTCATCGTCAACAGGTGAGTAGAAACCGCCATCACGGTCCACTCCTGAATGCTCAACACTAGCTTCTGTTGTCTTACTTCCTTCTCTCTTCTGCGGATTCAGTTTCGAACAGCTTTGCATCAACTTCGCCAACGAGAACCTGCAGCAGTTCTTTGTTCGCCACGTCTTCAAACTGGAGCAGGAGGAGTACAACCTGGAGGACATCAGCTGGCAGCACATCGAATTCACGGACAACCAGGACGCTTTGGACATGATCGCCAACAAGCCCATGAACATCATCTCCCTCATTGATGAGGAGAGCAAGTTCCCAAAGGTGCAGCACAGCAGAGTGTGATCGACCACCTGAAGAACACGCAGACTTTAGCTTCAGTGATGCATCGATTGACTTCAGCTCGCTGTGAGACGTCCGCAGATCTGTTTTGTTTTCTTTATATTGCTGTTTGTTTGTGTTTTGTCAGGGAACTGATGCTACGATGCTCTATAAGCTCAACTCACAGCACAAGCTCAACTCCAACTACATCCCCCCTAAAAACAGCTACGAAACCCAGTTTGGCATCCAGCACTTTGCCGGCGTGGTGCATTACGAGACCAGAGGTGCGTTGTGTCCCCGCAGCCTCGCCCGGGTTGTTTTCATGCTTCGTTTTACGCTCCTCCTCCTCCTCCTCCTCCTCCTCTCGCTCCTCTTGTGTTTGTGATGATTTGCTGCACTTTTGGCTCAGACTCTCAGCAGAGGACTCGTAAAATAAAGGTCAGCTGAGATGTGAGAGGCAGGTCGATCCAGAATGTGACAGACCTGAACAGACTAACAGCGAGAACACCGACCACATAACCTGCTAACAAGCAGCCACATGTCAGTCCATAATGACGCCATGTGAGCAGCTCTTACAGGAAGTGAGAACACAAACTGGACCAGAGCTAAAAAGCCTCCACGTGTTTTCCACCTTTGGTCGCAGTGAGCTCACAGCTCTTCCCTCTCCTCCTCTTCCTCCAGGGTTCCTGGAGAAAAACCGAGACAGCCTCCACACCGACATCATCCAGCTCGTCCACTCGTCCAAGAACAAGTTCATCAAGCAGATCTTCCAGGCTGACGTGGCCATGGTGAGGCTGTAAATCCACCACATTTCTGCTTGTATGAATACTTGTAAAGGTGGACTAATTTTTTTCGCCTCCTTTTTGGCGTGTGTTGTGACTTTGAAGGTGTTGCTGTCTTCGGTGGTGACTTTTGCCTCCTTTAGCTTCTCCTCGCGGCGTCGGCTCTTTCTAACGCCTCCTCTCACTCTGCTGTCTCTTCTCTGTGTCCTCTTTTCCTCTGACATCAGTTTCTGTGTGGCTATCAGCAGCCCAGCACTCCTGCTCCCAAGGTAATCAACGGCCTTCAGCAACACGTGGTCACTCAAAAACCCTGTGTGTCTCTTAAACTGAGTAAAAACCATGAATCCAGACATCCGCGGTGCACCCCCCTCCCTCCTTAAGCTCTTCTCTTTATCCTACAGGTGTGCAGTTTGTTGTAGCAGAGGCCGGGAAAGTGTCTTAATTAGCATGAGGTTGAAAAATTAACCAGCAAACTCTCTGACACGTCCCGTCAGGAGCAAGTTTGAAGGCAAACAGCAGTTTTTTAAGACGGATTACAGCGACGACGGCTGTCAGAGAGTTTGTTTCCTGTTTCCTTTGTTTGTTGTGTTCAGCAGTGATTGTGTGCTTGTGTTGTGTGTCCCTGTGTTAACATGCCTGGTGTTTGTTTACCCACATACAACATGCCAGCAACAACACATGTCGTGAGCCGTCATCAGTGTTACAGGAGCTGTGGTTTAAGAGCATATTCATACAGTGATTTAGATGTTTATTCCTCCATTTTGATCATTCTAAAAATATAATGTATATAAAAATATAGTAAATGTATACGTTGCCTTGTTTTTCATCTGGTAAAGTACAATTAAAAATGTGCAAAGTAAATGTAAAAAGGAAATAAGTCTCAGCCTGTCCAACAAATGATGCGTTTTCCACTGTCGGCACAGAAACACGAGATAAATTAGTTGGTAGGTAATAACAGTTTTACTGGAGAGCAGAGTTAAACTGACAGAACAAGAATTTAAAGTGGAAAATGAGTTTTCAGTCACATGTTTTCTCATAAAGGACAAGTTTTAGTAGCATGACGAAGGTCGAAACATTACAGCACCCTAACTATCATCCTGTGTGTGTGTGTGTGTGTGTGTGTGTGTGTGTGTGTGTGTGTGTGTGTTTGCAGGGTGTGGAGACGAGGAAGCGCTCTCCCACTCTGAGCAGTCAGTTCAAACGTTCCCTCGAGATGCTGATGAGGACTCTGAGCGTGTGTCAGCCGTTCTTCGTCCGCTGTATCAAACCCAACGAGCTCAAAAGGCCGATGGTGAGACGAACTCTTAGCTGGTGGAAAATTCTTCAAAACACGCAAACACTCGGACCGTTGTTGGCTCAGGTGCAAGTCTGCGACTGTTTCTTGGCTGGAAGCAGTGGCTGTCTGGAGTTATGAGGTTGTCTGGCACACGGCTCCCTGTTTTTACACTTTGGTTTTCATAGAGGTGGCAGATTTTTTACCTTTGGACAGAAGCAGGCTAGTGTTCCCCTCTGTTTCCAGTCTTAGTGCTAAGCTAAGTTAGCCTACTGTAGCTGCTGCGCCTTCATATCTACCACACAGACATGAGACTGATGTCGATCTACCAATCAGTCATCTCACCCTCAGTAAGGAGGATATTTCAGTGCTGTTTAAACCTCAGCTTTAACTCTGTGTGTGTGTTTCTGTGTTGTTTGCAGTTATTTGACAGAGAGCTGTGTGTTCGTCAGCTGCGATACTCCGGCATGATGGAGACCATCAGGATCCGGCGGGCCGGTTATCCCATCAGATACACCTTTGGCGAGTTCGTGGAGCGTTACCGAGTCCTCATGCCCGGCATCAAACCTGCTCACATACAGGTCGAACACACGACCACCGTTACAGTCCTGATTAAACCTGTTAAAGTGATTATAATGCAGAAAACATCCGCGTTAGCCGTCGTGCAGCCTCTGATGTTCTCCTTCTTCCATTCATCGCTGGTCCAGGAGGCGCCACGTTTACGTTGTCCTCTGTCCTTCCAGGAAGACCTGCGAGGGACCTGCCAGCAGATCGTGCTGGCCCGGCTGGGGAAACATGACGACTGGCAGATCGGAAAGACCAAGATCTTCCTAAAGGTTGTTTTGTTGTGTGTGTGTTAAAAGTCAGTTACAGAATATGTGTGTCCACAGACTTTGGTCACCTTTGGGGCGCCTGGTGGTCTGGGGTCTCGTCTGCTTTGGTAATCCAGCTATGATGAATATATATGCTTCTTTATTTGCTGCTTTGTGTCTGCTTGTCAGGACCACCACGACATGCAGCTGGAGATCGAGAGGGACAAGGCCATAACTGACAAGGTCATCCTCATCCAGAAGGCTGTGCGGGGACTTAAAGCGAGGTATACATGAAGCCATGGAGGCCAAAAAACCCGGAAAAAACAGTATTTGATGGGTGAAACTGAGGGTTCTTTAATGACCCGGTTTCTAATGAAACGTCTGTCTCCTCCTCGTAGGACTGACTTCCTCAGACTGAAGAGCGCTGTGACCTTCATCCAGAAGGTCTGGAGGGGTTATCGATGCAGGAAGAACTACCAAATTGTGAGTCCTTCACGCCTTTAACGTGTAGCTGTGTAGTTTCTCACTGGATGAAAATGTTCTTTCGCTCCTTAAAGAGATGCAGCTCGATGTTTCCCTCTGAATTCGCTCGCTCTGATGCTTCTCTCCCTCAGATGCAGTCTGGCTTCCTGCGCCTTCAGGCCGTCTACAGGTCGAGGAAACACTACAGGAGCTACCAGACGACTCGCCTTCGTGTGACTCTCATTCAAGCCCGCTGCCGCGGCTTCCTCATCCGGCAGACATTTTGGCGCCGCCTTCGTGCCGTGTTGACCCTTCAGGCCTACACCAGGGGCATGATAGCCAGACGCCTCTGCCAGAGGCTCAGGGCAGAGGTAAAGACTCATTATGTTTACTACTGCTACTTATATGATGTTGCTGACGTGCCAGAGAGAGAAGGCTGTTGGTGCTGATGGCACGCCGAACATGCTGACGACTGTCATGTGTCACGTATTTGATTTGGCTGAAAGAAACTGTGAAGCCTTACGACATTTGCTCATGCAATGCCAAGATTAGAGACTGAAGGAGGTTTTTCATGCACAGCAGCTTGTGTGAGAGTTGGATGAGAAGCTTAGCTTAGCTTAGCATAAAGACTGGAAACAGGGGCAAACAGCTAGCCTGGCTCTGCCCGCTGCTAAAAACACTGAACATTATATATATATATATTTTGTTTTTGATCAAAACCTGAGGGATAAAAAACTGCCTTCCTTAATATCTCTGCACACGCTGCCAACCACTGTGTAAACGAGCTTAAATGTCAGATTGTCTGTTTTGGAGCGTTACGGTTGCCAGATGCAGCCCCTTTACTCGACGATCCAAACTGTCCTGGCTAACGTCCGTGAGCCTCGAACACGTCACCACAAAACCTTCTTTTCCCACCGAGCGTGAGTGTGTTCACACCTGCTTGCTGTCTGTCTGTGAAATGTGGAAATGTTTGTGAGCTCTTCCTGTCCTGAAACACAAAGCTGAATAAATTATTTGTTTTGTAAACGTTTGTTTAATCGCAGTTTGTTACTTGATGAGATTAAAAAATCAAAGAATACTGCCGAGCACGTCTGCAGCTCCCGTGACCCGACAAGGAGGAAGTTAAGTGGGTGAGCTGTTCGGAGTCGAGCAGCTCGAGGCGACGCCGTCACGTGTCGTGCGTTCATCTGTGTTGTCTTAATGGATTCATACTGTTCTTTACTTTGGTTCCTTTTCTTGTTAGCGTGCAGAAGTTTAGAGTGAGTCTGCTGTAGCGCTGACTGCCTGTTTACATGCTGTTTGTATGTTCTTTGCTCTTTGTGCGGTCTCATAGCAGAAGCTCAGTTGTCTGTTTCTTCTCTGATGTTCCCCCTCAGCTCCTCTGCTCTGGCTTTAAGTAGTCAAAAGCTAACAGGAGAAAATGTTAATCAGTATCACAGCCCACCTGCCTCTGTGAACCCCCTCCCTCCGTTTCCCCCCACAGCTGCGCCATCGACGGGAAGCCGAGCGCCAGCGCCTCGCCGAGGAGGAGCAGCTGCGAAACCAGATGACGGCGCGGCGGGCCAAGGCAGAGGCCGAGAGGAAACACCAGGAGAGGCTCGTCCAACTGGCCCAGCAGCAGGAGGAGAGGGAGAGGGAGGAGAAGGAGGAGGCGAGGAGGAAGAAGGAGCTGCTGGAGCAGATGGAGAGGGAGAAGGAGCAGCCCGTGGATCACTCCGACATGGTCGACCGCATGTTCGGTTTCCTGGGGAACTCCGGGCCGTTGCCCAATCAGGACGGACAAGCGCCAGCTGGTTTCGAAGTATGTGTTTATGCTTTTTGTTGTCCAATAAAGACGTTTGATGTTTTCCAAAAACCAGCATTTGTTATGATTAAATATGAATTTAATTTTCAGCCATGTTAGTCGGACCTGTCAGCTGTGACGTCAGCGTGTTCAACGTCACACCTGCCAGACATCAGCGCGCTAACACTGTCCCTGTGAGCAGCACGCTAACGTTAGCCTGTAGCTCAACCGCTGACGAGGCTGCAGACTTGTAATTGGCCACTTGGGGGCAGAAGAACTCCACAAGAAGCTGACGGACACGAAGCCAGACATATTATCACTGTGTCCTCATGTAATTTCTTCATCTGAGTGTTTCTTTCCTAACACTCAGGACTTGCTGAACACTCCTCGCGGCGAGGAGGCCGAAGAGGAGGTGCTGAACGACGCTCCGCCCTTACCTGATGAGGAAGATGAAGATTTGTCAGAGTACAAGTTCTCCAAGTTTGCAGCCACCTACTTCCAGGGTGTTTCCACTCATACGTACATCAGACGACCGCTGAAACAGCCGCTGCTCTTCCACGAGGACGAAGGAGACCAGCTGGTGAGAAACGGACGGGCGATCGAGAGGAGGATCTGTCCCTCTCTCACATTCAGCCTGAAGCTGATTGTTAGCTTAGCATTAGTATGAGGACTGGAAACAGCTAGCCTAGCCTGAATTTGACCCAGCGGCACCAGGTGAAGTACAGAAGCTGCTGGTTTTCTCTGTTCTTGTCATTTGTTTTTGGAAGTTATGCTGATTCTTAAACAATAATCCAGTGCTGATTAATTATCAAAGCACCTTTAAGTGTTCATGCTCAGGAAACATATTGGCTCACTCACCTTCCTGCTGAGTTAAGTATCCCGTCCTGTCCCGCAGGCTGCTTTAGCCGTGTGGATCACCGTGCTGAGGTTCATGGGAGACCTCCCGGAGCCAAAATGCCAGATGGTCATTAACGACGGCAGCGAAAAGATCCCGGTCATGACCAAGATCTACGAAACGCTCGGCAAGAGGACCTACAAGAGGGAGCTGCAGGAACTGCAGGTGGAAGGAGAGGTGAGAAGAAGCTGAGAGTCAGACTGTTGAGTTCACAGAAGCTCAGGTTTGTGATGGAGTCCATGTTTGTGTCTACAGAACAGCTCCATCGACAGCCAGAAGAGGAACAGTGTCAGACACAAGCTGGTGTCTCTCACTCTGAAGAGGAAATCCAAGATCACTGAGGAGGTGAGCAAGTGGAGGCAGCCATGTTCGACCAAACTCAGCCCCGAGTAGATGATTCATGACACAGACGTGGATGACAGTGTCGATGTTAGCAGAGGAGCGCGTTAATGGACAGAGTGGTTCCTCTGAGGGGAGTAAAGCTGTTTTTTCCCTCCGCTGTCTGCAGGTCACCAGGCGCTTGACCGAAGGCGACTACGGCCTCCAGGGGAACAGCATGCTGGAGGACCGACCCACCTCCAACCTGGAGAAGCTTCACTTCATCATCGGCAACGGCATCTTACGGCCCGCCCTCAGGTCACTCCTCTTCTTTATGTTCTACCACGAGTCTGATGTTGTAGGAGTGCGATGCTAAACGGGTGGACTCACAGTTTCACGGCAGTTTTAGCAGCCCAGGACATTTAGCTCTGACTCCACTGCCTCTGGTGATCCGGACCTGGTTTTGATCAGCTGTGGTTCTTCTGTCTCAGGGACGAGATCTACTGTCAGATCTGCAAACAGCTCACTCAGAATCCGTCCAAGAGCAGCCACGCCCGCGGGTGGATCCTGCTGTCGCTCTGCGTCGGCTGCTTCGCCCCCTCCGAGAAGTTTGTCAAAGTAAGAATGAGAATACCACCCAATGTACGGCGATACTACGAGTACTGCAGTACACACACGGCCTCCTGACCGTCACAGGAAGGATGTTAAAAAGTCATCAATCTGAATGTTTTACTGAAGCTGAGATTTAATCAAAGAATTCAGGTGTTTGTTTTGTTGACTATAAGCCTTTTCCTCGTCCTCATTGATCCCATAATCAGAGGCTTTTTTGTCTGAGAACAAACACAATATACACAATAAAAACAGCTGTGAAACACTGAGACGTCCCAACTGAAGAGAGCTGAGGAAATAAACGCTGTGCTTACGGCACAAAGGTTCTTTAAAATCCAATCAAGAGTACAGACGGACGGAACGATGAGTGAAAACACGTTAATGAGAGTTTGTACCAACAAAGCAACCAAAGTTTGTCAAAGTCATGCAAGGAAATAAAGTTATTCAAAGAAAATTTCAAATTATGAAACTCGACGTATTTTGTTTGTTGAGATGAAACCAGACGTCACCTTTGACTTTATGGACCAAATTAGTAATAAATGAATGAAGAGAAATAAACATCAGATGAGTCACTGACAAGTTTTCCTTTCTCTAAAATATTAATGACAAATGACAGAAAACAGACAAAAAGAGAAGAACGGTGTGCTTTTCCTCTCCTGTGTCACCTTTAGATGACTCTCTCTCTCTCTCTCTCCCTCTCTCTCTCTCTCTGTCTCTCTCTGTCTCTCTCTCTCTCTCTCTCTGTCTCCCTCTCTCTCTCTCTCTGTCTCTCTCTCTGTCTCCCTCTCTCTCTCTCTCTCTCTCTCTCTCTCTCCCTCTCTCTCTGTCTCCCTCTCTCTGTCTGTCTCTCTCTCTCTCCCTCTCTCTGTCTCTCTCTCTCTCTCTCCCTCTCTCTCTCTCTCTCTCTCTGTCTCTCTC